>CM038220.1:46505345-46985875 GCA_021442155.1 Cymbidium sinense | reverse complement strand
ATAAAGAAATCCTTTTTCTACTTAATGAAAATCATGCATCTTAAACTTCAAATTTTCTTAAATGATTTTCTTAGCATGCATCATAAAGTGTGTTAAACATTCTCATTTGTATGTATAAATATGCTTAGGACTCATTCATACGCATGTTATACATGTTGGGAAAGAAATGAAGTAATGTGTGTTTTGAATTTGGTTCATTTTATTTAATCTTAAAATGCCTTTCTTTTGAATAGGTTTGTTTAGAGTTTATCTAAACTTAGGATTAATCAAAACATTCACTAAAATTAAAAAATATGAATCCACTTTAGAAATTACTTAGGTTAGGGAAGGAAAGAGGAGTTCTCTTCTCTTTCCCTCTCTTCATAACTTAGTAATCAATTGTAGGATTCACTTGAACCTAATCAAAAAATAAAATAAAATCAACCCAAAATAATTAAATCAATTAAATGAAACCCTCCTCTAAGTTGAACATGCTTCACACTTAGAAAATTCTAACTTAAAGCCATAGCTAAGCATACCACACAAACCTTTAAAGCACACACATTAGGCTAAGTCACCACTTCTAGCTTTAGGTTAGGGTGGTGCATGGTTTGATGCTTGCTTTTATTTTATGATATATGTTTTAGACTGGATGTTAGGATGTATGCTCATAGAATGAATGGTAGGATGATCTTAGTCTAACCATTATTTTTCTGAGATTGTGCTTAAGGGCTATAAATAAAAATATAAATGCTTTTTTCTTGTAGGTGCTTATACCCTAAGCATAATCAATAGGTGGACTTAGTCACCCATGTGTGGGGTGATAAGTCCAATATACATGCTTGGGATTTGTGTGGTTTGTTTAGTTAATCTATTTTAGTGTTAGTTAGATTTTCATTCTTTCCTTTTCATGTAAATTTTGCAATTAGGATTTTGGAATGATTGTTATGGGGATTAGGATGAACATTGGTCATAAGATCCTATCTTATGCACCATGTGAAGCCTTTGGAGCATCCACCTTCCAACCATCCAAAAGAAAGAACCAAAGAAGAAAGAAGAAAGAAGAAGAAAGAAGAAAAGAAGAATGAAGAAATGAAGCTTGAAGACCCCATAATAATGATTCCTTGCTTAATGTATTTAATTCATTTGTAATTCAGGTTGTATAAGGGTAGAGAGATCGCTACCCAATTTATTTTTGGGTTTGTGTGGTTTGAACCACATTTATTCTTATTCTTTGTGATTAGCTTTATAAATTGATTGATGATTTATTTAGCATTAAGTGGTATCTTTTCTAGTTTCTTCCTTGCTTTATGTACGGATGTGGATTAGGCTCTTAGGAAAAATAAATCTTTTACCATTAACAATTCAAAACTAAAATAAAGAACTCATAACCTCACCTAAAGCTTAGGTTTAAAATCAAGATAAAAGAATTAACCCCTTTGGATGAGTATTTCTTTTATAACATCATGCAAATGCATCTTATTTCACTCTTGATTGGAGGGCTTCCACCTTTGCCAGAAACTTGGCTTGACCTTTGAGAGCCATGGTGGAAACACACTCCTCCCTTCTCTTGATTTTGGCCAATAACTTTATTTCTCATGCATTAGGCATATATATCCTATTAGCTGAGTCAAAATAATTGTCCAAAAATAAAATAAAATGAAATTTGAATTAGATTTAGGTCATTTGAAGCATGCTTACATGATCTAGTCTCTTTAGAGTGAGTTTAAGGACTTAGTCTCTTTCTAAATAAATAATAACTATCTTGCATCTTGCATAAAACATATGACTTGCCTACATGTATTTAAAATTGTAGGAGTTAGTTGGCACCCCAGAGGTTGTAAGTCCAAGCGGTTAGTGGTTTGTCCTCTGTGGAGGCAAACCAAATACCCATTTTTGCCTTAGATTTAGGTTGTGCTTTCCCTTGCCAAAGCTCCCTAGATTTAGGTTATGAGGTTGCTTCTCCCCTTTGTGGGCCATAAGAATAATTCCTCACCTCTTAGGCATTTCTTAATCTTGTGTTATAGAATCATAAGTCTAAATTTCTAATAAAATTGAACTCAAACAAACTAAATCAATTTCAAAATGTAAAGCCAATCATAGGATAGTTTGAGATGCTCAGGTTTCTAGCATCATGAGCATCTCTACTCTATTTGGTTTTTGATAATAAATCTCTCTTTGATCAATCCCATTTGATCTTTAAAATAAACCAATCTGATAGTCCTTTCTTATTGAAATCTTTAGAAACAATGATCATTTACCTTAATCGAGTTTTCTAAGGAATCCCCATTCCTTAGATGTAATTAACTATGAGCTTGCCTGGAACTTAACAACCGATTTAAAATAAACCACCTTTACTTTTCCATGTAAAGTAAGGGAAGAATCTGGTACATATGTAGACCCATATCTTAGGAGTCCTTATTGGTGATTAGGTCCATTAAAGGGTGGTACTTCTATCTTTTGAGATAGTACACATTCCTGATGTCATACCCAATCACCTCAATAAGCACATCTGGATCTTGGCATCCCAAAGATGAATTTATATTCTTATTTCACCCACATATTGAAGGCGACAATATAGAAATTTTTCTTACCAACATTTTTTACTCTCAGGATGGTTCCTCTCTCCATCTTTGGAAAATGATCATTGTCTCTACATATCGATGGTGGGTTTGTACTTTTGGTATGAATCCAAGACTATCTTTCTTTCCATTGGCACTTAGCTTATTTCATTCTTAAGTTAGTTAGCATATCTTTTAGGTTTTAGGACCTCACCGTTGGTCTTAAAACCCCAGTTAGTTCTCCAATGGGTAAAATAAAAAAAATCTAAAAAAACATTTAAAGACTTCCTCCTTATCATTTTATGATAAAGAAAGGTTCATTCTAAAATAATAAAGACAAAATAAATTTTTCATAAAAGCACTCTTTCAAAAATGCACATAATAAAACTTTTCACAAAATTTCTTTAAATCACCCTTATTTAACAATTATTGTAATTGTTACATGTAGGAATTTTCAAAGTAAAATAACAAAATTTTCCAAAAGTACAAATGAACATCTTCCATCAATTCACTTTGACGAAGATTTCATTTTCAAAATAAAATGAAGAATCATCTTTCTAAAAATCAAAATCAAAATTTTAAAAAAGCACATATGTACCTTTCCATTCAATACACTCACACCTATTGAATGGAAGTTTCATTTTCAAATAGAATTAAATTTTCCAAAAAGCACAAACGAACATCTTCCTTCAATTAATTTTGATGAAGATTTCATTTTCAAAATAAAATGAACAATCATCTTTCTAAAATCAAAATCAAAATTTTCAAAAGCACACATGAACCTTTCCATTCAATACACTCACTTATTGAATGAAGTTTCATCTTCAAACAAATTAAATTTTCCAAAAGCACAAATGAACATCTTCCTTCAATTCATTTTGATGAAGATTTCATTTTAAAATAAAATGAACAATCATCTTTCCAAAAATTAAAATCAAATTTCAAAGCACACATGAACCTTTCCATTCAATACACTCACATATTGAATAGTTTCATTTTAAAAAAAATAAGTTTTCCAAAGCACAAATGAATATCTTTCATCAATTCATTTTTTATGAAGATTTCATTCAAAATAAAATAAACAATCATCTTACCAAAAAAAAAAAAATTTAAATAAAATTTTCAAAAACACATTTGGAACTTCATTTCAATATCAAATTTATTGAATAAAGATTTCTCAAATAAAATAAAATAAATTAATCAAAACATATTCATATGATTAAGTTGGAATTCTTCAAAAAAGCAATAATCACACAAAAAAATAAAAATTTTATGTTTAAAAAAAAGATTGACTTCCTCATACATACCCAAATTTGCTAAATGAAGTCTCAAATCAAAAAACAAAATTTTCAAAATTCAAAACACATTTGGAACTTCATTTAGCATACTCAAATTTTCTAAGTGAAGTCTCCAAATCAAAATTTCAAACATTTTGGAACTTCATTTTTACAAATTTGCTAAGTGAAGTCTCCAAATCAAAATCAAAAAAAAAAAAAATTTTCAAACACATTTGGAACTTCATTTAGCATACTCAAATTTGCTAAGTGAAGTCTTCAAATCAAAATAAAATTTTAACACATTTGGAACTTCATTTAGCATATCAAATTTGTTAAGTGAAGTCTCCAAATCAAAATCAAAAAACATTTGGAATTTCAATTAGCATAATCAAATTTGCTAAGTGAAGTTCCCAAAATCCAAAGTCAAAAATTTTCAAAACACATTTAGAACTTCTTTTAACATAATCAAATTTGCTAAGTGAAGTTTCCAAACTTAAAACCAAAATTTCAAACACCTTTGGAACTTTCTTTAGCATACCAAATTTTCTAAGAGAAGTTTCTTTCAAAAAAAAAAAAACAACACAAAATTTTGAACACATCATTTGGAATTTCATTTAGCATACTCAAATTTGCTAAGTGAAATTTTCATTTCACAAAACTAAGTGGGACTTCATCTTTAGCATACCATATTTGCTAAAGTAAAGTCTCCACTTTCAATCAAATAAAAATAAAATGAAACACTTAGGATTTCCTTAGCATACCCAAATTTGCTAAGGATCCTCTTTAAAAAAATCAAACAAAACACATTAGGATTTTCTTAGCATACCCAATTTGCTAAGAATCCTATTTTCAAAATCAAACAAAACATTGTTTTCATACCTAAATTGCTAAGAATTATTTTCAAAAAATCAAAAAAAAACACACTTGGGTTCTTAGCATACCTAAATTTGCTAAATGGAATTCAATTTTAAAATCAAATAACAATTCACAAAAGAAATATTTTCAAAATACTTCACTTAGCATATCCAAATCTGCTAACTAAGTAAAATTACAAAATCACTAACAAAAATAAAATCAATTGACCCTTACTTTAACATACCCAAATTTGTTAAAGGAAAGGGTCCTCAAATCAAAAGAAAATTCAAATTCAAACAAACATGAACCTATGGAAGCATCCTTATCAAAATATTTGAATCCATCTTTCAACATACCTAAATTTGTTGAAGTTGGATTCAAAATTCCTCTTTCAATCAAAAAATTCTCAAGTCCATTTGAACCCCACTTAACACTTCCAAGTTGTTGGATGTGGGTTCAAATTTTCAATTCAAATTTAAAATCTATAAAGACAAAATGATAGAACTCATTTCTATTGCGATTCTTACGGTCTGATAGTATACATTTAGTTTCAATCTTTTACTAGTTTTTTGAAATGGCGGTTCACAGTTCATTTTACCTTCCCCATGGTATGGATTTGGCTTTGGACCAAAACCCAACATGGAACATACACATCGATCCACTTTGGTAGGGATTTGAGGGAGCGGATTACATGTGAGGGCACTCCCTCACCATAGTATGACCATGGTGGTGGGAGTGGTCATCGATTGATCTACCTTGATTGATGTCTCCTTTGAAGGAAAGTGGCGGTCCCAGCTTTAGTTGAGTACAGTAGTACCGCGCTAGCCCAATTTTAGTCGCCCCATGGTTTTCATGCTACCCGGTGAGGGCACCCTCTCATCTGTACCCTCAGGGTAAGGCTCCCATCTCGGGATTGCCTCCCCTACTTTTGAGTATGGGTCTCTCACTCTTCCCATCCTACCGGACAAAGAAGGAACAAAAATTGCATGATCAAGCGGTACCACACTAGGATTGCTAGGGGAGCCATTGACTGTTGAAGTTCCCACTTATCACTTCACCAGCAAAACAAACCGGTTCCATCCTCTCTGGGTGACAGAGGATGTTAGGAGGATTCACTCATTACCTCCACCGGTGGTGTAGCATCAGCAAGCAGTTACTAGGAGTAGGAGGTCATACTGGCCTTTGATCTATCTTATGCCAAGTAGGTGGAGCTTACGGGCATTCAGAGTCCAGAGCTCAGTTTGATCTCAGATCCATCATCCCCCGTAGTGTGGGTAAGCATATATGTTAGGAGAGGGCCAGAGAGGCCCATATAATCCACATTAGTAGGAGAGAGAGGTTGTTCGCCAATTCGGCGCTTTTTGCACTTGTTGATTTTCCAGCTCGGCATACCATGCATACATCTTACTTCACCGGTCATCACAGAGGACAACTCCTAGAGAGTCGGTGGTGTCTCCACCTACCCTATCCTCCATCACCAATCCGGTCACATCTCATCCACAGGCCATGAAGGCCATATCAGGGGAGTGCACCCCGTTGGTGATCCATGGCCGAGGATCCTACCTCCCTATGGGCAGTAGCTCTCCCCTTCTACCTGGTGGTGGTGCAAAAGGAGTGGCAACCCCGAAGCATCATGGTCGTCCCTTCACCAACTCTGCCAGTTTAGCGAGATGTGGAGATGGTGATAGTTATTTCAGATATGGTAGATGACAGTCAAGCAGTACCAAGGATCGTGGAACATCCTAGGATTATCACCCTCTCATAGTGGCGGTCAAGTGTCATTCATCTAGTGATCAGTCCATAGGATTGACTCTCCGGTAGCGGCGAGGTCGTGCCTCTCATTACACGATAGTGATCACACAACAAGATATTTGTGTACCATAGATCATTCTTTAGATGAGATAGTGGCTCATTATTTCATGGAAAAGAAGGAGATTCTGGGTATGATTTGTCAGATGAGAGAAAATCCCAATGAAGATGACTTGTTGGGGGACTCATGGAGTGCATGGTGATACTAGAGGATCTCTTCTTAGGGAAGCGAATGGAAGGTGATGAGGTTGATCAGAAGAAGACAATCAATACACCTCCGACATCAATTGAAACAAAAAAATGAATATATAGATATGGCATGAGTTAGAGGACTTGTTAGCGAGTTTCTGCTTGAAATAAGCCCTAGTTCATCCTACTACAACCAACATTAGTTAGCTAGTGCATGTCTTGGACCAAGACCTTACCTCCCGTTGAGCAAGGTAGCACTAGCATGTATAGGAAGGTAGTGGAAAGTACCTCCATACAAGAAAAAGATATTAGACCCATGGTTGAGCAGCAAGTGAAGGAAGCTTTGGCTCAAGCCCAAAGAGGATCATCGGTTCCAAAGGGTAGACCCTACCTAGAGGAATTCGATTCAATCCAATATCCCAAGCATTTCGTGCCACCTTCCTTCAAAAGCTTTGATGGTAGTGGAAACGAGCAGCATATACACTTGGTCAATTGTTTATTGCAATCATGGCTGATGCTTTTTTCCTCTTCATTAGTAGCTAGGGGTGCTTTGATTGGTATGCTAAACGTTCAGTAAAGATTTCTTGAGTTAGAGCAACTCTTTATCAAGAGGTTTGTTGGAGCTTCGAAAAGGGTTCTGTAGGTGATCTCATGCACAACAACACCAGTGAGTCCCTTATTATATTCTCGATGGTGTAACACGAGTATGAATGTGTATTTGAACGACATGCCATTGAGATTCTTTTGAAGAATATCCATGGCCCGGTCACCTTCATGCTTAAGGGCTTCACTATCAAGACATTTGAGAAGCTAATCAATAAGGTGGCTAGTCTACAAGGAGAGGCCAAATAGTTGCCTTTTCAAGATCAATTACTAGCAATAGAAGGTCTATGAGAAGAAGCCGGGGAGCAATGCATGGTAGATAAGGGAAGCGACATAGATGGTCAGAGATACCAACCTCGGCCTCCTCCTTTGCCACCACCAGATAGTTCTGGCCTCCACATCAACCTCCGGCCACGCGCCTCACCATACCACCAGCAATGATGGCATGCACATGTATGGTAGCTATGGTCACTACTCTTTTAGATAAACAAACCTTATTCTTTTAAGAGGAGGTAAGAAAATCTTTAAGAATCTCTTAAAGAAACTTGATTTTTCACCGGAGAGTAGGGAAAAGTCATGATCCAAAATTTAGGCACATTTTGGAGGATTTGCTTCACATTAAGGGCTGGCTTGAACATTATTTCAAGGCGGTCTTTGTAGTTATCCCAAAGGAATACCTTGTGGAACAACCTTCCAGTTCCATTAGGGATAATCCTTGGGGATACATGTGATCCATCCAAAACTAAAGAAGGTTGGGATATTTTATCCAAAACCTCAAGAAGATAGTAAGATCGAAGCTTTCCTTGCAGGTGCGAAAACCTCCAACATCAAGGAAGGTTTACAAGTTGCTAGTGCCAACTCTCTAGGAAAGGGGACAAACATAACATGTGTGTCACCGGGATAGTCTATTAAGCCATCGAGTCCAACCTCCTACGGTTCTTCCGGACTTCTTCCACTTCATTAGTTCTTTTTTCTTCTACTAGTAGAACTCTTGTATCGATAGATAAAAGGGCATCAAATCCCTTACCCACTCACTTTACTTGATTTCTACTTTGTACCTCCAAATAATTCCAAGAAATTGAGAATAAAGCTAGTTTGAATTACATCTTATGTCACTTGATGGGTTGTCTTCTTCTATTCTAATGATAACTCTTCAAGTCAAAATAACTATACAATTTTATCTTCCTCTTTGATTGAGTTGGACTTTCCTACTCACGAATGCAGTTCACCTCTTGAGATAGACTTGGAATCATCCGATTACGAGGTCCCATAGGAGAAGCTATAGGTGAGCCACGATGTGCGGTAGAACCTTCCATTACCACATAGAGATCAGTCAACCTTTGTGGTGGCAGGTTCTACCTCTAGGGTAGCACCTCAAGATGAGGGAAATAAGTCATTGGTACAGAGATCAAGAAGCCCTCCCAGATGCTCCACCTTGGATATGCTTGTGGAGGACCAGAGGTGGACTACAATGTCCTTTCTCAGAAAGTTACATCTAAGCTAAGCATATATGATGCCCTTGTCTTATCCAAAGAGATGAGGAATCACTAATCAAGGCTCTCCTTGAATCACGAGATATGCTTAGCTCAGATATAGGTGAGGAGGCACATTATATAAAGAAGCTCAAGGGATCACCTTCAGATGAAGACCTTCTTAGGGGACTTGGAGCACAACCGTCCCCTCTACATCAGTGACATGGATAGGTTCGGACTTGCTTTCTCATGGATGGTGCATCTGAACATTATGAGTCTAAAGACCCTTGCCTATTTGATGTCCACACTCAGAGATGGGATGAAGTTGAGAGGATTCAATGAACAAGGTGAGCGGGCTTTAGGTTCTATAGTGTTACCTTTGGAGATAGGTGATTGGAAGACTGAAGCCAAGTTTTACATCATCAATTCAAATACTTCATTCACTGCTTTGTTTGATGGGCCTTGGATGCATTAGAACAAGATCATTCCATCCTCCATCAGTGCATCAAGTTCAAAAAGTTGGAATTAAATATCAGTCAATGGAGATGAAAAGCCATATTTTCGTTAGAGGTTGAGATTTATGAGGATGTATCTTTCAAAACACCTTTCTTGTGAACTTGGACAAAATTCAAATTCAAAGAAAAGAAAAAGAAAATGAAGAAAAGAAAAGAAAAGAAAATAAAAATGAAAACCCAAGTCACAAGAAAGGGAATTGAGAAGAAATAGGCATCTCACATTCCACCCAGTTCATTCCATCATATGACATGTGGGTAGAATGGCTCAACCTCCACCGGTGAAAGAGAGGAAATAGAGGAGTTATAGAGGAGAAGACCTCTAGTTGGCCATCAATAGAGATCGTGTTCAGTTCATAGGAGTACCCTACTATTCACATAGACTTGGAATCCGGCTGAGGATGAGTCTAATGTGATTAGTATACCAACCAACTCTTAGAGGGTTCCATTGGAGGTGACTTTTGATCAGGAGATGCCTAAACAAAGCAAGTATTTGAATATGGTTTATGTAAAACTATTAGCGGAGGAACCTTTCTAATCTCACTTACATCTCAAAGTTGAAGGTTTGATAGTTAAGGAAGTCCCTAAGTCTTCCAGTGACATGAAGTAGAAGAGGTTCTTTTTGGGATCATCATCCTCAAGTCTGAAGTTTGTAGAACTTGAGGATGATACTTTTAAAGAATTAATGGAATTACCACTTGATTTTTACTCACCTTGTGTTCATAATCTTATATAAAAGGTTTGGTTCCTCATATATATGGTCCGCATAGGTTAAAGTACTTTGAAGCTATGGAATAATATAGGAAGCACAATCAAAAGCGGGGCTAGGATTGATAGGTCCAGTCGATGATGATTCTTACTTAGTTGTTACCAATCATTTGGAATCGATAGGTTCTTCTCACACAAACTCTTATGAGAATGTGTGTTTAGAAACTTGATGATCAAAATGATCTCCAGTCAAGATGCACCTCCATAATTTGAAAGAAGAAATCATTCAACAATAAATAAGCTAAAAGAAATCAACCTCGGGATAGAAGAAAATCCATGCCTTATGTACATCAGTTCATTGTTGAATAAAGAAAAGAACAATGACTTAGTTATTGGTGAGTTTAAAGATTGCATCACATGGGAATTATGAAGAAATGTCGATTATCTCGGCGTAGCGGTCCACAAGCTAGCTAGATAATACTAGGCAAGCTCCTAGATGCATGTGATTAGAAATTGAACAACGAGGACATTTACAGTGAAAGCGTCGATATTGGTTTCATTAGGAAGAAAATACTACCGGTTGTGCTTTGTATCTAAGTTTCCTCTTTATATAAATTAATGGAGGACATGCCTCATCTCATGTAGTGTTCTCTTTCATGGATGGTCATCGCTACAACCAAATCAAGATGTCTCATGAAGATGAAAGAAAACGCTTTCCAAACCGTCAGAATCTTCTATTATAGGGTCATGCCTTTACCTTAAAAAAAATTCTTTTGCTACATAATGGGTCATGACTCGGATCTTCAATGAACTCATCCATCATCGGGTTGAGTGTTATGTTGATGATCTAGTAGTCAGAAATAAAGAAAGGAAGACCATCTTTGACTTGAGAGTAGTTTCAAATGGTTAAGATAATATAACCTTAAAATGAATCCCAAGTGTGCATTGAGTAGAAATTCCTTGGGTTTGTTGTTTGGGAAAATTCCTTGGGTTTGTTGTCAGACAATGGGGATTAGAAATAGATCACGAAAAGCTATCTTAGAAATGCCACCTCTAAGAGTTTAACTCAACTCGGATCCTTTCAAGGATGGATTGGCATATCTATGCTTTATCTCCAACTTATTGAGATGCAAGCCATTCTGCACTTGTCAAAAGGATGCCAAGTTCAAGTGGGATGACAAGTGTCGACATGCCTTGAAGACATCAAGCGGTATTTGGTGAAGTTGCCGGTTCTAACCCTATCCAGCAAGCCACTCATCCTCTACACTCATTGGATGACTCTCTGACTATTAAACCAATGATGAAGGAAAGGAGGGCTCTTTCTACCTACCATCATCGATCCTTGAAAACAAACTATCCACCTATTGAGATATATTGCCTAGATTTGATCATTCCTTCCCAAAAGCTATGACATTATATGCTTTCTCATAAGGTGAACTTGATCTCTAGGATGAATCCACTGCAGTACCTCATGACATGGCCAATGCTATTCGGACGTTTGGCACACTGGTCCATGATACTTTCACAGTTTGATATCACATTCGTACCCCTCCGTGTGGTAAAAGGATAGGCACTAGCAAATTTCTTAGCGTCACACTCATTTCCTGTTGATTCTCTACTTAGTGATGATCTCCCTAATGAACAAATCATAAACTTAGGGAGGCGGTAACCCAGATGGGAGATTTATTTTGATGGTGCGCTTCTTTTCACAAGGGAAGCACCATGATATATTCTCCCGGAAAGGCGAGGTAGGAATAGTTCTTAACTCCATCCTGATGTGATGAGATTCTCATACTATCTTTCCAACCCTGCACCATGAAGGCAGTATGAGGCTTTGATTAGTGCAGGTTAGTCATCACTATCTGTCAAGAGCATCAACATCTTTGGGGGTTCTCGGTTGGTCATCAACCGATTTTTTGGGTCTATGGTTCTCAAACCCAAGCTTCATCATGTATACCATGAAGCTATTGGCTAAATTCCCAAGTCACCATCTACAAGGTTCCCGAAGCGGAGAATGCTTTGGCCAAACTTGCCAAGAATTGGCATGTCAGGAAGATGAGTCCATTTCAATAAGGGCCCAAAATAGACAAGTCTTGTCCCGATGTTGAACTCATCGAGACTTTCTCTTGAAGGGGAGGTTGTCATTTCCAAAATGGATGAGCTGGATTGAGGCAACCATTCATAGATTACTTGAACACAACAAACTACCTTAAGAAAAGTCACAAGCCCATCAAGTGAAATAGAGAGCTCTCTCCTACCCTCTCGTTGATGGCACCCTGTACCGCCGGTCCTTTGACCAAATGTGGTTATGTTATTTAGACAAACATAAAGCTTGTGGCATTATAATCGAGGTACATTCAGGTCTATGCAGAGCTCATCAATCTGGTTTGAAGATGAAGATGAAGATCAAGCGATTTGGATACTACTATACTGATTGTTAGCATGGATGTAGCTAGAAGATGCCATCATTGTCAAGTGCAGTGTGGTCCTCCACCAACCACCCAACATTCTACACACATTGGCCTCATGGCCATTTGAGTGTTGGTACCAACATTATTAGTCGATCGATCCTTTCTTCCAGGTCATCGATTCATTCTAACTTCCACCACTACTTTTCTAAGTGGGTGAATCCATCCCATTGAGAGGTCATACTCATGTGCTTTTTTTAGGAACCATATCATATAGGTTGGGGTGCCTCGAATTATATCCAATAATGGTACTTTTTCAAAAGCATGAAGATCATAGCTTAGCTAGATACAATATAGATTGGAGATACTACCATCTACTACCCGAGCAAATGGCGAAGCATTCAACAAAACTCTCATAGATATTGAAGAAAACTCTTGATGACAAGCGATAGTAGTATGAAGTTGGTTGAAGCCTGCTGCACATACCCAGACTCGACTCATCTACTCCATTTTCTTAGTGTATGGGTTTGAAGCGTTTCTACCTTTAAGTTCAACTCCCATCACTAAGGATAGCATTGGGTACAAGATCACTTCAAATAAAATGCAAAGTTGTGGTTAGAAGAGCGAAGGTTTGGAGGAAAATTGCCTGGTGCAAAACCTCGAGTTGTACAAAGCCAAAATGATTCAAGCTCACAATAAGCTGGTCCACTCTAGGTCTTTCCAAGTAAGAGAACTTGTGTTAGTCTAAAAGACAATTATTCCATCAAAAGATGGGAGGCAAGTTTGAACTCACTTGAAATATGTCATAGAGAATACAAGGAGGATCTTATCAGCTTATTGATTGTAAAGGGGAACACCGATGCTTCCAATTAATGGGCTCTATCTAAAGAAATATTACCCATGAAATAAATCATGTTTGAAAATAATTGTTAATAAAAAGAACAAAAATCTGATTCCATTTCATCAAATCTTCTCTTCTTTCGAAGTGTTATTTGTTTATCTTGTGAAACCACTATGACGTGTTTAGGGCAGGTGTAAGAGTCCCCCAATGGCATCCTATCCCTCTTTCACATCACAACCTCCACTATTAGAATAGGTGTGGGGAACCCAAGAGGCATCTATTTTTGATTAGCAACTAAGTTAGATGTAAGATAATCGACATCCATGACACCATTTCATCAAACTCCCAGTGTGTTTAGGATAGGTGTAAGACAGAGGGTCCAATTCCTTAACACACACAAAAAATAAACATAAATATTTTGTCTCAGGCTACTTTGATGTGAGAGTAAGCCCTGTGCCACTCACTCATTAAAGTTCTAGGTGTTTACATGCTACCTAGTATGTCACCAGTGGTCACTTGGAGGATGTGGCATTCTTCTAACTTGATCATTGCAAACTAAGCCTTGGTATGGTAGGCTTCACTTGCCCGGTAAACTACCTCATGTTGACTTTAAGAAGATGTGAGTCCCTTGCTTTCTTCAACCATCATCTTCTTCTTTGATATATTTTAAATAAGTCCCCTTCTTTCCTCTAGTTTAGAGTTATGGCACTTTTTGATAATCTCGGTAAGTAATTATCAACAATTATTCCTAAGGATGTAAGTCCGAGCATTCTTCCAGCTAATTATTGCTAAGACCTTAGGTGGGTTGATGTTTCTATGTTGACATCGACTCACGGTGAGTACACCACTCTTGGCGGTCCATGTTTTCTCAGTTGGACGAATACCTATTGAATATGATTAGTCATGTCATCTTCTCGGTATTGGATTAATCCCTTTACCCATCCCATTCAATTTGGATGTCCTTTGTGACCCCATTTAGACACTAGGTTACTCTAGATTGATCCCCTTTCTATCCACGTGGTTGGAGAATTTATTAAATGATAAATTCTCCCTTGGTTATAAATGAGAACATAGGCGATATAAGCACTTCTCTTTGATCCTCATAATTAGTCCATGATAAAACAAACTAAACAAACAAACAAAATAAAATAAACAAATTAATTTGCTTGTGGATTAAGAATTCAAGCCCCTAAAGGGCCCTTTTCCCAAGTGACATCCATCTTTAGGCGGTGTCGTGAGAACTTCCTTAGGAATTTACTACAAGTTGAGATAAATCCTGTACTCACTCACATGGTTGCCCTTAGGTGTTGAATCTATTTTTCCATGAGGTTACCCTTTCATTATGCTTTGAAATATGACTATAGCATTCTTTCTAGCATGATTGTATCATGAATGACCTGTCGCTCGATTTGTTGAAAAACCGATCACCCTGATCTTTTGTAGTGGAAGATGTGAGTCCCAGCTTTCTTCCCTTAAATTGATCATTTCAAAGACACTCCAAATCAATCTTATTTGATTTTCTCCAAACTCAAATCAACTCCATGTGATTGAAATCCATGATTGAAATCCAAGATTGAAATCAAATTTAAAAATTCAAACTTCAAACTCCAAAATGTCTTGAGTCCTTTAAATTTTTCTTAAAGGACTTAGCCTAAACCATGATCAAATCAATTCAAACTTATGGGATTTTCACACAACTCATTTATATTCTCATTTATATTCACATATATAAATGAAATATAAATTCAAATCAATCAAACCAAATTCAAAATTTCAAGCTTCAAACTCCAAAACTTCCTAAGTCCTTAATTTCCTTCTTAAGGACTTAGCCTAAATCATGATCAAACCAATTCAAATTCATGGGATTTTCTCATAACTCATTTATATTCACATTTATATTCACATATATAATTGAAATATAAATTCAAACAATCAAAACTAACTTCCAAAATCAAATTCAAATCCATTTCAAAATCAACCTAAGCCTTTCAAGTCAAAATCTTGAACTTAGCATACTTCAAATCAAGCCAAACTCTTGATTTTCTTCATGATTCAATCTATCTATAATCATGAATCCAAATATAAATACAAACTTCAATTACCAAATCAAAATCAATCAATTAAACCCAAATCCTTTCATATTCTTCCTTTGAATATAAAATTGTCAAATGAATCAAACCCATTGGTTATATTTCAATCATAATCCATATAAATTCAATCAAACTCTCAAGTTTTGACCAAGCCATTTGACCCAAAGTGCCCTTATGAGCCAAATTCTAATCCTAACCAAATTGGATTGAATCAAACTCACCTATGCCTCTCATCATGATCAACAATCATCATGGGATGACCAATCAACCAAATTGGGTCCAGTCAAACTTAGGGTTGACCAAATTCTAGCCAAAATGAAACCTAACATAGCCAAAATCCACTATAGCCAAATTGATTGAAACAATTGATCTAAGTTCATTCATGAACTATGTTTGAACTTGACCAAGTCAACATTTGAGCCTAACTGCTCAATTCTTGACTCAAGTTGAAACTTGATCTAAAAGTTAAAATGTGTCAAAACTTGATCTAAGCCAAATTAAAACCAATGGGTCAAGTTCATTCAAATCACTTGTTGAACTTGACCAAAGCCTCAATTATTAGACCTCTCAATTGACCTTGAACTTGACTAAAGGGGTCATGTTGAGCTAAATTCAAATTTAACCAAAATTGATTAAAAAATATACCAATCCACTCCATATGACTAAAACCTAAACCTACCCCTTGACCTAGCTCAAATAGGTCAAATGGGTCAAATTTCAACTTAACCCATTTGACCTAAATGAAGTCATATGAGCCAAACTCAAAACTAAACCAAATTGAATCAAACCAAAGCCACCAAACATTTCAAATGGTCATATGAACTTGACCCAACCCTTGGTTTGACCCAATTTGACCAATTGGTTAACTTGACCCAAGTTGACCCATTTTGATCTAAATGGGTTGACATGAGCCAAGCCTCATCAAATGGATTCCAAATCTCATGAAACTTGCCCAAACCTATTTTTTCCACATACCCAACATATCTAAATTGAAAAATCTTCCAAATGACCATTTTACCCCTAGGTCATAGAACAAATTTTTGCCTCGTCCATGGGTAATTTAGTCATGCCCTCTTCATATCAACTTGATGCCTTCCTAATAGCTCAAGTAAACCTAATGGAGAGTGGTGCACCCAACCCAATGGGTTTGGGTCATTAAAATGTACCCAAGGCCAAAATCAAACATGGGTCAAATTGGCCAAATAAATCCTCACCACTGTTTGAAGCACATGGAGGTTGCCAATCCACTCAAGACCTCAAACCAACCATGTGCAGATCACCTAAACAACCCCTCCCATATGGTCAATTGGATCAAAATGATAAGCTAAGTGTCGGCCATCCAATTGATCTCTCCCTCAATAAAATTCAAAAAAATATGAAATAAATTTCTATGAAAAGATTATTCAACCTAAAATATTTTTAAAATAATTTGAATGGATTTTAAATTACCCTTTTCTCTGCTTTTGGGTTTTAATGGAAATCTTATTTTATTAATTATCTCTTAATTAAATCTTTCATTAATCCCAAACTTCTTGGGTATGTTTTTGGGGATGACCTCCTCCCAATTTTCTTGGGATTTATTGAAGACTTGGGGAATGTACATGTATTTTCTAATTATTCCCTTAATGTAATTAAGGATAATTAAGGTTTGGATTAGTGTTTTAATCTCTTGGAGTTGATTAAGGTTAGATCCTGAAAGGAGGCTTAGGTTTTTGGGGTATTTCCTAGCTATTCCTAAACTCCCATTTCTTTCCTTAATTCTCTTAATTAAGGGTTAATTCATTAATTATCCCCTTAATTAATTTATAAAAGTTCAAGAACTTTCAAAACTTAATTAATCTACTTTGGGTAGATGCTTAGGTGTTGAATAGCCTAAGTTCAATTAAGGAAATCAAAATCTAGCTCATATGTGTGAGGGGGTGTTTTAAATTACTTAAGTTAAACCTCTTAACTTAATTAACCATTAATCATGAGCCAAATTGCATTAGTCCCTTTTCTTCCTAGGTGCATTGCAAATTTAAATTCCTTGTGAGTTTTTATGTCATCTCATTGGCTCATAACTACTTGGTTAACTATGCTAAGGTGGTGTAGGTAAGGGTTAATTAACTTGCTTAATTCATACCTTAACCTAACCAAAAATTTAAAATGAATATAATCATGTAAAAAATAAACAAAAATATCAAACATATGTGGGAATGGGTTAGGAACAACAAACACAACTCATTTTCAAAATTAAATCAAACTCAAACTCAAACAAAATCATTAAACAAACTTTGGTTTACTTTAAGCTTTCTTATTTCTTAAGATTGTCTTTAATTTAATTAAAGTGAATGTATTTACATGCTTTCATTATTTTAATTCTTTCCCAACATGCTAAATATATATGTCATGTGGTGTCATGCATCCATACTTTTCAAAATTCAAATTTAAAATGAAAATGTTTACTTTATATCAAATTTGCATGTGTTGACTAAAGTAGAATATGAGTGGTTAATATCACTACTAAATTCAAATTATTTTCAAAAATATATGAATCAATTATCAAAACTAAAAGTGTGCTGCTTATATTCTAATTATAAGTTTGCATGTGAGTAAGATATAAGGATGTGCTTAGTGTAGGTCTTCCTTCTCTTTTCTTTTAGTGTAATTTTGAATACGATTTGGTAAGATGTATGGTTCATTTGAAAAGAACCTAACACTTTCCTAATTACATATCCTATACACTATTACTTAAGACGGATACTTCTTCTTGCATATATAAATTGCATAAATAAAATAAATCAACTAATATAAATTTTTGCATACTTTCTTTTCCATTCATTTCTTTTGTACACAACTTTGTATTTAAGGAAAGTGCTATATTAGTCTGGATAACCCCAAGATTGTGAGGCTTTAAGTAGCCCAAAGTATGTTTTATACCTTACATCTCTGGTTAACAATGGCACTGTACTAACTTATGTTTTTCTTACTTTCATATGTGCATGTGAAAATTGGATAAGAAATCCCTTTTCTAAGAAAATCATTCATGTCAAACTTCCAAATTTCTTTAAATGAATTACTTAGCATGCATCATAAAGTGTGTTAAAATTCTCATTTGTATGTATATATACTAGGACTCATTCATATGCATGTTATACATGTTGGGAAAAGAAGTGAAGTAATGTGTTTTGTGAATTTAGTTCATTAATCTTAAAATGCCTTTCTTTTGAATGTATTTGTTTAGAGTTTATCTAAAATTAGAATTAATCAAAACACTTAATCAAAACATTCACTAAACAAAACTAAAAAATGTGAATCCACTTTAGAATTACTTAGTTAGGGAAGAGAAGTTCTCTTCTCTCTCTCTCTTCATAACTTAGTAATTAATTGTATGATTCATTTGAACCTAATGAAAACACAAAATAAAATCAACCCAAAATAATTAAACAACTTAAATGAAACCCTCTCTAAGTTGAACATGCTTCATACTTAGAAAATTTTTTAAATCCATAGCTAAGCATACCACACAAACCTTTAAAGCATTGCTAAGTCACCACTTCTATCTTTAGGTTAGGAGGTGCATGGTTTGATTTTGCTTTTGATATATGTTTTAGACTGGATAGGATCTATGCTCATAAAATGAATGGTGGGATGATTTTGGTCTAACCATTATTTTTTTGGAGATTGCTTAAGCACCATCATAAATAAAAATATAAATACTTTTCTTGCAGGTGCCTATACCCCTAAGCATAATCCAATAGGCTAGGTGAACTTAGTCACCCATGTGCGGGGTGATAAGTCCAATATACATGCTTGGGGTTTGTGTGGATTGTTTTAGCTAATCTCATTTTGAGTGTTAGTTAGATTTATTCTTTATTTTTTGTAAATTTTACAATTAGGATTTGGAATGATTGTTATGGGGATTAGAATGAACATTGGTCATAAGATCCTATCTTATGCACCATGTGATCCACCTTCCAACCATCTAAAGAAGAATCAAAGATTAAAGAAGGAAAGAAGAAGAAAGGAGAAAAGAAGAATGAAGAAATGAAGCTTGAAGACCCCCCATAACAATGAATTCCTTACTTAATTGTATTTAATTCATTGTAATTGGGTTGTATAAGGGTAGAGCTCGTCTACCCAATTTATTTTTGGGTTTATGCAGTGGTACCACATTTGGCCTCTTATTCTTTTAGCTAGCTTTATAAATTGATTAATGATTTGTTTAGCTTGTGCATTAAGTGGCATCCTTTCTAGTTTATTCCTTGCTTTATGTATGGCGGATGTGGATTAGACTCTTAGAAAAATAAATCTATTACCCAACTTAACAATTCAAAACTAAAATAAAACTAATAACCTCACCTAAAGCTTAAGTTTAAAATCAAGATAAAAGAATTAGCAACCCCTGGATGAGTTTTCTTTTATAACATCATGCACAAATGCATCTTGTTTCACTCTTGATTGGAGGGCTTCACCTTCTTTGGAAAAACTTGGCTTGACTTGAGAGATCCATGGTGGAAACACACCTCCTCCCTTCTCATTGATTTTGGACCATAATCTCATTTCTCATGCATTAGGCATATGAATCCTATTAGCCTGAGTCAAAATGATTGTCCAAAAATAAAAATAAAATGAAATCTGAATTGCATTAGATTTAGGTCATTTGAAGCATGCCTTTTACATGATCTAGTCTCTTTAGAGTGAGTTTAAGGACTTTTCTCTTTAAATTACTTTGTTATCTTGCATAAAACATATGACTTGCTTACATGAATTTAAAATTGTAGGAGTTAGTTGGCCACCCCCAGGCGGTTGCAAGTCCAAGTAGTCTAGTGATTTGTCCTCTCTTATAGAGGCAAACCAAATACCCATTTTCACCTTAGATTGGGGTTGTACTTTCAACCCACGCCAAAGCTCCCTAGATTTAGGTTCTAAGGTTGCTTCTCCCCTTTGTGGGTCATAAGCATAATACCTCATCTCTTAGCCATTTTTATAATCTTGTGTTATAGAATTATAAGCCATAGTATTCTAATAAAATTCAATTCAAACAAACTAAATCAATTTCAAAATGTAAAGCCCAATCATAGGATAGTTTGAGATGCTTTGGGTCTCCTTCGTGAGCATCTTATCTCCATTTGGCTTCGATAATAAATCTCTTTGATCAATGCCATTTGATCTTCAAAAATGAATCAATCTATTGATAGTCCTTCTATTGAAATATTTAGACAATGATCATTTACCTTAATTGAAAGTTTTCTTAAGGAATCCACATTCCTTAGGATGTAATTAACTGTGGGGGCTTACCCTTGTAGGGAACTTAACGAACCCGGTTTAAAATAAACCCTGCTTTACTTTCTCATGTAAAGTAGAGGAAGAATCTTTGGTACACTTTGAAGACCCAATGTCCTTAGGAGTCCTTATTTTGGTGATTAGGTCCATTATAGGGTGGTGACTTCTATCTTTTAAGATAGTACACCTCTTCTTAATGTTGTACCCGATCACCTCAATAAGAATATCTGTGGATTTGCGTAGCATCCCAAAAAGATGAATTTTTATATTCTTACTTTCCACCCACAGATTGAAGGTGACAATATAGAAACTTTTTTACCAACCCAAGAGACTTAGAAGAGTTAGCCATAGGAATAGGTCATCCCTTGGGTGTTAGGAAAATTTGCCTACTATAGCAGACCAACTCTCACTTCCTTCCTTCAAGTCTAATTCCAAATAAAGTCTAAACCAATCCAAACTCCAAATCAAATCAACATTAAAACAAAATCAATTCCAACTTAATTTATTTTCTCAAATTCAAATCAATTCCAAATTATTGAAGCTTATGATTGAAATTCTAAGTTCAAAATCCTTCATAAGTCACTTTGATTCTATCTTATGGACTTAGCCTAAATCAAATTCAAATCAAGCCAAACTCTTAATTTTTTCATGATTCAATCAATCCTTCAATCATGAATTCAAATATAAACATAAACTTCAATCATCAAACCAAAACTATATCCAAAAATCAAATCCATTTAATCAAAATTCAACCTAAGCCTTTTAAGTCAAATTCTTGAACTTAGCAAATCAAATTCAAATCAAGCCAAATTCTTGATTTTCTTCATGATTCAATTAATCCTTTCATTAACTCAAATATAAATACAAACTTCAATCATCAAATGAAAACTAAATTCAAAATTAAACTCAAGTCAAAGATGTTCACCCTTTGAACTTGAAATTGTCAAATGAATCAAAACCCATTTGACTCCAAATCACTTGCAAATAGATTTATATTTAAATCATAAGTCCATATGTGAGTTCAATTAAACTTGATTTAAGCCTTGATCAAGTCAATTGACCCACTTAGGCTCACTTGACTCAAAGTGACCTGAAGTACCCCTTTTGTGCCAAATTCTAATCATACCCAAATTTGAATAAAGCCCTAAGCCTCACATTATAAGCAAAATCATCATGAGATGATCAATCACTCAAATTGGGTCAAACCAAGTCAAACCTGGGGTTGACCAAGTCAACACTTAGCCAAAATAAAACCTAAACTAGCCAAAATCCATCATAGGCCAAATTGGTTGAAACCATTGATCAAAACTCATTCATGATCAATGTTTGAACTTGACCAAGTCATCATTTGATCCTAACATAGACCAATTGGCCACTTGACCTAACTTGACCTAAAAAAGTTAAAATATGTCAAAACTTGATCTAAGCTAAATTGATTGAAATCAGTGGGTCAAGTTCATTCTAAATCAATTGTTGAACTTGATCAAAGCCTCAATTGGCCAACTAGACCTTTGAATTGATTGAACTGACTTGACCAAGGTCAAATTGAGCCAAAATCAAATTAAACTATAATTGATTGGAAATAAAGATACTAATACATTACAAGTGACCAATGAAACCTAAACCAACCCATCACCTAAATAGGTCAAATGGGTCAAATTGGTCAACTTGACCCATTTGACCTAAATGAAATCAAATGAACCAAATCAAATATAAACCAAATTGATTGGAAACAAGATATCAAATCAATTCAAATGGTCATTTGAACTTGACCCAACCTTGGTTTGGCCCAATTTGACCATTGATCAACTTGATTTTTGACCCATTTTAGGCTAAATGGGTCAACATGATCCAAATCATCAAATCAATTCCAAATTCATGAAACTTGGCCCAACCCATTTTTCAATCATAAACATATTCAAACTAAAATCAAGCTAAATGACCATTTTACCCTTAGTCAAGGGTAATTCTTGAAATTCACTTAAAATTTGGTAAAATCCTCTTTATGGCACCCTCTTAGTGGACTCCATGGATACTAGTAAGAGTGGTGCACTTGACCCAATGGGTTTGGGTCACCCAAACCAAATGGTCAAGCGACCACTCCTCATTTTAAGCACATGGGAACCTCTCCACACTCCCCACCAAAATGAACCATGTGCAAGTTCAAGCAAAATAGCCCATTGAATCACAATTGATCCAAAATGGCAAAGTCATGCTCATCCTTCAAGGGAGATATACTCCCCCTAATTTCATTTCATTTTCAGAGATTCACACTCAATTTACTGAGAGAGACCTAAGTCAAGCTCAAGATCCAAGCAATCCCAAGCCATTTGAATTCTCCATTCTCTTTCTTCAAGCCAAAATAGGGAGCTCAAGCATTTTCCAACTCATCCAATACTCAACTTCAATCCAATTGTCTTGCAAGCACCCTCAAAGGACTTAATCGAACTCATCTAAAGCTTCTTCTTCAAGGTAAGGAGGTGGGAAAGACCAAACACATAATTGAAGCCCACATTGGTCAATAGGAGGGTCCATTCAACCTCAAGCCTTCAAACCTTCAACAGGGCTTTGTCTACACTAGACAAAGCTACCTCAACGGTTGAAAGCACTGGTGATAGCCTCCAAAGAGGTACTATTCAAAACTGAGCTTAGGGTAGATTTTTCTTGGACCTTTTTGAAAGAAAGTTTCACCATGTGAATTTGAAATCTTTATCCCCTTACTTCTTGATGGTGTGGGTTGAGTTTGAGTTCAATCAAGCTCAATCAAGCTCACATCATGCCTAAGAGTGGGTCCCTCTCACATGCGAGCTGATGGGATCAGACATCCATCAGCATTTTGGATGGATGGTCTGATTAAGCTTAGGATCCTCTAATTCATTCTGAACGCATTTAATCCAGACGGTCGAGGAGAAAGCATGTAGCATCGTTGGCTGATGCGGCATTAGATTGACTACTTAAATAGCGAATCTCGCCATCATCGAAAAGTGCGTACGCGTCATTATCCACTAATGGGATTAACTATCTAATTAGGCATTTTAATTAATCCTTAATCATAGAAACTTCAAAATAACATAACTAAATGTAGAAAATCCAAAAAATATAAAATAAAATGCATTATGAAGATAATTAAGTAAGGAATAATCTAAAATTGTTTCCAATTGATTTTGAACAATGATTTTCCTTAAGTAGAATTTAATAAAACTTAATAACCTTAATTACTACTTATTACTTGATTAATTCCTTCCAAATTTCTTAGATGCATTTAGTGGGATGACCTTTGCCTCCCTAATTTTCTTGGGATTTATTGATGAGGTTAGGAAAATCAATTGATGAATCCTTAATCACACTCTTAATGTAATTAAGCTTAATTAAACATGTGAATAGTGGTTTAATACCTTTATTAAGTTAATTAAGCTTTGCTTAAGTGAATAAGAGGTTTATGGAATAATTTTGGGATATTTTCCTTAAGTTATTCCTTCAACCCCCTTCCTTATTTAATATAAACTTAATTAAGAGATAATCCACTAATCACCTACTTAATTAACTCAATAAAATTTTCAAAATATTCCAAAACTTAATCAATTCATCTTGGGTAGGTGCTTAGGTGTTCAATAACCTAAGTAACTTAAAGAAATCAAAATCCAACCCACATGTGTGAAAAGGGTTATGAAAGTAGTTAAATTAAATATTTTAGCTTAATTAATCATTAATTGTGAGCCAATTGCATTAGGTTCTTCCTTTCCTAGGTGCATTGGTGGTTTAAATTCCTTGTGTGGTTTTATGTCATACATTGGCTCATAATTATTTGATTAAATATGATAAAGTGGTGTAGATAAGGGGTAATGCACTTAATTCATACACTTAACCTAAATAAAATATAAACATATAATGGTTCTAAAAAAATGAATAAACTCACACATGGGAAATGGGTTAAAACTAGCAAACTCTTTCACATTTCTAAATTCAAATCAAACTAAAGACAAAACAAAATTTTCTTAAAACCAAATTTGATTTACTTTAAATAATCTCATTTCATAGGATTGTATTTAGGAATTAATTAGGGTGAATGAATTTACATGCTTTCATCACTTTATTTCTTCCTGCATGCTAAATATGTATGTCATATGAAAATCATACATTCATGCCTTTAAAAATTAAATTAAAATGAAATATTTCCTTTATGTCAAATTGCATGTTTTGCTAAAGTAAGAATATGAATGGTTATTATGACTACTAAATCCAAAATTATTTTTTTAAAACTTATAAATCAAACATCTGAAAAGTATGATACTTATAATTATTTATGAGCTTGCATATGAATAGTATAAATGTGTTATGTGATTCTCCTCTCTTTCTTAACATAGAATTGTATAGGATTTGCAAAATGTATAGTCCATTTGAAAAGACATAACACTTCAAATCTATTCTTATAATATCATGACTTAAGAAGGAATTCCACATCACATATATAAACTAAATAATCAAACAAACATAAACTTTTTTTGCATGATTCTCTTTCTATGCATTTCTTTTTGTACATGCACATGTATTTAAAAAAGTGGTATATTAATCTGGACAATCTCGAGGTTGCGAGGATTTAAGTAGCCCCAAGTAAGTCTAGTACCTTACACCCCTCTTTGTGCGTATACTCACTTATATCTTTTATACTTGTAAATGTGCATATGAAAATGGATAAAAGAATCTCTTTTCTATTTAACAAAATCATGCATCATGAAGCATCCAAATTTTCTTAAGTAACTCTCTTAGCATTCATCATTGGTGCTAAATACTTCCATTTGCATGTATAGATATGCTTAGGGTTCATCCATATGCTTGTTACACATGTTGGGAAAGAAATAAAGTATTGTGTGTTTTGTGATAGTAATTCGCTTTTCTTAATCTGAAAATGTCTTTATTTGTTAATAGGTTTGTTTAGGAAAATCTAAACTTAGGATTAATTAAGATACATAATAAAATATTCACTAAATAAAATCAAATATGAATCTACTATAAATTGCTTAAGGTAGGGAGGAAAGAGAAGTTCTCTTCTCTTTTCCTCTCTTTACAACTTAGTAATTAATTATAGGATTCATTCCAACCATATCAAAATATAAAATAAAATTAACCAAAGCAACTAAATCACTTAAATGAAACCACTCTCTAAGTTTAACATTTTCACACTTAGAAAACTTCAACCTTAAAGCCTAGCTAAGCATACCACACAAACCTTAAATAGCACACACATTAGGCTAAGTCACCACTTCTAGCTTTAGGTTAGGGCGGTGCATGGTTTGATGTTTTCTTTTATTTTATGATGTGATATTTTAATTTGGATGTTAGGGTGTATGTAAATAGACTGAATGGTAGGGTGATCTTAGTCTAACTACTATCTTTTTTGAGATTGTGCAGGGGCTAAAAAATATAAGCTTTCTTTGTCGGTGCTTATACTCTAAGCATAATCAAAATATAGGTGGACTTGGTTACCCATGTGTGGGGTGCTAAGTCCAATTTATACATATACATGCTTGGGATTGTATGGTTTTTTTAGATAATCTCTATTTTGCAGGTTTTAGTTAGATTTCTTTTTTTCCATTTTCATGTAATTTTGCAATTAGGATTTTGGAATGATTGTTATGGAGATTATGATGAACATTGGTTATAAGACTATGTCTTATGTACCATGTGAAGCCTTTGGAGCAACCACATTCCAACCAACCAAAAGAAGAAGAAGAAGAAGAAAGAAAGAAAGAAGAAAGAAGAAAAGAAGAAGAGGAAGAAGAAATGAAGAATGAAGACCATAATAATGAATTCCTTCTTGATTGTAATTTATTCATTGTAATCATAAAGGTAGAGCTACCAATTTGTTTTTGGTTCTATGATCATAAATAACCTCTTATTCTTTTGTGCTAGCTTTATAAATTGATTGATATTTGTTTAGCTTGTGCATTAAGATGGTAACTTTTCTAGTTTCTTCCTTTGATGTGATATTAGAATAAATATAAATCTTCTAGAATTAAATATAATTAAACTAAAATTAAGATAAAATAAATCTTGTTTACTTTTAGTAAATCAAGAAAAGAATTCACTTTTGAGATGCCATGATTTTTTTGGATCCATTTTATGATGGTGATTATCTTGAGATATCACCTTCTTTAAATCATATTGATCCTAATGAAATTGTGATTTTTGAATTGTAAGATTTTTATATTTCTTATTTATCTCTTTAGGGGTGTGAACATGTCTTTTATATATAAATATTTTCCACAATGATGTAAGCATGATGCATTAATTTTGGTTTTCATGATTGAAATCAAATCTTATAATACATTTAATCTAGATGCACATAATCATTAATATCATTTGGTAAAATATAATTTCTAATCTTAAATTCAAAATCATAGTTCTTTTTATAGGCATATTAGCATAATGCTTCTTAATAAAATTCTCAAAATTATTGATACTCTTAATTCTTTATAACCCAAAAGCGAGATAAATCCTTACAAAATCCTGAAATCTCTTGTCTTATCTATGTTCATTTGCTAAAAAACTTCCTTTAAATCCTTTTTCTTCAAATTCAAATATTGTAAAATCTTAGATTTTTTGAGATCAGTATTTAATACTCTTTCATCTTTAGATCAATAAATATATGAACTATTTAAAATCAAAATAAAATGGTAATTTATATGTAAAATTAAATTCTTAATTATGAGACATATCATAATTATTTAAATATTTTTATTACCTTTATTATTTTTTGAGTATCATTTTTTTTGAAAGATTAAGAATAGTGGATATAATCTATCTTTCATTTTTTTAAATTCTGAGTTAATTTTCTTTGTTCATTTCATGGTACATCTTCAATTATTTTATAAAAGATATTAAGCTACATCCTTTGGTACTTTTCATATACTGTGAACACTCTAAAGAGAAATTTTGATCTTCATTAATTTTAAATCATTTTCTTTCATTATCTTCATTTAGCGTATGAAATTAAAAAGTTCTAAGATAGATGAGTTTTAAAATGGTCATCTAAAGCATGATAAAAATAAATTTGAAATTGTCTTTAATCCATGATGATCTTTCAATGATTGGTATTTTGTAGGCATGACATAGCTTCTCATCGGAAAATTATAAGAAAAAAGAAGAAATCATTTAAATCATTAAAATGACATGAACAAGTAATACTTATCTAAAAATTAGTTTTAAATATCTTTGATGTCTATGGGTAAAGAATCTCATTGAGGTAAATTTACTAACAATGTCAGTCCAATTTAAAGAGGTGAAAAGACATCATTGTCATTCTTCTTTAGAAGGACTTGATGAAAAGATTTTGGGAGCTTTGGTGATGAAAATCTAAAGCTCCATGAAAATTTCATCTCTTACAACCATCATCAGGAAATCCCATTACTCCTACACATGGATTTCAGAGTCTATTTGAATCAAGAAAGGAATAATATACACAATTTATAGAATGTCTTAGGTAAGATATATAGAATTCACTCAACACCATCAATAGTAACATGATCAAAAAATCATGTTTTATGAGAGTCTTCTGAAACTTATAAGTGGATCTTTAATCCATACTAAAGAGAAAGAAGAAGATCAAAAGAAAAGATCATGGGTTTGAAATTTTTTATATGATTGAACCAAAAAATGATCACTTATACCCATTTTATAATCATTTGTCATAGTCTGTTACAAATAAGAGGGATGGCAAGTTCTTTGAGAAGATGAGCAAATAATAAATTAAAAAAGAAGAAGAGCTTATACTTGAGAATGTTTGGTGAAAAGCAATAAATCAACATTGAGGTCAGATAAATACATCTTCTTGGTCTGAATGACATGATGGTCAAATCTATCCATAGATATGTTATAGAAGAATATACATCAATGTAGCTAGTCTTTGTCAATTAATAGGTAGAATAATTGACTTTCCAATGTAGATCAAGTTCTAGAGTACATGAAAAGGGAGGAATGAAGTTAATCAACCTCTTTTAGTCAAAAATTCAAAATATCTGCCTCATTTCACCTCATTTTTGGTGGAGGTCAGTCATCCCCAGTATATGATGGAATGAATGGGTGAATGTGATATCGCTCCATTCTTACTCAATTTCCATTTCTTGTTCACTTGGACTTTCATTTTTCTCTTCTTTTTCTTTTTCTTTTTTTTCTTTTTCTTTTTCATTTGAATTTGAATTTTGACCAAGTTCATGAGAAAATGTGTTTTGAGGAAGATAGTAGGTTGCATCTTCATATATCTTAACCTCTCTGACTGAAAATGGCTTTTCATCTCTGACATAACTCAATCTCATCCTTCGAACTTGATGCGATGGAGGGAGGATGGAATCATCTTATTCTAATGTATCCAAGGCTCTTGAGCAAAAGCGGTGAATGAAGTATTTGAATAAATATAAAACACTTGATTCGGTCACCTATCTCCAAGGTAACACATGGAACCAAGCCCTCTTGCCTTACTCATTGAATCCTCTCATCATCGATCTCCTCAATAGGAGGAGCATTTAGACTCATAATATTCACCTCTAGATCATGAGAACTCGGTAATGCTACATGTCCACTTTAATGTAGAGGGGATTTGTGCTCCATGTCTCCCAGTAGTCTTCATCGAAAGTGAGCTTCTGGAATAATGTGCCTCTCTCCATAGCTTAGTTGAGCTAAGCATATCTCGATCAAGGAGAGCCTTGATTAATGATTCTTCATCTCTTTGGATAAGACAATCATATATGCTTAGCAGATGGCTTTCTTGGGTGAGAGAGAGCACATTGTAGTCCACCTTGTTGATCCTCCACAAGCATATCTAATGATGGAGCATCACAAGGTGCTTCTCATCCTCCAATGACTTGTTTCCCTCATCTTGAGGTGCTACAGGATAGAACCATGCCACTATGGAGGTTGACTTTGGTGATCTCTTGTGGCGGGGTAATGAAGATTCTACATACATGCTCACCTCACAACTTCTCCTATGGGACCCAATGATGATTCCAAGTCTATCTCAGGTGAACCCCATTATTGAGTAGGAAAGTCCAACTACAATCAAGAGAGTTGTTATAATTTGTTTAGACTTGAAGAGTTATCATTAGAATAGATTTAGAACCCATCGAAGTGACATAGATATAATTCTAGATTTATTCAATTTCTTGGATTTTAAAGGAGGTACAAAGTAGAAATCAAGTAAAGTAAGTGGGGTGAGGGATTTGATGCCCTCATCACCTGATATAAGATGTCTACTAGAAGAGCTAGCTAGAGGTAATTCTGATGTAGTAGCTTGATTCTGAGGCTACTTGGTGGTTCTACTTGGCTCTCTGCACACTTGCTCTTGAGCTCTCCCTTTCTCTGAGTTGACTCTGGAAACTTGCAAAGCTTCTTTGATTTTAGAGGTTTGAGCTATCTCAAGCACCTGCAAAGAAAGTTTCTTGATTTTGGAGATAATTTTCTTAGAGGTGCAGGATAAGGAGATATCCCAACCTTCTTTGATTTTGGAAGGATCGAAAGTATCCCTAAGGATTACCCTGATGGAACTGGATGGTTGTTCCACAAGGTATTCATTTAGGATAACTATAGCACCAGTCTTGAAGCATGTTCAAGCTAGTCCTTGAATGAAAAGCAATCTTCCATATGACATAGCATTGTGGTGGTGGCAAAAGTTAGGATCATTGCTTTTGCCCACTTCCTCGTCTAGGTTGGGCTAAAAATCGGGCATGTTTAAGAGATTCTTAAAGATCTTTTTGATTACCTCCCTCTTAGATGAATAAGGCTTGTTAAGTTTATCCAAAAGAGTAAGTGGACTGTAACTACTTGGTGAGGGTATATGTACCACTGCTGCTGAGGATGTGGCTAAGGAGGGCTGCCATGGAGGTATGGCGGTCGATTACCTGATGGTGGTAGAGGAGGTGGAAGTGATGGCTATGGAGCACAGGTCTCTCCGCTCTCTATGTTTCCCTATCTGCTATCACTACCTAGGCTTCTTCTCAAAAGCTTTTCGTGGCTTCTACTTTATTGATTGATCCAAGAAAGGCAACTATTTGGCTTTTTCTTGTAAGTTAGCCACCTTGTTGATTAACTTCTCAAATGTTTTGATGGTGAAACCTTTGAGCATGAAGGCGACCGGGCCATAGATATTCTTAAGAAGAATTTCAATGGACTGCTATTCAAACAGCTGTGGTTCGCATTTCATACTCAAATTATACCATCTGAGAATATAATCAATGAGGGACTCACCAGGGCCACAACGAGATCGCCAAGAGTCACCCTTTGTTGAGCTCCAGCAAACCTTTTGATGAAGAGTTGCTCCAACTCAGCAAAAAGTCTTCACTGAACTATTGGAAAGTTCAGCGTACCAATTGAAGGTTATGCCTGTTAAGCTACTAATAAAGAGATGGAAGAGTAAAGCATCACTGCCACCGATATTACAATACTGGCCCTGAAGTGCATAATATGTTACATCAGGTTCCCACTGCAATCAAATCTCTTGAAAGAAGGTGGCATGAAACCCTTAGGATATTGGATGACATCAAATTCCTCTAGGTAGGGTCTACCCATTGGAACTGATGATCCTCCTCGGGCTTGAGCTAATGCTTATCTCACCTACTACTTAATCATGGTTTTGATATATTTTTCTTGTATGGAGGTACTATCCACTACCTTCACATACATGCTAGTGCTGCCCTGCTCTACTAGAGGTAAAGTCTTGGTTGGTTCTAAGACATGCACCAACTCTGGCTGACTAGTCTTAGCTATAGTAGGATGAACTATCGATGCTTGTTTTTGAAGTGCTAAAGCAGCTGCTAACAAATCCTCAACCTGCTTCCCCATCCTATCTCTTTGTTCATCTTTCTATTTTAACTACTGACGGAGGTGTTGGGTCGAGTAGGCTATGTCTTCCTGCTCAGCCTCAGCACCTTCCATAGTCTGCTGCTCACGGAGGAGGTAACTCTGGGTATCTACCATGTGTACCCCCGCTAAATCCTCTGATAAATCATCTTCATTTGGATCAAAGTTGACCTTTTCATCCTCTAAATTGAACCATATCAGATTTCCTTTCTCCATGATCTTACTATGTCATCTAGGGATCAATCCAACTGCACAGGCATGAAAGATCGAGTTTGACCTATAGTAGGGTCACATGCTGAACAAACCTCAAGTTGCGGGTCTACTAAAAAGATACTCCTAATCTATCAGGAGTGGCACTCTAGGAGGATCATGGCCATAGGTGGGAGCCTCTCTTCCCTCAACTATTGCGACTATCTCCATTGCCTGCTATGGTGGTGGTGGTGAAGGGAAACTACTATACTTTGAGGTCACCATTCCTTCTTCACCATGACCAGGGCAGAAGGTCGAGCAGGAGAGCTCAGCCTCGCCATAGTAGGTGGTGTAGATGGGACGGGATCTCTCGATCGTAGCTAGATCACCAATGGGGTTTTCTTCTCCCCTGATGCGGCCTTCATGGTCTTGGCTGGAACAGTAGATGTTGGGACATGTACAGGAGACATTGAATGGGGAAAAGAGTGGTGTGGTAGAGTCACCACTGACTCTATCATGATAGGAGCTCCTCTCCTATGATGTGTAGTCCCCGTGAGTAAGATACTGATAGTATAATCAGCGTAGGTAGCACGTCGATCTGGAAAATCCACAAGTGTGGAGCACACTATTATACCTCCGCCAGCTAGTGACATGAACGATATGGGCCTCTCTAGCCCTCTTACCTCTATCTCCGATGCTTTCGGGAAAGCAGATCTCAAATCACATTGAGCCCACTCGATGATCAGGATCTTTCTCCACATGGCATGGAAATGACGTGTGACTCCTCCTCACTAACAAGTGCACGGTGAGCTGGAGGTGAAGCAAAAATCCTCCTCCCTCTCTTCTGTCAGTTTAGAGAGGGTGGAACTAGTTTTTAACTGGGAAACCATCTAGAAACTCTTACAATGGGAGTAGCTACCTCTAACTCCCTAGCAATGTGAGTGTGATACTGCTTTATCATGCAATTCTTATTTCTATGCTGAATCCATGTTGGTCGAGCAGAGTAGGAACTAGACCCAACCTCAAAAGCAGGGGAGATAATCCCTGGAATCAAGGGAGCCTTCCCTTGGAGGTGGAGTGCCCTCCTAGCGGCGTAGGAACAACGGATGCAATGGCACGACATTCTTCTGAGCACCATAGCCTTCCTCTTGTGAGGGAATTTAAATCGATGTGTCACGGATGGTGGCTTCGCATCACCATGCTCCTAGCTGTGAGGGAGTGTTCCTTCACATGTAATCCTAGCCCCCTCAAAGCCTCGACCAAAGAGGATGAGGTGGGCATAGTCAGATCGTGAAAAGCTGGCCTGATCTAGGGCCAAATTCATCCCATGAGAAAATGTGAACACATACTTCTGCGCTACCATCATCAATTGTGAGGTGACTAAAGTGCAATGTTGAAAATAAACTTGAATAAGATTTTTGTTTTGTAGATTTTTGAATTTTGAATTTTGAATTTGAACCCACACTCAACATCTTCAAAGTGTTAAAGCTCAAATGAATTTAGAAGAGATTTTGAGATCGATTGGAAAGAGGATTTTTTTTTAATGTAGAATCCACTTTCAACAAATTTGGGTATGTTGAAAATGGGTTCAAATATTTTTGGAGAGATGCTTCCATAGATTCATGTGTGAATTTTGATTTTTGATTTTGAGGACCCTTTATTTAACAAATTTGAGTATGTTAAAGTAAAGGGTCAATTAATTTTGTTATAGATTTGTGATTTTTTTTTTGAATTTATTCACTTAGTAAATTTGGGTATGCTAAGTGAGATGTTTGAAAATAATTTCTTCTTTTTCTTTGTATGCTTATTTTGTGAATCATTTGTGAATTTGAAAGATAAAATTCTCATTTAACAAATTTGGGTATGCTAAATGAAGAATCCAAGTGTGTTTTGTTTTTTGAAATTTTTTAAAAGTAGGATTCTTAGCAAATTTAGGTATGCTAAGAAAATCCTAATTTGTTTCTTTTATTTTTGATTTGATTTTTTGAGAAAGAGAATCCTTAGAAAATTTAGGTATGCTTAGGAAATCCAAATGTGTTTCTTTTTTTTTTTTTTTTTTTGAAAAAGAGGATCCTTAGCAATTTTGGGCATGCTAAGGAAATCCAAATATATTTTGTATTTTGTGAAATAGAGATTTCACTTAGCAAATTTGAGTATGTTAAATGAAATTTCAAAAATGTGTTTCAAATTTTGTTTTGAAAATGGAGACTTCACTTTAGCAAATGTGGTATGCTAAAATGAAGTTCCAAAAATGTGTTTCAAATTTTATTTAAAAAATGAAGACTTCACTTTAGCAAATGTGGTATTATAAAATGCAATTCCAATATGTTTTGAATTTTAGGAAATGGCGATTTCACTTAGCAAATTTGAGTATGCTAAATGAAATTTCAAAAATGTGTTGTAAATTTTGTTTTGAAAATAGAGACTCCACTTTAGCAAATATGATATGCTAAAATGAAGTTCCAAATGTGCTTTGAATTTTGTGAAATGGAGATTTCACTTAGCAAATTTGAGTATGCTAAATGAAATTCCAAAAATGTGTTGTAATTTTTCTTTTGAAAATGGAGACTCAACTTTAGCAAATGTGGTATGCTAAAACGAAGTTACAAATGTGTTTTGAATTTTGTGAAATGGAGATTTCACTTAGCAAATTTGAATATGCTAAATGAAATTCCAAAAATGCATTGTAATTTTTGTTTCGAAAATGGAGACTCCACTTTAGTAAATGTGGTATGCTAAAATGAAGTTTCAAAAATGTGTTTCAAATTTTGTTTTGAAAATGGAGACTTCACTTTAGCAAATGTGGTATGCTAAAATGATGTTCCAAAAATGTGTTTCAAATTTTGTTTTGAAAATGGAGACTTCACTTTAGCAAATGTGGTATGCTAAAATGAAGTTCCAAAAATGTGTTTTGAATTTTGTGAAATAGAGATTTCACTTAGCAAATTTGAGTATGCTAAATAAAATTCAAAAATTTGTTGTAAATTTTGTTTTGAAAATGGAGACTCCACTTTAGCAAATGTGGTATGCTAAAATGAAGTTCCAAATGTGTATTGAATTTTGTCAAATGGAGATTTCACTTAGCAAATTTGAGTATGCTAAATAAAATTCCAAAAATGTGTTGTAAATTTTTTATTTTGAAAATGGAGACTCCACTTTAGCAAATGTGGTATGCTAAAACAAAGTTCCAAAAATGTGTTTCAAATTTTGATTTAAAAATGGAGATTTCACTTTAGCAAATGTGGTATGCTAAAATGAAGTTCCAAAAATATGTTTCAAAATTTTTTTTTGAAAATGGAGACTTCACTTAGCAAATGTGGTATGCTAAAATAAAGTTCCAAAAATGTGTTTCAAATTTTGTTTTGAAAATGGAGACGTCACTTTAGCAAATGTGGTATGCTAAAATGAAATTCCAAAAATATGTTTCAAATTTTGTTTTGAAAATGGAGACTTCACTTTAGCAAATGTGGTATGATAAAATGAAGTTCCAAAAATGTGTTTCAAATTTTGTTTTGAAAATGGAGACTTCACTTTAGCAAATGTGGTATGCCAAAATGAGTTTCAAAAATGTGTTTCAATTTTTGTTTTGAAAAGGGATACTTCACTTTAGCAAATGTGGTATGCTAAAATGAAGTTACAAAAATGTGTTTCAAATTTTATTTTGAAAATGGAGACTTCACTTTAGTAAATGTGGTATGCTAAAATTAAGTTCCAATGAGTTTTTTTTTTGAATTTTGTGTTTTGTTGATTTTGAAAAGAGAGATTTCCATTTAACAAATTTGGGTATGTAAGATGGAAATCAATTATGTTTCATTTTTCAAAGATGTAGTTTCGTGTGTGATTATTACTTAGTTTTTGAAAGAGAAAATTCCAATCTAATCATATATGGAATATGTTAAGTGGGATTTCAAAATAGTGTCATTTTATTTGGGAATGAAATCTGCATTCAATAAATTTGGGTATATTGAATGAAGATGTTCATATGTACTTTTTGAAAGTTTATTTTTGATTTTGATTGGAAATGAAACCTTCATTCAATAAATGTGGGTATATTGAATGGGAAGGTCTCATATGTGCTTTTTGAAAATTGATTTTTTTTATTTTGATTGGAAATGAAACCTTCATTCAATAAGTGTGGGTATATTGAATGGAAAGGTTTCATATGTGATTTTTGAAACTTGATTTTTTTTTATTTTGATTGGAAATGAAACCTTCATTCAATAAGTGTGGGTATATTGAATGGAAAGGTTTCATATGTGCATTTTGAAAATGTGAAAATTCCAACTTAACACATGTGGAATGTGTTGAGTGGAGTTTCAAAGTTGTTATTTTGCTTGAAGAAGTAACATCCATCCAACACATTTTGATGTATTGAATGGAAAGGCCCATCTTCAAATTTTGTGCTTTTTGAAAACATGATTGTTGGTTTTATTTTTGGAAAGATGATTGTTGTTTTTATTTGAAGATGAAATCTTCATTCAGGTAAATTGAGTGAAGATATTCATTTGTGCTTTTGGAAAATATGATTGTTGGAATTTTATTTTTTGAAATGTTCTTACATGTAATAATTATGAAATTTGTTAGATGTAGTGCAAATATTTTCTTAAGTATATTTTGAAAAAGTGCTTTTGAAAATTGATATTTTTCATAAAGGATTTATTTTTCCTTATTTTTAGAATGAACATTTCCTTACCATAAAAAAATGGTAAGGGGGGAAGTCTTTAATTATTTCCTTTTTATTAAATTTTTGTTTTCACCCATTGGAGAAAATGGGGTTTTAAGACCAACGATGAGGTCCTAAAACCTAAAGATGTTAATTTAACTTAAGGATAAGCTAAGTGCCAATGAAAAAGAAAGATAGTATTGGATCCATACAAAAGTACAAACCCACTATCAATACTTGGAGACAACAATCAATTACCAAAGATGGAGAGAGGAATCTTCCCAAGCAGAGTCGCCAAAAAAAATATGTGGTGAAAATATTTATATATATATTCCTGCCTTCATCTATCCCCTTTTCGAAAGAGGGATAAATGAAAATATAAATATAAAACACCTTGTTGGGACACCAGGCAGATCCACATATGTTCTTATTTGGGTGATCGGGTATGACATTGAGGAATGGTGTACTATCTTGAGAGATAGAAGTCACCATCCAACAAATGAGCCTAATCACCTTAATAAGGACTCTAAGGACTAAGGGTCTTTAGAATGCACCAGAGATTCTTCCCCTACTTTACATGGAAAAGTAAAGCATGGTTTATTTTAAACCAGGTTCATTAAATTCCCTACAGGGGCTAGCCCCCATAATTAATTACATCATAAGGAATAGGATTCTTTAAGAATACTCTCGATTAAGGTAAATGATCATTATCTTCAAAGATTTTGAAAGGTATAACTATCAATTGATTAGTTTATTTTTAGAAAGTCAAGTGGGATCGATCAAGAGGAGGGAGTTCTTATCGAAGCCAAATGAAGATAAGTAGGGGATGCTTAGGATACTAGGAAGCCTAGTAAGCATCCCAAACTATCCTATGGTTGGGCTTTATATTTTTGAAATTGAATTGATTTATTTGAGTTGAATTTTTATTAGAAAGTTAGGGCTTACAATTCCATGATACAAGGTCATGAAAATGCCTAAGACATGAGGATTTATGCTTGTATGTAGCAAAGGAGAGAAGCAACCTCTGAACCTAAATCTAGGGAGCTTTGGTGAGGGCCGAAAGCATGACCTAAATCTAAGACAAAAATGGGTATTTAGTTTACCTCCACAAGAGAGGATAAACTATCTGACTGTTGGGCTTATAATTGCTTAGGGGTGGCTACCAACTAACTCCTCCTATGATTTTAAATACATGTAGGCAAGTCATATGCTTTTGTTAGATAGCTAAGTTGTTGTTTATTTAGAAAGATACTAAGTCCTTGTGGTGAAATATTTTGATATTGGAGTTGCCTTTCAAAATCTATTGGTAGAAAGAGAAAGACAAGACCTATAAAAATTCATCTTTTTAGGATGTCATGCAGATCCACAGATGTACTTATTCAGGTGATCGAGTACGTCATCAAGGAATAGTGCACTATCTCAAAAGATAGAAGTCACTATCCTTTAATGGACTTATACACCCCAATAAGGACTTCTAAGGATGTTGGGTCTTTGAAGTGTACCAGAGATTCTTCCCCTACTTTATATAGAAAAGTAAAGTAGGATTTATTTTAAATCAGGTTCATTAAGTTCTCTATAGGGGCAAGCCCCCATAATTAATTACATCCTAAGGAATGGGGATTCCTTAGGAAACCTCTTGATTAAGGTAAATGATCGTTGTCTCTAAAGATTTTAATAAGAAAAGACTATCAATTGATTGGTTTATTTTAGAAGATCAAATGGGATTGATCAAAGAGAGATTTATTATCGAAGCCAAATAGGAAAAAGTAGGACATGCTCAAGATGCTACGAAACCTAGCGAGCATCTCAAACTATCCTATGATTGGACTTTATAATTTTGAATTGATTTATTTTATTTGAGTTGCATTTTTCATTAGAAATTTATGACTTATGATTCCTTAATACAAGATTAAGAAAATGCATAAGAGGTGAGGAATTATTATTATGGCCCACAAAGGGGAGAAGCAACCTCAAAACCTAAATTTAGGGAGCTTCAATGAAGGCCGGAAGCACAACCAAAATCTAAAGTGAAAATTGGTATTTGGTTTTCCTCCACAAGAGAGGACAAACCACCCAACACCTTGGACTTACAACCGCCTAGGGATGGCTGCCAATTAACTCCTCTAACGATTTTAAATACATGTAGGCAAATCATATTCTTAGTGCAAGATAGCTTAGTTATTTTTATTTAGAAAGAGACTAAGTGCTTAAACTCACTCCCTAAAGAGACTAGATCATATAAAGGTATGCTTCAAATGACCTAAATCTAATGCAATTCAAATTTCATTTTACTTTCATTTTTTGGGCAATCATTTTGACTTAGGCTAATAAGATTTTATGTCTAATGCATGAGAAATAAAGTTATTGGCCAAAATCAATGAGAAGAGGAGGGGTGTTTCCACCATGGCTCTCACAGGTCAAGATAAGTTTCTCTGAAAAAGGTGGAGGCCCTCCAATCAAGAGTGAAATAAGATGCTATTGTGCATAATATTACAAAATAAATGCTCATCCAGCTAAGGGGTTGCTAATTCTTTTATCTTGATTTTAAACCTAAGCTTTAGGTGAGATTATGAGTTATTTAATTTTTCTTTTGAATTGTTAAGATGGGTAAAAGATTTATTTTTCCCTAAAGAGCCTAATCCACATCTAAGCCATTCATAAAGTAAGGAAGAAACTAGGAAAACATGTCACTTAATGCACAAAATACAAATCATCAATCAATTTATAAAGCTAAGTGCAAAAAAGAATAAAAGCCATTGTTAATTGGGCACCACAAACCAAAAATATAAAATGTGGATAGCGAGCTCTACCCTTATATAACCCGGATTACAAATAATTAAATTATAATTAAGCAAAGAATTCATTATTATGATGGTCTTCAAGCTTTCTTTCTTCTTTTCTTCTTTCTTCTCCTTTTTCTTCTTTTTTCTTTGGTTCTTCCTTTTGGATGGTTGGAAGGTGGATGCTCAAGGCCAATTTCATAAGATAGGATCTTATGACCAATGTTCATCTAATCCCCATAATAATCATTCCAAAATTCTAATTGCACAAATTTACATGAAAAGGAAAAGGTAAATCTAGCTAACACCTGCAAAATAGAGATTAATTAAAATAAATCACATAAATCCCAAGCATGTATATTGGACTTATCACCCCACACATGGGTGAGTAAGTCCACCTGGCTTATGGATTATGCTTAGGGGTATAATCACCTGCAAGCAAAATCATTTTAATTTTATTTATGATAGCACCCCTTAAGCACAATCCCCTGCAGAAAAGAGTAGTTAGACTAAGATTATCCTACCATTCATTCTATGAGCATACACCCTAACATCTAGTCTAAAATATATATCACAAAATAAAACAAACATCAACCATGCCCCAACCTAAAGCTAGAAGTGGTGACTTAGGCTAATGTGTTTGAAGGTTTGTGTATGTATGTATCTATAGGTTCAAATTTTCTAAGTGTGAAAACATGTTCAACTTAGAGGAGGTTTCATTTAAGTTATTTAATTGATTTGGATTGATTTTATTTCATATTTTGATTTGGTTCAAGTGAATCCTAATTAATTGCTACTATGAAGAGAGAGAAAGAGAGAACTTCTTTCCTTCCCTAACCTAAGTAATTTCTAAAGTATATTTAAATTTTTGTTTTGTTTAGGTGAATGTTTTGATTAAATATTTTAAGTAATCCTAGGTTTAGATGAACTCTAAACAATCCTATTCAAAAAGAAAGGTATTTTAAGATTAAATAAAATAAATCAAAATTCACATAAGACACATTACTTCATTTCTTTCCCAACATGTATAACATGCATATGAATGAATCTAAGCATATCTATACATACAAATAATATTTAACATACTTTATGATGCATGCTAAGTAATTCATTTAAGAATTTATAAGATTAGTGCATGATTTTTTAAGTAGAAAGGGTTTCTTTATCCAAATTTTCACATACACACATGAAAGTAAGCGTATAATTAGAGGTTTTAGAGGTAAAATCTACTTAGACTTAAAGTATAAACCTCGAGGTTGTCTAGACTAATATACCACTTTCCTTAAATATAAACATGTGTATAAAAGAAATGAAATGGAAAAGAAAATGCAAAAGTTGCATTAATGAATTCATTTTATTTATGCAATTTATGTATGCAAGTATAGGTAGCCACTCTTAGATGATAGCATAGGGATGAATAGGATATGAAATTAGGTGAGTATTGTCCTTTTCAAAGGACCATATATCTTTCTATCAAAATTATACCAATATAAGAGAGAAAGGAAACCTATGCTAAGCATACCTTTATAATCTTTCACATGCAAGCTTATAATTAAAATATAAGTAGCACACTTTTAGATTTGATATTTGATTTATATGTTTTAAAAATAATTTGAGTTTAGTAGTGATAATAGCCACTCATATTTCTACTTTAGCCAAGACATGCAAATTTGACATAAAGTAAGCAATTTCATTTTTAAATTTGAATTTGAAAAATATGAATGCATGAAACCACACGACATATAAATCTAACATGTTGGGGAAAGATTCAAAGTAATGAAATCATATAAACAAACTCACTTTAATTAAATTCTAAAGACATTCTTATAGAATAAGAAAGTTTAAAATAAATCAAAGTGAATTCAATGTGATTTTTGTTTAGGTTTGAGTTTGATTTAATTTTGAAAAGGTGAGTTAAGTTTGTTGTTCCTAACCCAATTTCATATGTGTTTTATATTTTTGTTTAATTTTTAGATGATTAAATTCATTTTTAAGCATTGATTAGGTTAAGGTATGAATTAAGTAACTTAATTAACCCTTACCTACACCACCTTAGAAGAATTAACTAAATAATTATGAGCCAATGAGATGATTTAAAGCCCATAAAAAATTTTAATTTGCAATATACCTAATAAGGAAAAGACCTAATGCAATTTGGCTCATAATTAAATGTTAATTAATCTAAGAGGTTTAGTTTAAGTAATTTCAAAACACCCTTTCATACTTATGGTGGGAATTTTCTAATTGAACTTAGGCTATTAAACACCAGCATCTACCAAGTAGATTAATTAAGTTTTGGAACATAATATTTAAAATTAATTAAGAGGATAATTAATGAATTAACCCTTTAAGAGGAGATTTGGGAGAGAAGAGGGGTTTAGGGAATAGCTTAGGAAATGCCCCAAAAATATTTAAACCTAACTTGGATCTAATCTTAATCAACCCTAATCATGAATTGAAATCAATAAGCATACCCTAATTATGATTAAATACATACGGAGGGTAATTAAGAAATTCATATGCAATTATTTTAATCAAGCCTCTAATAAATCCCAAGAAAATTAGGGGGCATAAGTCATCCCAAAAATATACCCAAGAAGTTTGGGATAGATCAGAGGTTGAATTAAAAATTAATTAGCAAAATAAACTTTTCAATAAAACCTAATTTTAGAGAAAAATATAACTTAAATTCCATTGAAATTAATTTTAAAATATTCTAGGTTAAATTATCTTTCCATAGGATTTTATTTCATATATTTTGAATTTTAGAGAGTTATGAATTTTATAAGATCCTTAAGTTAATTAGGATTAATTAAGCATTTTAAGCAATCCCCTAGATCACGACACAACGTGTGGTGGCGGCGGTCAAAGCGCTTTACATGCGTCGCGCAATGAGGGGGTTACTTAAGTTGTCAAATCTCGGATGGTAGCTGGTGGCCCATGCGGTTTGATCCCTGCTGTCCGATCAAAGATCAAACGATCAGGGATCTCCCCTTATTTTAAAATGGATAAAAGGAAATCTGAGCATGCAGAATTATCTCAGTCGTCTATCTAAAATGCATGGATGGACAACTAGAATCTCTCAAGTTCTTTCCCTTGATCAACAGATGTCCATGATCAGGGGAAGATCAAGCTTGATCTAGCATGGATTCAAATCAAACTCAACCCACACCAAAATAAGCGACAAATCCAATCATAAATCCATGGGGTGAAAATTTCTTTCACAAAGCTCCACACACCATATTGAGTTTAATTATAGAAAAATCCCCTCGGAGGTGATCCGCTCGATTCCCAGGCGCTTTGTCTAGTTAGACAAAGTGTTGAGTATGAGCACTTGAGGTTGAGTGGATTGATGTATGGGCAAACTCCTCCTTAGCTAACTTACTGATCCAATTGGTTCTTGCCTTTATAACTTGGGAAAGAACTTGAGCTTGACATGGTCACGAGTGCTTGTAAGAGGATGTGGATTATAGTGTGGAAGTTGAGAATGGATTGAGCTCCCTATTTTCATTGTTTAAAAAATAGAAATGGCTCTTTCAAATCCTCTTTAGAAGCTTGGGAGTACTCTCGATGATTGCTGAGTTCCTTAGCTTCAATGATGAGGAAGTTAAATTGAATTGGTATATCTCCCCTTGAAATCGATGGCGATGTTCTTGTCATTTTATCCAATTGATCAAGGTTGTGGTTTTGATGTTAGTGCACATGATCGGTTTGAGCCAGGTGGATTGACCTCCCATGTGCTTGAATTTGAGTGGGAGGGGTTTGAATTTTTGACCCATAGGTTAAGTTTGGTCTAAGGACCAAATGGCCTAACCCAAACCCATTGGGTTGGGTGCACCACTCTCCTCTAAGTCCCCTTGAGTTTTTAGGAAAGCCTTAAGTGAATGTCAAGAGGGTATGACCAAATTACCAATGGATTAAGCCAAAATTTATTCTATGGCTTAGGGGTAGAATGGTCATTTTGCTAAATTTTTTACTTTGGATATATTTGGTACATGGAGAAACTAGGTTTGGACAAGTTTCATTGGATTTGGAATCCATTTGATAGGGTTTGGCTCATGTTGACCCATTTAGGTCAAAATGGTCAATTTGGATCAAGTTTGTCAAATTGGTCAAACCAAGGGTTGGTCAAGTTCATATGACCATTTGAAATGTTTGGTGGCTTTGGTTTAATTCAATTTGGTATAGTTTTGGATTTGGCTCATATCATTTAGGTCAAATGGGTCAAGTTATTGATTTGACCTATTTGGCTAGGTCAAGGGGGTTTAGGTTTGGTTAGTCATGGAGTGGATTAGTATCTTTATTTCCAATCAATTTTGGTTAAGTTCAAATTTGACCTTGACCCAGGTCATGTTGGGTCTATAATCTGGGTTAGGTTGGGTTGGCCAATTGAGGGTTTTATCAAGTTCAACAAGTGATTTGGAATGAACTTGACCCAATGGTTTGAGTCAATTTGGCTTAGATCAATTTTGACCCATTTTGACTTTTTTAGGAGGTTAGGTCAACTTGGGTCAAGTGGTGATTGGGTTAGGCTCAAATGTTGGCTTGGTCAAGTTCAAACATAAGTCAAGAGTGAACTTACATCAATGGTTTCAATCAATTTGGCCTTTGGTGGATTTTGGCTAGGTTAGGTTTCAGTTTGGAAGTGTTGACTTGGTCAACCCTTAGGTTTGACTTGGTTTGACCCAATTTGATTTATTGATCATCCATGATGATTTTTGATCATGATGAGAGGCATAGATTAGTTTGGTTCAATCCAACTTGGTTAGGATTAGAATTTGGCTCATAAGAGTACTTTAGGTCACTTTGGGTCAAGTGAGCCTAAGTGGGTCAAATGGTTTGGTCAAAGCTTGATTTGAAGTTGATTTATCTTGTATATGGACTTATAATTGAAATATAAATCTTTTTGCTAGTGGTTTGAAGTCAAATGGATTTTGATCCATTTGATAGTTTTATATTCAAAGGAAGAATATGAAAGGATCTAGGGTTTGATTTTTGACTTGGGTTTTGATTGTTTGATTGAAGTTTGGATTTATATATGAACTCATGATTGTAGGGTCGATTGAATCATGAGAGAAAATCACGAGTTTCGCTTGATTTGAAGTTGATTTGGGTAAGTTCAAGATTTTGACTTGAAAATTGAATTTTGAGTTGATTTGAGTTTGATTTTTTTGGAATTAGTTTTGATTGTTTTAATTTATATTTAATTTATATATGTGAATACAAATGAGAATATAATTGGATCATGTGAAAAGTTCAAGGATTTGAAGTGGTTTAACCATGATTTAAGTTAAATCCATTAAAAGGGAATTTAAAAGAATTAAAGGAAAATTTTAAATTGGAATTTAATTTTTGGATTTGATTATATTGATTTATATTTATATTTAATTTATATATTAGAATATAAATGTGAATATAAATAAGTTTTGAGAAAATCCCATGAATTTGAATAGGTTTGATCATGATTTAAGTTAAATCCATTGAAGGAAATTTAAAGGATTTACCAAAATTTTAATTTGGAATTTAATTTTTTGGGTTTGATTTGATTGATTTATATTTATATTTCATTTATATATGAGAATATAAATGAGTTTTGAGAAAATGCCATGAGTTTGAATATGTTTGATCATGATTTGGGTTAAATCCATTAAAGGGAATTTAAAGGATTTAAGGAAATTTTCAAGAATTGATTTGGAATTTTGAGTTTAGTTTGATTGGTTTGAATTTATATCTCATTTATATATGTGAATATAAATAGGAATATAAATAAATTATGAGAAAATCTCAAAGATTTGATTTGTTTTTATTAAGATTTTTGCTAAGTCCTTAAGAGAGGATTAAGGACTTAGGAGAATTTGAACTTAGGAATTTTGATGGATCTTGATATTGGGTTTCAATCATAGATTTTAATCATGGATTTCAATCATATGGAGTTTATTTGAGTTTAGAGAAAATCAAATAGAATTGATTTGGAGTTGGACTTGAAGGAAGGAAAGTGAGGAATGGTTCAAGCTAAGGGTAGGAAAATTCCCAACACCCCTAAGGCATGACCTATTCCTATGGTTAAACCTTCTAAGTCTTCTAGGGCTAGGTTGAGTGGCCACATAATCACTAGATGTGTCTTAAGACTAAGAATCTCTTAAACTCTAAGAGGAGTCCTATGTCTAAGATGGAGGTGTTGAGGGCTCATTCTAAAAATGAGTTCAACGGTCCTTAAACACACCCCCTAAGAGATTATATCATATAGGACATGATTTAATGACTTAAATCTAATGCAAATTTTGTTACATTTTATTTTTATTTTGGACAATCAATTTGACACAGGATTTAGGATTCATATGCCTAATTCATGAGAAATTAGATTATGGGTCAAAATCGGCAAGATAAGGAGGTGTGTTTCCACCATGGCTCTCAAAGGTCAAGCTAAGTTCTATGTCAATGGTGCAAGCCCTCCAATCAAGAGTGAAACAATATACTTTTTATGCATGATGTGAGAAAAGTAATACAACATCCCTAGAGGTTCTTGATTCTTTTATCTTGATTTATAACCTAAGGTTTAGATGAGGTTATGAGTTATTTATTTTTAGTTTTAATTGATTAGTTGATTAAAAAATTTATTTTCCTAAGAGCCTAATCATCATCCAGGCCATACATCAAAGCAAGGAAGAAACTATGAAAAGATGCCATCTTATTGCACAAGCTAAACAAATATCAATCAATTTATAAAGCTAATGTAAAAGGATAAGGGGTCATTTGTGGTCGAGCTCTACCTCACAAACTCAAAAACAAATTGGGTAGCCAAGCTCTACCCTTATACAATCTGGATTACAAATGAATAAATTACAATCAAGAAGGAATTCATTATTATAGGGGTCTTCATTCTTCATTTCTTCTTTCTTCTTTCTTCTTTTCTTCTTTCTTCTTTCTTCTTTCTTCTTTCTTCTTTCTTCTTTTGGTTGGTTGGAATGTGGTTACTCCAAAGGCTTCACATGGTATATAAGACATAGTCTTATAACCAATGTTCATCCTAATCCCCCATAACAATCATTCTAAAATCTTAATTACAAATTACATGAAAATGGGAAAAGAGAAATCTAATTAACACATGAATTAAAACAAGTCATACAATCCCAAGCATGTATATGTATAAATTGGACTTATCACCCCACACATGGGTAACCAAGTCCACCTAGCCTATTTTAGATTATGCTTAGGGGTATAAGCACCTGCACAACAAAAGCAATTATATTTTTATTTCAACATCCCTTAAGCACAATCTCATGCAGAAGACAATGGTTAGACTAAGATTGCCCTACCATTCAGTCTACACACATACACCCTAATATCTAGATTAAAACATTACATCACAAAATAGAAGAAAACATCAAACCATGCATTGCCCTAACCTAAAATTAGAAGTGGTGACTTAGCCTAATGTGTATGCTATTTAAGGTTTGTATGGTATGCTTAGCTAGGCTTTAAGGTTGAAGTTTTCTAAGTGTGAAAATGTTTAACTTAGAGGGTGGTTTCATTTAAATGATTTAGTTGCTTTGGTTGATTTTATTTTGTATTTTGATTTGGTTTGAATGAATCCTATAATTAATTACTAAGTTGTAAAGAGAGAAAAAGAGAGAGAACTTCTCTTTCCTCCCTACCTTAATGTAATTTGTAAGGTTGATTCATATTTTATTTTATTTAGTGAATGTTATATTATGAGTTTTAATTAATCCTAAGTTTATATTTTCCTAAATAAACCTATTCAAAAAAGAAAGGTATTTTAAGATTAAGTAAAGTGAATTACTATAAAAAACACAATACTTTATTTCTTTTCCCAACATGTGTAACATGCATATGGATGAACCCTAAGCATATCTATACATGCAAATGGAAGTGTTTATCACACCTTAATGATGAATGTTAAGAGATTACTTAAGAAAATTTGGATGCTTCATGATGCATGGTTTTGTTAAGTAGAAAAGAGTGATTCTTTTATCCATTTTTTCATATGCACATTTACAAGTTTAAAAGATATATAAGTGAGTATGGCCATTATTGCACCAGGGTGTACAAGACCTACTTGGGGCTACTTAAAGCCTCAAAGGTTTTCAGCTAATATGCTTTTCTTAAATACATGTGCATGTACAAAAGAAATGCATGGAAGAGAATCATGCAAAAAAGTTTATGTTTGTTTGATTTTGGTTTGATTATTTAGTTTATATGTGTAATGTGGAATTCCTTCTTAAGTCATGACATAGGAGTGTATAGGAATGGATTTGAGCAAGTGTTATGTCCTTTTCAAATGGACTATACACTTTGCAAATCTATACAATTCTATCTTAAGAATGAGAGGAGAATCACATAACACATTTTATACTATTCATATACAAACTTATAAATAATTATAAGTAGCATACTTTTTTTAGTTGTGATGTTTTATTTATAAGTTTTGAAAATAATTTTGGATTTAGTAGTCATAATAGTCATTCATATTCTTACTTTAGCCAAAACATGCAATTTTACATAAAGGAAATATTTCATTTTTAATTTAATTTTTAAAAGGCATGAATGTATAATTTTCATATGACATATACATTTAGCATACCAGGAAAAAAATAAAATGATGAAAGTATGCAAATTCATTCACCCTAATTAATTCCTAAAGATAATCCTATGGAATAATAAATTTGAAATAAATTAATGAAGTAATTAAGGAGTAATTAGGATTATTAAGTTTTCACTAAAATCTAATTAAAAAATCATTATTCAAAATCAATTGGAAATAATTTTAGATTATTCCTTACTGAATTATCTTCATAATGCATTTTATTTTGTATTTTTCTAATTTTTCTACATTTAGTTATGTTATTTTGAAGTTTCTATGATTAAGGATTAATTAAAATGCCTAATTATATAGTTAATCCCGTCAGCACCATGTGGATCACTGACGCGGCGCACGCTTTCCATGTGGTATGATGGGATTCGCTATTTAAGTAGTCACATCCAATGATGTGTCAACTGGCGGTGCTATGCGCTTTCTCCTCAACCGTTCGATTGAAGATGAGGTGGTCATCATTAATGGGATGAATTAGAGGATGCTATTACGATGGGGATCTGATCTATCACTAAGCTGCTTGCAGAGAGGAAGCGTCCATTCCTTAGGGCATGATCCGAGCTCGATTGAGCTCGAATTGAACTCAAACTCAACCCACACCATCAAGAAGTATGGGGATGAATATCTAATGGTCAAATTCATATAAGTTGAAACATTCTTTCAAAAAGGACTAAGAAAATCTACCCTAAGCTCGGTTTTGAATAGTACCTCATCGAAGGCTATCACTAGTGCTCCCAACCATTGAGGTACCTTCGTCTAGTGGAGATGAAACTCTTTGGAAGGTTTGAAGGCTTGAGGTTGAATGGATCCTTCTATTGACCAAGGTGGGCTTCAATTAGGTGAGGCCTTGGTCTAGCTTCCACTTCTCTTGCCTTTGAAGATTGGAAGAAGCTTTGGATGAGTTCGATTAGGTCCTCTGAGGATGCTTGCAAGAGCAATTGGATTGAAGTTGAGTATTGGATGAGTTGGAAAAATGCTTGAGCTCCCCTATTTTTGACTTGAAGAAATCGAGAAGAGGAGAATTCAAATGGCTTGGGAATTTATTGAGGGAGCTTGGGGAGCTTGCCTTAGGTATCTCGCAGTCAATCGAGTGTGAATCTCTGAAAATGAAATAAAATTAGGGGGAGTATATCTCCTTCTTGAAGGATCAGATGGTCGAGCATGGCTTTGCCATTTTGGATCAATCGGCTTTATTCAATGGGTTGTTTTGGCTGTTTGAACTTGCACATGGTTCATTTTTTGGCGGGTAGTGGAGAGGTTCCCATGTGCTGATTTGGTGTGAGTGATCCCATGTGCTTGAAATGGGAGGAGTGGTCGGTTTGACCATTGGGTGGTTTGGTGACCCAAACCCATTGGGTCAAGTGCACCACTCTTACTAGTGTCCATGGAGTCCACTAAGAGGGTGCCAAGTGGCCATGAAAATGATTTGACCAAATTCCAAGTGAATTTGGCCAAGAATTACTATTTGACCTAGGGGTAAAATGGTCATTTAGCTTGGATTTTAGTTTGAATATGTTTTGTATGATTGAAAAATGGGTTGGGCCTAGTTTCAATGAATTTGGAATTGTATTTGGCTCATGTTGACCCATTTAGATTAAAATGGATCAACTTGGGTCAACTTGACCAATGGGTCAAATTGGGTCAAACTAAGGGTTGGGTCAAGTTCAAATAACCATTTGAATTGATTTGGTATCTTTGTTTACAATCAATTTGATTTATATTTAGATTTGGTTCATTTGATTTCATTTAGGTAAAATGTATTAATTGACCAATTTGACCCATTTGACCTATTTGGGTTAGGTCATGGGTTGGTTTAGGTTTCATTAATCACTTGAAATGTATTGGTAACTTTATTTCCAATCAATTTTGGTTTAATTTAATTTTGGCTCAATTTGACCTTTTAGGTCAAGTTAAGTTCATGGTCAATTGTGGGTTAGCTAATTGGGCTTTGGTCAAGTTCAATAAGTGATTTAGAATGAACTTGACCCATTGGTTTCAATCAATTTGGATCTGACACATTTTGACTTTTTAAGTCAAGTTGGGTCAACTTGGGTCAAGTGGCCAATTGGGCTAGGTTAGGCTCAAATGATGACTTGGTCAAGTTCAAACATTGATCATGAATGAGTTTTGATCAATGGTTTCAATTAATTTGGCCTATGATGGATTTTGGCTAGTTTAGGTTTCATTTTAGCTAAGTGTTGACTTGGTCAATCCTTAAGTTTGACTTGGTTTGACCCAATTTTAGTGATTAATCATCTCATGATGATTGTTGCTCAAAATGTGAGGCTTAGGTGGGCTTAGTTCAATCCAATTTGGGTAGGATTAGAATTTATCTCAAAAGGGGTACTTTAGGTCACTTTGGGTCAAGTGAGCCTAAGTAAGTAAATTGAGTTGATCAAGGCTTGAATCATGTTTGATTGAACTCACATATGGACTTATGATTGAAATATAAATCCATTTGCAAGTGATTTGGAGTCAAATGGGGTTTGATTCATTTGACAATTTCAAGTTCAAAAGGGTGAACATGAGTTTGACTTGGGTTTGATTTTTGAATTTAGTTTTGATTTGATGATTGAAGTTTGTATTTATATTTGGGTTCATGATTGAAGTATTGATTGAATCATGAAGAAAAATCAAGAATTTGGTTTGATTTGAATTTGGTTTCACTAAGTTCAAGAATTTGACTTGAAAAGCATAGGTTGAATTTTGATTATATTTGGATTTGATTTTAGATTTTGTTTTGGTTTGATGATTGAAGTTTATGTTTATATTTGAATTCATGATTGAAAGATTGATTGAATCATGAAGAAAAATCAATAGTTTGGCTTGATTTAAATTTGATTTAGGCTAAGTCCATAAGATAGAATCAAAGTGACTTAGGAAGGATTTTTGAACTTGGAATTTCAATCATAAGCTTCAATCATTTGGAATTGATTTGAGTTTGAGAAAATCAATTAAGTTGGAATTGATTTAAGTTTTGATTTTGATTTGATTTGGAGTTTGGAGTTAGTTTAGACTTGAATTGTAATTTGACTTAAAGGAAGGAAGTGAGGAGTGGGTTCAAGCTATAGGGTAGGCAAATTTTCCTAACACCCCTAAGGCATGACCTATTCCTATGGCTAACTCTTCTAAGTCTCTAGGGTTGAGTTGAGTGTTCACCTAATCACTAGAAGTGTCTTAAGACTTAGAAAACTCTTAGTGTCTAAGAGAAGTCTTATGTCTAAGATGGAGGGGTTGAGAGCTCATTCTAAAAAAGGGGTCAACAGTCATCCAAGAAATCTTTGTAAACCTGTGGTGGTGTTTGTCTAAGAAGATAGACTTAAGTCTACCTTAGCTGACAGAGGGTTATTTTTCCTGTCAAGTATACCCTATGATTCACAACTCAAAATGCAAAGCCATTGGGGTGTATACATGTTACAGTCATGATTGTAATATAATGGAACCTGACTGGCCAAACCACCGTCGAGAGAACTCGATCATCATCTATGGAGCTCTTGGCCAAGCCACATCAAGGACATGGGCTACGCGGCATGAGATTGATTGAGAGTGAACATAGAAGAACACTTGATTTGTCATTGGCTCCTTTGTGAGCTTGAGTTTTCTTAATTTGCCACCTCCGATAAATAATTACAGAAGGTGGATAGATTGAGTTTTGATCTAAGCTTTTAATGACTGAATTCCATTTAAACAATTTTAGATTACTACTTAATTTGAATTAATTTGATTTGAAAAATTAATTAATTTGAATATATTTAAGAGCTTTAGATCATGTCAACTCTGTTTAGCTCCTAACAGAGGATCAGATCTACTATCACATGACATAATTAACTTCTCAGGTATTTTACTAAGTTGAAATTCTTATAATAGATTTTTAGGTTTGTTGTTAAGACTAATACTGGAAGCAACCCACAGACATTCTCAGACACTAAATTTAAGCATTCAACATAATGTCGGGGCCCATGCGGGTGTATTTAAGAATTCCTTAATTAACGCCTTCTGTTCGCTTGTACAAAGTGTTTGAATCGTGACATTTTGATTAAGTTTGTAATTTAAAATATTGCTCACAATTAGCTTACTTATTTGATTTTTCAATTCTCAAATATCATTTGACTTATAGTCTTTCCAGGTTGCTCGTCTTTAGTGAAAATCTCTTTTGAAATTTATTTGATTTCCATCTCAACTTAAAGATAACACTCAACAAATTTCATATGTGCCAATTTTATGTACAATGGAAGCCTTCTTTAGTAATCCATTTTAAATTAGACATTCCAATATATGGATTACATAAGGAGACTTGTTTTTATGAATCTCACTTTAGGGTTTGAATTGAGTTCTATTTCATTTGAAAATTAACCTTCTAGCTTCATGTAACCTCCTCATAAGTATAACATGAATTCAAAGTTATATTTACATTTGGCTTATTCTATTTCAATCATTTTCACACCTGATAGAACATAAGCCAGAAAATCCAATTAGTTCTTTTTAACTAATTAACCATTAACCCTTATAGTTTGCTATAGAATGTAAATGAATTATCAAGCTTCATCATCATTCTCCAAACTCGACTGTAATCACTTTTAATTCACTTGCAATAAGTTATAATAACTTTAGTGCTTATTACCTTAGCCATGTTCATTCTTATTGGCTAACTTCGTAGTCACATTCATATTCATATAAGAGTAATTAAACCTAATCTGGATTCCTACTTAACTTCGCATCAAGTTTCATATTTATTTGAAAACTAGACTTCAAATTTATTATAAGTCTCTTATGAGTTTGGCATTTGCCACACAAGTTTCACTTGCATTTAACTTGAGTATCCTCATTTGTTTGAACATATTAAACAATGGGTTAAACATTCATTTAGCAATAAATTACGTGACTAAATTCAGCTTCACTTAGTACATTTTCATAGGGTAATAATGTTTATTGAGCACACCACCCTCTATATTACTTTAAGTTACATGTGAACTCCACATTCCCTTTTCATTTTATTTTGTTCTAAGACCTTATGTTTCACCATTAATTTAATATCCAATTAATTTTAAATTTAAGTCTAAAAATTTTGATGAAATTTTGGCAGCCTCCCGGCATCATCCTCATGTAGGGGGATGCATCGGAAGTGTTTTGGCTTACTTAGTGCGCCTAATGAGCGGTGTGTCTTGTGACACCATGATTTCATCTCGTCACATAATGAGCATGAGACTTAAACGGAAGAAGATTAATGCAAATATATATATATATATATATATATATATATATATATATATATATATATATATATATATATATATATATATATATATATATATATATATATATTTTTTCTAAGTCAAAAAATTCAATGAAATTTGGCAACATTTGGGGAGGCGACATCAATAGATGTTGGCTTACTTACTAATGAGCATAATGAGTGGTGTCTTGCGACACCACAATACATCTCTTCACACCACGATGAGCTTGCTTCAAATCCTGAAACACAAGTATATACATATACACATTCACATATTTATCCCACATGTTTAGACTCATTTTTCTATGCATTCTGATCAAAAGAGAGTTGGAGATCTGCGAGAGGAACCCATGATGACGGTGTTCCACTTTAGGCAAGAGGAAAGGTCAGAAGGAGACAAAATCGGAAGCTAGAAGAACCATGATGGTGTTCTTCTTCAATTATGGCAAAAGGAATTGGAAAGGTAATGGAAAGGGTGATGCCGAAAACCAAAAGAAGAACCCGCCTGATGATGGTGTTCCTCTCCGATTGCGGCAAAATGAATTGGAAAGGTAATGGAAAGGGTGATACCGAAAATTGAGAGAAGAACTCGCCTAATGACGCAAAGAAAAAAATGGAAATTTCGGATTGAAGAAATGGGGGAATTTTCGGATTGAGGAAATGAAGGAATTTAAAAGTGGATTTTTGATTTTGGTGGAAATAAGGAGAATTTTAAAGTGGATTTTTGATTTTGGTGGAAATGAGGGGGGAAAAAAGGGAATTTTGCATAAGTGAAATTGAGGGAAGGGGAGAATGATTTTTTATTTTAGTTTTTGAGAGAGAAATAGAAAAGATAAAGAAGAGAAGAAGTAGAAGGAAGAAGGAGAAGGAAGAAGGAGAAAGGGAAAAAAGAAATTGAGAAGAAAACCTACCTTGCTTGTGGTTAGAGAGGAGAGAAAAATGAGAGAGGGAGCCCTTGCCTTTTTAGTTTGGATGAGGGAGGGAGGAGGAGTTTTTTTCGGTTTGGAGAGAAGAAGGAAGTGGAATGGTTTGGAAGAAGAGAGGAGGAGTGGCATGCTGTTGCGTGTGAAGGGGAGAGCTTCAACATCAACACACATGAGAGGAGATCAGCTCATCATCCTGTGAAGAGTGAGTGAACCACGGATCAGTGATCGGTTTATTAGGGTAATTTAGGTGTTTAAATTGATTTTTTTATTGCTTAATCGACTTGAATGTAAATTTTACACCGACCTCAATATAGGGTTGATATATATATATATATATATATATATATATATATATATATATATATATATATATATATATATATATATATATATATATATATATATATATATATATATATATATATATATATATATATATATATATATATATATATATTGTGTGTGTGTTATTCAATGTTCAAATGCAATGGCACAGTCCGTTTTGTAATTGGAGGCTATTTGATTCAAGTCGGCGTCAAATTGAGTTAATTTTAGCTCAAAATGCGCATTATCATTTTCGACTACTCAATTTTCATGCAGACTTATTTGAATTGAGTGAAAATAGCCTTACTTGATAGATTTCGATGTTCAAAGCTAACGACATAATCAATTTCATGAATGGAGGTCATTTGGTTTGTGTTGGCACCTCTTAACCTCAATATGTGTGCGTGCACATTGACAACTCAATCGCTTGATTGGTTGATCATTAAGTTATGCAATATTTATATTACAACTAGTTTTGATGTTATGAACACAATAGCAAAGTTCATTCATTGATCGTAGGTCATTTGGGCTGATTTTAGTGACATACAACGTACTTCAGCCTCGATTTGCGCATTGTCACTTCCAATCATTTGACATTTACATAGACTCATCTGAGTTGAGCGTGGACAATCTCATTTGATAGTTTTTGATGTTTTAAAGCTAACGACATGATCAATTTTATGAACGGAGGTCATTTGGACATCGTCAAGCTTCCTGACTCTGTTATGTGTGTTAGGACATTGATAGCTTGATCACTTAATCGATTGATATTTAGATTATGTAATATTTATATTTTGACCAATTTTGACATTCTCAATGCGATGGAGAAGTTTGTTCATCGATCGGAGGTCATTTCAACCATTTTCGGTGACATCCATTGCATTTTGATCCCTGATTTGGGCATTGTCGCTTCCGAAGTCCATCAAATTCTACTTGTAGGCTTGACTCGACTAATACACATATATGAAGGTCAATAGATACCCACATCACCTCATGTACGAAAGACCTTGCCTAGTATTGGTTAAGCTCCCATTCGTGTAGAACTCTCAATCTCTCCCTCCCAGTCCCTCTCAATTTAGCTCAGACAACCCCATCTCTCACCAATCCCCTCTAGCTTAGCCGTCAAGCTCCTTACCTCTCTCCAATCTCTCCCCTTCTAATTTATGTCCAAAATCCACGCCGCTCAACCTAACATCATCACTGATCCTCCACGCATATGTCACACCTCCCAATCAGTTTAACCCTCATGCGAACTAACCCTAGCTCATCTCACTCGAAACTCTCATTTGTAGCCCTTCTATGAGGCAACATGAAACCTGTTGTTCCCCGCCTCCTTCAATCTGTTATATGGTAGACCCTAATTTTATCTATGGGATGCAGGGCATCGATACTAGAACATAAGATTTTAACTTTAGAATTATAAGAGACAACGATGTTGGGTCATAGAGCCTTGACGCTTCAAGATTGTGCTACAATGCTAGGATCAGGGCACCTGAGGCATAAATGACAGATAGGCTAGCGCCTTGGCATTACAGAGTAGCATCGTGGCACTCAAGCCCATGTAAAAAATCCTGACAAATAATGGTACTATGAGTCGGGAGACTTGGTATTTAGGCAATTTTTTCTGCAATTTTAAGAACTTATCACTTTTCCCTTGTGTTTGAGTGTGAAATGCTAGCCCTAGAGTAGCTAAAATGTGGAGAATCTCTAGATAAGTGTAATATGTACTATTCTCTTAACTTTTTCTTTCGTAGTGAATTTTTTGGTGATATGACTTTGTGATTTTTTCTCATTTTTGAGTTTTTTCACGTTAAATCTGGTGTTTTATGTGATCTCTTTTACTTTTACTTTTTCATTTATTTTATGTATACTCTGAAACACTCGAACTAATTTTTCGTGCGTGCTTTGTAATTTAATTTTCTTCGGGAACACAATCCTCTTACCGCAATCCCACCAACTCTATTAACTCAACACTAACCACCTTCCCTGTCCCAACCTCACCTCACCTCTTAGCAAGCACAACTCCCCTTCCTTCTTCTCTCTCTCTCTCTCTCTCTCTCTCTCTCTCTCTCTTCACACAAAAGAGTGAAGACTCCCTCCCTCCCTCTCTCTCTCTCTCTAATTGTGAGGTACCTTTCTATCTTTATCTCTAACCCTCTCTCTCCATTTTCTTTCTAGATGCTCTCTCTTTAAAACATCAGAGAATAAAAAAATAGAGAGGAAAAGCTTATCTCCCTCTCCACCTTGCATTCTTGAAATTCATGCCACTTAACATCACCTTGTTTTGCATGCCAAGATAAAAAATCAAAACAAATTTAGTACATGAACCCATTATTCTAACATGATCGAAAAAATTTATACATTTTCTTCATGTAGGCACCTGAAGGTTTATGCACGCTTTTTAGGCTAATAGATTCAAAAAAATAACAAGAGTGTTGTAAAACACCACTCATACGTATCTTTAAGACGGGTGGGTAGGCTTAACACTCTCGATATAGCCCCCCACGTGGGGATAACGTTGAGGGCTGTAGAATGTTGCACTGATAAGGGAATTAAATAATCTAAATAAAAATGAATTTAAAACCTAAAATTGAAATCTAAATTGAAATTACATATATTTGAAAACCTATGTGTCGCTTCTTATAAGCATAATAGGTGTTAAGACCTATCGGCCGTGTCGCAAGACACCGATCATGCACGCTTCTTATAAGAATAATGAGAAAGCCTGGCATACCCAATACAGCCCCCTATATTGGGATGACGTCGAGATAGGGGTGTGCATTTGGTTGATTTGGATGGATTGGATGATAAATTTTTAAAACCTATTGGTTATGGATTCCTAAAAATATTAAACCAAACTGACCAAATAAAATGCAAAACCAAACAAACCGAATAATAATTTGGTTCGATTATTTTGGTTTGGTTTGGATAAACCAAAGTTGGCTACATTAAAAAATTATTTGCATAATTTTTATTATATAATGAACAAGTAATAAGCAAAATAACATAACTATAATAAAAAAACAATTAACTACTTCATGCGCTAAAAAAATATTTAAAACTAATTTTTACTTACTTGAATGATGTTTTGAACTTAGAAGTTGATGAAACCATATTATCATATTATGAGACCAAAATATTTTGAAAAATTGGATAATGATCCTCCAAAAAAGAACCTATCAAGTATTCAAAAATAAATAAAAATAAATGAATAATAGATAAGTTTATTATATATAAATTAATAATACTGTATTACATATAATTACTTTGGTTTATTTGGTTCCATCCAAAATTTTATTTAACAAACCAATCTAAAAACCAAAACCAAAGTTTTCATTAATTAAAACTAAAATCCAAATTACTAAGTTCAAAACTGAACCAAATTACTCAAAAACTTTTGGTTCGGTTTGGTTTTTTGGTTAAAACCAAATAAAGCACACCCCTATGTCAAAATGCTATTAAAATTTCATCAAAAACTATACCAACATAAAATTTACAAGGGACAAAATGAAAAGATGCTTGAAACCTAAAATAAAAGATGAAAATGATATTATTAAGTCAAGTATGAATTTCAAATCCCTAAAAAAAGAACAAATTGATGTAAAAAACAAAATCACACTAAAATAAACTTACGATGAATGAAGCATCCACCAATGACTGCATGATATATTTCAAGATTCAAAAATAACTTGAACAAAACATAGAATAGCTTCAAAAGCTTGTCAACAAACAATAGCACTACTTATACATGAAGATGAAACTCAAGTCAAATTTGAATTCTAATTTATACAAGGACTTGGCATATTACCTATAAGCAAGAACATAACTTGATGGCTCCTCGCCAAGCGCAAATAGAGCTATTAAATGGATGATTGAGTTTTGTTATATCACTCTTTGAACATATTGTGAAGAGCTGAAGAATATTATAGGAAACTTGTAAAAGCTCTATATTCACCTATATGTGTCGCACGTAATCTTTCAACAAATATTCACACAATGCTTATACCTTATTGCAAAGAACTAAAAGAAACTCCAATATGCATGTTTAAGCTTAAAGAATACATAGCAACTTGTCTATAAGTGTGAATCAATACTAAACATGACAAACTTGTGAAGAATTAGTCCATCAACAAGCATAAACAAAACTCCATTAATGCTTATAAATTCAATGACTTTGGGATAAATGTGACTCTATGAATGTTACTGCACATGATCGAACAAAGTTTCAAGATATCAAACAACCACTCCACCGAATCTATAACTCATATATAGAAGCAAACATAAGGCATTGATACAAGCTTTAAACAAACTCTAGCATGAATTTTAAGACAATCTCATATTCAAACTCATCGTATCAAAATGCTTGTAAATTAAAATTTGAAATGAATTCACTGCACGCATGTTGGAACAAATATGACACCATATTCAAGTTCTTTATAATTTGTGCAAGCCTTTAAGAAAATGAATGTAATGCTTACACGCATTATATAATTTCTTACTTGATCTCATTAAATAAAAATGCAAGGGAGACTATTGAGAAAAACCTGCATGGGCCCATGGGCCCTTGTATTAAAAACATGAATTCGGTGTCTAAGGATACTATTCGAATTAAAATCAAGCTTACTCAAATTTTCTACAAAAAAGCGTGCAAATATTTTGAACTACAAATGATCATTTTTTAAATATTTAAGCATATTTTAAAATATCAAGATCAAAATCAAAACACATATGCATATTTCCAATGGGCTACTTTGCCTACATGATAATATTGCAAGTACCATTTAATTAGTTTGATCCTCCTACTTCTTATAAGAACAAGAATTGATAGAAGAATTGGAAATCAAGAATTTACTTTTAAAAGAAGATTTTGATTTTACATTTGCATACAACTATAAAAAATTTTAATCGGAAAACCTCATATCCAAACTTACAAACTTTATGTTTCAAGATAATGAGTATAATTACAAAATTTAATTACAGACCCGCTTATATGCAATCAAGCATGTAGAATTGACAATATTTGTAATAATAATTAAAATCAGTTAAGCAATCCCAAAGATGGTCATTTTGAATGAAGATCTCAACCAAATGAGATATTTTCACCAAAATATTTCAAAGTCCTAAGTGAATTATCTCAAGTTTAAATCCTCCTAAAATAAATAAAAATCAACCATCACTAAATGTTTAAATAAAATTAATCATTCAATAGCATCATCTATTTGCAATTGTTTATCGAGATGATAATTTTAAGAAACTCTAACTTACAAAGGAACCAATATTAGCTCGAGTGTATCATTATGTTTATTCTCAATAAATCTCATGTTAGTAAGGATATAACCCATATCCTCTTCCCACGTGATTTTATCGCCAAATGACACAATATGAAAGTAGTGGTTACGACCGGAGTCCTATTATTGGATGGTTTACTACCAAATGACATCATTATATTATAAACACAATTATCAAATGTATCTCCTCCAATGGCTCTACCCCAAAATTGTGAATCATATGGTGCACCTAACAAAGCAAAAACTCTCTATCAACTAGGGTGGACTTAAAATTATCTATTTAGACAAACATCAACCAAAGTATATAAGATTCCCTTGGATAAAGCAACTCATAGCTACCGATAATGAACCTTTTGATCAGATTGAGTCAATTATCTCCTCTGACTAACTAAACTAGGGACCATGACAACCCAAAAAGATGGAATAATGGAATCTTAATCAAGCGGGTCATCATTTCTCCCACCATCCACTTTAATTTAAAAGATGATCAATTTCATAAATTCGAAACTCCATTTTCTATAGGCTAAGCAATAGTGACCTAATGACTAGTCTTAATCGAAAGTTATCTCCCAATATTCAGAGGGGTAATTAATTATAAGTGTTTGCACTTACAAGAAACCTAGAACTAACTCTAAAATCCTCACAAAATGAAGATGAAATCTTTGGGCGTGTCTTATCTACAATTCATCTATGTTCTAAAAATTTGACCAACACAAATTCAAACTCTGTCATAAGTGGTCGAGTGCAATTTTCAAAGCCCCAACTATCATGTCATACATATTTTCTTGATAAAAATCTAAAAATATATGATAATTTGCAAAAAAATTAAAAAAATGTATGTTTTGGAATTTCCATAGATTTTAATAATCATGTATGCTACATGTTGATATATTTATGCTAATATAGACAATTTAATATTTTAAGGTCACGCAAATATCCTTACTCATTTAAAAAAAGGTAGAAAACAAATTATAAATGACAAAAAATTATATAAAATATCAGATAATAAAAATTCATGAGGCCATTCTCAATTAAAATAATTTCATTATTATTTATTAAGGATTGCAAAGGTATAATATCTCATAATAACATAATTGACCTGAACCGTAGGATATATCTCTTAAGATGATCATAGAAGTCATGAAGTATTGGAGTTATTAATGGAGATGAGTGTTAGACAGTTGCTTTAATTATTCTCCTTTTATAAAGTCATATATCAAGCAGCAATTGATGGGAAATATGAGAAATAAGATGATAGATCCTGCTATGAGAGAAGATCTAGTAATTAGATGTTTATAATCAAATATCGATCATTGGAAAGCATTGGATGATGACCTGTAATGAAGATTGTGAGTAGAGCGAAGGTGGGCAATTATATTTGTTATTTTACCTCGTAAAAGAGAAGATTGAATGTCTGGGAAGCTGAACATTAGTGGCTAATAGATATTGATTGTTTGCAGAAATAAAAAAAATATGAGCTTTGAATGTTAGTGGATCACAAACGTTAAACATTGATTATTGACATGCATCATGCAATGATTAATTGGAATATCAAAAGTCAAATGATAATGAGCAATCTAGTTAAGCTTGGCCATTCAATTGATATAATGAGAGATCAAGCAACTAAGAGACAACAATTAAACATTTGTGAATAACAAACATCTATCATTAGAATGTGTCATGCCAAAATTGACTAGGAGTGTCAAGAGCTAGGTAAAAGTAGATGGTATACTTGATCATTCTTTTAATTATAGGAGAGATCGAGCAATTAGAATGAGCATCAGTGTTTATGACTTACAAATGTAAGACATTGATCATTAGAAGGCATTGGGGGATGAACATTCAATGGGGAATATTAATAGTGAAGTAATCATTAACTATTAATTTGGTCATTTTTTCTTAAAAAGAGAGAGGCCAAGCAACTAGTAAGAAGTTGTTAGATGTCAATATTCATCAAACATTGACAAATATCAGTGATGATTGACAAAAAACGTTATAAATCAGATAATGATAAGCAATTGACCTATTATCATGATAAGAGAAGAGACCAAGAAGATGAACATTACATGCTGGTGGTTGAATAAAATTGATCGATGATAAGTACAAAGTGATTGTCCTTAGAAAATATTGCAAGTCAAGTGATGATTGATAATCAATTTGATAATTCTCCTAAACAAAATGAGATTAGTCGACCAAAAAGACAAGCATTGGATGGTGGTACCAATTGAATGATGGATGCCAATCAACAAATGGTGTCATCAACGAGCAACAAAAAGCAACCAATGATAAGCATGGTTCAACGATCAATTATTGATTGATGGTTGACAATGAAAGATAATGAACATTGATGTCAGTTGAACAACATCAAGTGGTAAACAACGATGAACATTAGATGATCAGCGACAATGATCATAATGTTGATTAATTATTATCATTAAGCAATGGGAGATAATGAGTAACCGGCAAGCATCACATCGATCAATAGTTGCATCAGATGATAGACGATAAGATGGGAGCACTAACGAGTGGGTAGCAAGTAATTTAATATCCCTCTATTAAATTATTTCCTTCAATAAATAGAAATACGTTCTATTTATAAATTTTTGAATGAGAAATTATGGTCATCTTTACAAAAATCCTATACATTCCAAACAATCCAACTAGATTTTTTAACTTTTTTTTTTTTATATTTTTGACTTAATGAACTTATAATTATATGATAATGAACTCATTGAATTTTTCTCTGAGACTAATTCAAATAAAAACACACAAAAGTAAAAAAAATTTAACTTATGGAATAATCTCAATAAATTTAAAATTATGCATTTGAATACTAAGTTTGTATCCATTTGGCCTTAAATTTGGAAATTTTTTGTATTTTTGTGTTTGTTGTGCTATAGCAGGTAACTCAACTATAAATATATTAAAAATGCAGTTCATATGATTTTAAAATTTCTACCTCATATGCCTAAGTGCTTTGAAATTTAAAAAGGAGGATTTCCATACATAGCTCATAATTCTTAAATATTTATATATCTAATACCTAAATATTTATATTTACAAAAACTGTACTTAAATCTTTAATATTATATTAAAAATAATATTATCATTAATTATTTTTAAAATAAAATATACTTTTTATGCGTAAAAAAATATTATATTTATAAATATCAAACTTTAAATTTTAGATATATAAATACATAAGAATTGTGTGCTATGTATATAAATTTCTCATTTAAAAAATTATGTCAAAATCCATGTATAATCATATCAATTTTGCAAGTCGTACAAACTAAAGTTCCAGCTTCTCAAGCCAAAAAAAGTATAGTTGATAAAACCTTTTAAGAAATTGGTGCCAATAATCTAATCAACCAACTACTCAACAAGAGAAATAAACCAGAAAACCAACCATATCTAGTATATTATGCAACTGGTATATTTATTAAATTGATTCAAAAAACTGAAAGTAATTAATAGGTTTACGAAAGAAAACTATCTGATTAGCGCAAATGACAGAACATGCAAAAATCTTAAAATTAGAAAGAATGAAAACTACTTTTAACACAAAAGACCTCATCAAATGATCATCTTAATATTAAATAAGTATAACACAGAAAAAATTGTTAACATGCCGATAGTCAGCTCGACCTCTTGATCCTGTTATTAACAAGGCCAAGAATAAAACTTATCAGATGGCTCGAAACTGTTGGTTTGCTGAACACAATAATCAAATTTTATGGTGACTTTTTATTAGCATTCAGCTTTCAACTTCAAATCAGACTTCAAACCCTCCGCTTTAGTTATCAGACAGAGAAGTTTACTCTTGAATGTCATGCTACAAAAGCTTTAATCCGCCGGATACATCATCAACCACATCAGCAGGTCCTGTTCAGCCACAAGGCATTAGGAAATTTTGAAGTGCAACATGGTAACAAGAAAAAAAATGAAGCTATATCGTCCAAATAAATCTTCACTTAAAATAGAATTTCTCAATACCAATTTTTTTAAAAAAATTTGGATCAAGTTATGATGATCAAATTTAGATGTTAGTTATTGAATTTATTTTGAGATGAATGTAAAATAAATTTTGATTGATTGTCTGTATATTATACTTATCTCGAAGTAAATATAATGACTTAAAAGATGTATCAAATTCGCATGGAGAGTGACCTACTTTGTTTGATTGGTGTAAGGACGCTTGGGACAAGAGAAAAAAAAAAGAAAATAGGATTTTATATAGATTTCTTGTCTTTCGATATGCCCCTTTGATCTTTCTCTCCTGATGGTGGTGCTTTCTTCGTACTATCTCTAATTTCAGCCTTCTTGTTATATATGATTTTAAGGTTTTTCCCCCTCACCCCCGGACACTGGCTGGAGAGCTTTTTACCCCTCCCATTCTTGCTCGTCGTCTCTATCCTAATTTTTGTGTGGTATGTATTTACCCCCCCACCGCAAAAAAAAAAAAAAAATCCCCTCTTCGATCAAAATTTTTAAGTTTCTTTGTGCTACTAGAATGAGACAAGACTAAGGTTGAGAACGAAATAGGAATCCCCTTAGCCCATGACAGCCTTACTGCCGCCAACTCCCATTTAGCCTTTCCTAAAATTTGTGCTCAAATTGATCAAACTTCACCAATGTAAAATACAATCCCTATGAACTTGAATGGTATCAAATTTATTTAAGTGTGATGATGAAAAAGACTTGTTTCTTTTGCGTGTGAAAAATCCTTTTGCCCTCTACCTACTGTCCCTCCTCCCAGCACAAAGACCCATGGTAGCAGTCGTACCTCTTCATGCCATAAACAGATTCTCTCATAATAAGAAAGTTGGTCCCTCCATAATAACTGCAAACCATACTACTGTGGATCCTCCAGCTGCTAGACCACTATTACATGAAAGGCAGCATCTAGGAGAAATTTCATCTATGGCAAGGTTGGAAACTCCTTCATCTATCACCCTCCTTAATGTCTGTACTATTATTTCTGATCCCTTCCCCAATCAAAAGAAGGCCTTATCAGAACCATGCATTTAATGTCCCTTCCTCATCTACTATAGATTGTTTGGAATCTACTTCCAATACCTTTCTTCAGTTCACCTTAAATTCTCCTAGAAGAAAACGGACGAAACCACTCCCAAGTCCAAACCCACCAACCCCAAATTCTTCAAAAAAGAACAATAAAACCACAACTCCTCCACTTAATGTCGACTTCAGACATCGCGTCATGGACTGTAAGAGGGGGCTTAGGGGAAGAGTGCATTTTGGAATGAGGTCACCTTATAGCGGCTCACAACTTTAATATTTTATACCTTTTGGAGACCAAAATAAAAATATACTCTCTTTAAGACTACAGATTCTTCTAGAATCTTAAGTTGTCTTATCAAAATAAAGTACAAACAATTTATTTGGAGCTTACGAGAATCATATCTAGGTAACGTGGAGCATTGATAGGGCGTGCTTCATTCCCATCTTTTCTTTCTACTAAAGTTTTCTTTTATAATATCTAAAAGTATCTATTTTATTAACAAGAAATGCACCCAACACAAAACAGGTCACAATTCTCAATTATATGAAAATCATGAAATATTAAAATAAGCAAACAACTTACCAAGAATGGCCATCACTGTCCTTGAATCTGTCAGAAATGATATACAATCAGATCTGATATGTTACATTTAGAAAATGAAAATAGAATAACTGGTACTTGCTAAAAAGAAATTGTAACTTGTAAAGCAGACTGGTAGCAAGATGTCAAGGTAACGCCATGGTTGGTTAAGTGGGTCGGGGTGCGGTGCACAAGCAGGGGATGGAATTCTGTCTTGAAACGAATGACAGAAAAGCGGAGATCAGAGAGTAGTGTAAAGGAAACTCTTTGGCAACTTACTCGGTGCAATTTGCGTCCTTCCAGCATCAATGGTTATATGGGTTGGTAGCTTCAAGGACTTTGCCCTTTCCTGAGAAATTTTAAAAAGTAAACACTAGCAATTTAATTCTTTTGACATTAAATTAAGGGGGATTTACATACATACCACATAATTCTTATGTATTTACATATTTAACACCTAAAGTTAGATATTTACTTATCTAACACTTTTCTATGCTTAAAAATGTGCATTTCACTTTTAAAAAGTGAATAAAGTGGTATTTTTGATATGATATTGAAGATTAGGGTGCTATATATATGTAAAAATTGAAGTTTAGGTGTTATACATATGTAAATGCATAAGAATTGTGTGGAATGTATGTAAATCCTCCTTAAATTAAATAATTGGTACCCATCTTTGAAAATGTTTAGGTCATCCAAAAATCATGGCTTTCTGATGATAAATGTTAGTATCATTTATTTTACTGCTAATTATTTTTCATTTTATTAACTAAATAAGACTTCTATTTTAAATTTTTTAAATATATGTAAAAGGTGAATCTGAATTACTTTAATATCAGAAAATAAATTATTCCTAGTACTTTTCATTTTTAAATAAATAAACCAGAGGGATTTCCATGCATGACACCAAATTCAATTATATTAGCATAACTGACACCAAAATGTTTTGTTACTTACTTCCATACCACCAAAAACATTTACCTTCACCAAAACTATTATATGGGAAATGGAGACAAAAAACCTAAACAACCACCTCTCTGGCTGCACCAAGCAAATTACCTCTGATACCGCACTTTCCATCTCCCTTTAGCAAAGCTGATGATATAGGTGGCACTACATGACACTCTAAAAAAATGGACATCCCTTTCTTTATTTTATAAAAGGGAATGAGCTGAGCTTCCTCCCAAGCTTCTTCTCATCAGAAACATGTGCGTGAATCTGTTTCATAAATTTTTCAAAAATGTGCATGTCCATACCCAAGACACAGCACGCGCGCAAGTAACTATTTCATAAATTTTTAAGAAAATTCACATGTCTATACCCAAGCAGCATAGCGTCCATGCCGAAAGTGGAATTGATATTATGTTCTTCAAATACAGGAGTCTTCTGGGAAGATAGTTTGTCTTCAGTTAATTCAAAGCAAGAATTATTAATCGTCACTATCAACTAATTTTTCATAATCCTTATCAAATAGTAAATGTGGTTTCCTTATGATGTTAACTAAAAATCCCTAAATAGTTTTATGATATTACAACTTTTTTGCCAGATAAGTCTATGAGATATCAAAGTAAAACGCACTTGCATATAGGTTACTTAATATCCATACCATCAGATATATATAGGGAACCATAAGTGCATAAGAAGAATAGCATGTCCATTCAAATGTTATAAAAATCACCATACCTGTAAAACAAGCATATCTTCCTCACTTTCAGTTCTCAAAACTACCTTAACCTGTCCACACATTTCCCACCTGCAAATAAAAGTACGCAGAATAAAACCAGAGAGTCATACAAGCAGTAATATTTAAAAGTTCCACATTCGGTAAAGCAAGTTACAGCCGAGAGAATTAAATAATTAAATGACAAGGACTACAAGGCAGATTACGGTTATACCTGCTTAAAGCTTTGGGTGCCCTCTTATTGAGTTTTTTATACAAGCCCAAAGTTGCATGGCTAGCAAAATAACGGCACAGAAAAAAAAAACACTAGTATTAATGAAAATAAGTTTGACACGAAACAGCAAATTGTACGATGTTGGCATTCTGGTTATGCATGTAATAATGAAAGTTAGGTAAAAATGATGTTCAAGAAACCACCAAGTTAACTACACCAAACGACACACATCAATTAAACATCTTTTCATATTTTATCACTGAAATTTAATTCCATATGTAAAACAACTTAAAAAGATATTTAAAATTAATAAAAAAAACTCACCTTGGCATGCATGTTTTCGCATAAGAAAGTTAAAATATTTCTATGTTGAACAATAATCACCATCATTCTTGAGACTAGCTTACTCGTAAAAATTCATGGGAAAGTGCAAACTTCATCAATCCAATTTTACTCTTGAAACATGAATCCTAAAATAGCAGACTTTACACTTGATAACGTGAATGATGAATCCTTATATAAGAGAAAGAAAGAAAGAGTCTATTATCCTTTTACAATGATAGAGCTCTTTTTCTTTCCACATCTTTCACCCTCCATCCTAAATTTTAAACGACTAGAATTTCACATAGTAAAAAAAACATTGGTAATGTAAAAAGTATCTAAAATATTTCTTTTAGATTTAAATTCTAACCATTCATAGCATGTAATTGGGGAAAAAATATGTGAAATTGATCCCATTTTAATTCCTCAACTATACAAATATGCAATTTAGTCCCTCAAATGTCGAAAATTGATTTTAATTTGTCTATTGGGGACCATAGTTGAGAGGTTATTTTAGAGTTTAACCCTGTAAATATATATATATAAAAAATAGGATCTTAAAAATTTTTATTGCTTTCACTTTGTACAATAGGGAAGATATATATATATATATATATATATATATATTCAAGAGATATTACAAAATAAAAATAAATTAAAAAAAGAGAAAAAAAAATTAAGGGGTTGACAACCCTTTTAAGGTGGTACACGGATTGCAATCCGAGAGCTATAGAGAAATTAATCCAATAGTACAAGGCCTTAATCCAAGTGCCTTAAGCTCTTTACTATGATTGAAAAGTGAGTGGGCCCCACCAAGGTACTATAGCACGATATGATAACATGCTACAATACAAAGAATTTCAACACTCTTCCTTAAACCGGATGGTAATGATCTACCATTCCAAGTTAGTCTACAATATTTTTTGAATGTGAGACCACATAATTCTTTCATGAATATATCGACTAATTGATTCCCAGTAAACATGTATGGAGTGCAAATCAATCCATTATATAATTTCTCAATTATGAAGTATCTATCAACCTCAACATACTTCGTCTGATTATGTTGTAATAGATTATGTACCATATTAATGGCCAATTTATTATCATAATATATTTGTATAGGCTCTTTTCTTTTGATTTTAAAATATTTTAATATTATTTGTTTCATGGAAGCTCACAAATCTCTTGAACAATGGCTCTAAACTCAATTTCAGCACTCATTCTAGAAATCATAAGCTGTTTCTTGCTTCTCCAAATCATGATATTTTCTCTTAAAAATATAAAAAGACCTCAAGTGGACCTTCTACCCACTAGTAATCCGGCATAATCTACATCCATGTATCATGCAATTTGTAAGATATCATTCCTTTTATATAGAATTCATTTTCCTTGTCTTGATTTAAGATATCTATTAATTCTATACCTGCCTCAAAGATGCAACTTTTTAGATTTGTGCATAAATTGGTTGATTAAACTTTTTGTGAATGCAATGTTAAGACAGGTGTGAGATAAACAGATTAATTTTCCTACTAATATTTGATATTATCTCATATCTACATCAATTATTTCTTCATTAAGTTCCAATTTTTGTCCCGGTTCAATGGGAGTTTCATATGACTTGTACTCCATCATCTTAGTTTCTTTTAATAGATTGTTGGGAAAAAAATATCTCCTGTTTAGATTAAGTCATTTTTATGCCCGAGAAGTATTTAAGCTTTATTAGTTCTTTGATTTTAAATTGTTCTACGAGCCTTTCCTAAAAACTTCTTTTTCTTAATTGTCATCTCATGTATATTATCAACATATATAATAAGGATTGAGATTTTACCATCAAAAGAGTTCTTTATAAAAATAATATGATCTCCTTGATTTTATTTATATCAAATTCTCATTATAGTTTTTGTAAATCTATCAAATCAAGCTCAAATATATAATATATTTGATTTTAAATTTTACCATCAAAAGAGTACTTTGATTTTAAATTTTTCAGTGAGCCTTTCCTAAAAGCTTCGAAATCTATGAGCTCCAAAAATTCACCACCGACTAATGTCGGTTAAATTTTCAGAAGGCGGATGGAATAGTAGGTAAAACACTACCTAGAGATTTCGCCCTCATTTTGTGAAAACTTTAGAACTGGTTTTAGGTTTCCTATAGGCGCAAGCACCTATAGTTAATTACCCCTCTCAATGTTAAGAGAGAATTTTCGATCAGGGCTAGTCGTTAAATCGCTGAATGCATAGCATATAGTAGTAGTATGTGGAGCTTTGAAATTTAGATTTATGAAATTCATCATCATATAACTTGAAGCGGATGGTTCGGGAAATGATGACGCGCCTGATCAAGATCTCATGGTTCCACATCCCGGGTCAGTCCCAGATACTCAATGAGAGGTAGACCCAACCTGATCGAAAGATCCTTGTCAGCAGCCATGAGTTGCATCATCCAAGAAATCATTGTAGACCTGAGGTGGTGTTTGTCTAAGGAGACATGCTTAAGTCCACCTTCGCTAATAGTGAGTTTTTTGTCCTGTCAAGTGCACCCTATGGTTCACAACTCAAAGGACAAAATCATTGAGGAGCATACGGGCTACAGTCGTGATCGTAATATAATTGTGTCATTTCATGGCGACGTCGAGGACTGGTGAAGCATCATATGAACTACTAAGAAACCACGCAATAAAAGATAGGTCACGCCCCTTACTAGCATGAGGTTGATTGAGAGTGAGTATAGGAATACACTTGACTTGACTTTGGCTCCTTTGTGAGCTAGAATTTTCTTAATTTGCCACCTACGACAAATAATTACGGAAGGTGGATGAATTAAATTTTACTTTAAATTTTTAGATTGATGATTTCATTGTCATTTATAGCTTAATGACATCAGATTTTGCATTTGAATTGATACTTAATTTGAGTTAATTTGATTTGAAATTGAAATCACATTTTGATGAAAATATCTCCTCCGGTTGAAATCTTCATTCAACATAACTATCATCGGGGTGTGTGTTTTATTTTGGTAATTCAGATCCCGTCAACTCTATTAATTTAATAATAGAGGATCAGATCTACTGTCATATGACAGAATTAGCTTCTCAAATTTAATAAGTTTAAAATTCGATAATAATTGGAATTTTAGGTTTTGTTAACCCGAACCCGGTCTTAAAACCCAATTGGGAGTCAACCCACGCAACATCATCAGACACTAAGTTTAAGCATTCGGCGTAGTGTCGAGGCCCATGCGGGTTATTCAATTTAATATTAATTTAACTTTTGGAGATTTGAATAGTGTTATCTATTTTGATAGAGTTTTCATTGCAAGTATAGAATTTTTGATAAAATTTTGACAACATTTCGACAGCCTCCTGGCATCATCCCCACATAGAACAGGCCACTATGCCTAAAGGCATGTAGGGTGGTAAACACTACACGAATCGGCCATCCCACCATGCCAAGAAAGGCATGTATGGGTCTCAAGACTTGTTGAACACGATTTCACACGCCAAGAAAGACGTATACAATTACTCATATACTTGCAATGTTAAGTTAAAATTCAATTTTATAATTATGATTACATTTATATTAAATTGTTTAGGCCTCATGTTAATGTAAAAGTTTGGCAATATTTCGACAAATACCAGCGTCGTCCCCGTATAGAAGGCTGCCTCGGGTATGCTGGATCTTCCCACCATGCCAAGAAAGGCATGTATGGGTGGTATAAATATCATGGCCGAATGCGTCTTCTCATCATGCCAAGAAAGACATGTATGGGGCTCTGAAGTACCTGCGTAAAATAAATTTCTCCACCACACCAAAAAAGGCGTGTACGAGTACTTATACACCTGCAATGTCAGTTTAAACAGCAATTTTATAATTGTGGTTGAATTTATGTTAAGCTGTTTAAGTCCCCCTATCGGTGTGAAGTTTGACAACATTTTGGCAGCATCCCGACGTTGTCCCCGTGTAAGGGGTTGCCTCAGGTATGTTGGGCCTGCTCACTGTGCCAAGAAAGGCACGTATGGGTGGTATAAATCACGGTCTGAATGCGTCATTCTACCATGCCAAGAAATGCATGTATAAGACTCTAAGGTACATGCGTGGAACACATTTTCCGCCACGCCAAGAAAGGAGTGTACGAGTACATATACACATGCAAGCTAGCACAACTTTCCTAGCCGCGTCAAGAAAGACGCATACGAATACTTATATTTCAACACAGACTCCGGGTAAGAGCATGCATGGTGCACGCCGCGACATCGGCGCGCCTGAACGCTGCGCGATGCGTGTGGCGCGGGAGTGCCGGGTCGCGAGGGTGCCGCGCACGAGTTGGAGGAAAGAACGAGCGTTACCATGGCAACGTTTCCCTTCTCTTCGCTTCGGGGCTACTGCGTGAGACGGACGAGAAGGAAGGCTCACGGCTCATTCGACTGAGAGGAAGGGAGTATTGGGAGGAGGGAAAGTTGCGGCTGGGGTTTAGGGGGATGGATTAAGGTTTTGTATAAGGGGGTATTTATAGAATTTTCTTATTTAAGTGAAAATTAACCCTATTTGAGATTTTTGCACCGACATTATTACATAGGCAATATAAATTAATTTTAGGTTATTCTGATATTTTGGACACAACAGCGTAGTCCGTTTCGTGATCGGAGGCCGTTTGGTTCAAGTCGGCGACAAATCGGGATCAAATTCAGTTCAAATTTACACGTTGTCGCTTCCGATTGCTCGATATTCGCACAAACTCGTCCGAATTGAGCGCGAACAGTCTCATTTGATAGGTTTTGACATGTCGACGCTAACGACGCGATCAATTTAGCGAACGGATATCATTTGGGCATCATCACGGCTTCCCGGCCTCGATATGCGCGTCGAAGGCCCTCCTTGATCGATCAACCGTCGGATTGTGCTGAATGTATATTCTAATCAATTTCGACGTTCTGAACACGATAGCGAAGTTCGTTCATCAATCGGAGGTCATTTCGACTGATTTCAACAATCTCCAGCATTTCCCCGATTTGCACTCGCTCATCAATTCATCCGTGAGCTCGACTTGACTTAGCATGCATAATAACAATGTATATATATATATATATATATATCTTCAAGAGAAAAAAAAAATAAGAAGGGGTTGACAACCCTTTAAGGTGGTACACGGATTGCAATCCGAGAGCTATAGAGTAATTAATCCAATAGTACAAGGTCTTAATCCAAGTGCCTTAAGCTCTTTACTATGATTGAAAAGTGAGTGATCCCACCAAGGTACTATAACACGATATGATAACATGCTACAATACAAAGAATTTCAACACTCTCCCTTAAACTGGATGACCAAGTTAGTCTACAATATTTTTTGAATGTAAGACAGCATAATTCTTTCGTGAATATATCGACTAATTGATTTCCAGTAAACACGTATGGAGTGCAAATCAATCCATTTTATAATTTCTCATTTATGCAGTGTCTATCAACCTCAACATACTTCGTTTGATTATGTTGTAATAGATATGTGCAATATTGATGGCCAATTTATTATCATAATATACTTGTGTAGGCTTTTTTCTTGTGATTTTAAAATATTTTAATATTATTTGTTCCATGGAAGCTCACAAATCTCTTGAGCAATGACTCTAAACTCAATTTCAGCACTCATTCTAGAAATCATAAGCTGTTTCTTGCTCCTCCAAATTATGATATTTTCTCTTAAAAATATAAAAAGACCTCAAGTGGATCTTCTACCCACTGGTGATTCGGCATAATCTACATCCATGTATCATGCAATTTGTAGGATATCATTCCTTTTATATAGAATTCATTTTCCTTATCTTGATTTAAGATATCTATTAATTCTATACCTGCCTCAAAGATGCAACTTTTTAAATTTGTGCATAAATTAGTTGATTAAACTTTTTGTGAATGCAGTATTAAGACAGGTGTGAGATAAACAGATTAATTTTCCTACTAATATTTGATGTTATCTCGTATCTACATCAATTCTTATTCATTAAGTTCCAAATTTTTGTCACGGTTCAGTGAGAGTTTCATATGACTTGTACTCCATCATCTTGGTTTCTTTTAATAGATTGTTGGGAAAGAAATATCCCCTATTTAGATTAAGTCATTTCTATGCCCAAGAAATATTTAAGCGTTATTAGTTCTTTGTTTTTAAAATTTTCAACGAGCCTTTCCTAAAAGCTTCTTTTTCTTGATTGTCATATCATGTATATTATCAACATAAGATTTTATCATCAAAAGAGTGTTTTATAAAGATAATATGATCTCCTTGATTTTATTTATATCAAATTCTCATTATAGTTTTTATAAATCTATCAAATCAAGCTCAAATATATATAATATATTTGATTTTAAATTTTACCATCAAAAGAGTTCTTTGATTTTAAATTTTTCAACGAACCTTTCCTAAAAACTTCTTTTTCTTGATTGTCATCTCATGTATATTATCAACATATATAATAAGGATTGAGATTTTACCATCAAAATAGTGTTTTATAAAGATAATATGATCTCCTTGATTTTATTTATATCCAATTCTCGTTATAGTTTTTGTAAATCTATCAAATCAAGCTCTTAGTGTTGTTTCAATCCAAAAAAAAACCTTTTCAATCTACATACATAATTTTTTAAGGAGTTATTGAATCCTGATGGTAGATCTTTGTAAACATCTTCTTAGACATCACAATGTAAGAAAATATTTTTTATATCATTTTTTTATATAGACATCCATGATTTACCACTAGGGGTATCAAAATGCGAATAATATTCATTTTGTAACAGGAGCAAAGGTTCCTTGATAATCAATCTTATATGATCGAATATATCATTTTGTTATCAATCGTATTTTGTACCTTTCTAGGGTCCCATCTACTTTATATTTGATTATGAAGATCAATTTGGATCCTATCATTTTTTTTCCTGTTAGTAATTCAATAATCTCTCATGTATAATTTTGTAAGGTATTCATTTCTTCTCGCATGACCTCCTTCTAGAGTTTGTGGAATAGAATTAGGGATGGTGTGATTGTTAATTAGAAAAGCTTTATGGGAGAGAAAATTTATGGAAGGAGATATAATGAGAGATGAAATATAAATGAGTAATAATGGGTTAATTAGTGTTACTTTTTAGCAACTTTTGGTCATGGACTTATTAAAGATGCTAGCTGGGCTTATTCCTTGTATGGACCCGAAGGGATACAACAGATATAAGACTTGTATTTGTAGGATTTTGGGCAACGATAATATCAAGATGAAAAATATCTTCAAATTAAGGATTCTTCCCCTCAATATAAGTAAAAATGCTATGAGTTTCATGAAAAATGTCATCTCACAATGTGAGCGGCCTTTTTATAAGTGAATGATAGCATTTATATCCTTTTTATGTAGCAAAACATCCAATAAAAACATACTTGAAAACTCTTAGATCTAATTTTTCTCCATATTGTTTATGAAAGTGAACATAGATGATACATTCAAAAAGTTTAAAAGAGATCTTTGAGAAATTATTTAAAGGAAAGAAATCTATCAAGTAATTTAAGAGATTTTTGAAATCAATTAGCCTGAAGGATATTTTATTGATTAAAAAAATAATTATTTGAACAACTTCTCAATATCTAACATTTGATTATGGAGAAGTGTCATAATGGCCTCTAAAAGGTGAGATTTTCCAATCCTATTATTCCATTTTATTGGGAAGTGTCATGATAAAAAGATTGGTGGATAATACATGTTATTAAAAAAAATGATAATGTGTGATTAAAATAATCATGGCATCATCAATATAAAAAAAATTGATGTTAGTATTGAATTAATTATTTGTCATGGAAATAAATATAAAGAGTATCATCAATATCAATTTTTTGTTTAGTTAAATATACCTATGTCATTAGGGTGCAATCATCAATAAAGATGACAAAAGTAATAGTCTAGAAAATATTGGGAATTTCAGGGGATCCTCAAATATCATAATGAATTAACACAAAAGGATTAGATGATCTAAAGTTATTTTAGAAAATAAAACACAATAATATTTAACAATTTCACAAATTTTAAATAAAAATCTTTAATTTATAAAAAGAAAAGAAAGCATACGCTAAAGATTTTTAAAAGAAAGGTGCCTTAATTTATAATGGTGTGTGATAAGTGTTAAATTTATGAAAATTTCATGTAATTAAAATGCTTTTATCATATTTTTATATATTAAAATATGTTAAACTGTATATTTTTGTGTTTTAACAGAAAAATTCTCAAATAAATAAAAAAGAAAAAATTTAAGCATAACACTGTGACGTAGAAAATAGCCTAAATTGGAGCAAATCGACAACAAGTCTAGTGTCCAGGTGCTATAATAACAGTAGCGCGACACTAGATCAAGATCATTTTGGGATAATTTGACAGCAAACTCAACGCCTAAGCGCAACATCAGCAGCACCATGACATTGCACCTGAGGCAAAAATATGAAGTAGAGGCAACAAGCACAGCGCCGCAGCACCGGATCAACAGCCTTGTAACAGTCTGATTCTTCTCTATCAGAAAAACATAAATCTTCATCTAAAATGTGATCTTTTTATTGAGTCATTAGACAAAATTCAGATGTTAACTCCTCAGACTTTTATTTCTTTTTTAAGAAGAATTCTAATAGGTAGGTCGAGCATATTTTATTGTCATTGTCATTTTGGAGAGACTTATGTTGAAGAAGATCTGATATCACATAAATGATTTGGCATGTCTCTACTGGAAAAAAAATCAACATCATCTTTCTCATCCAACTCAACAATATGAATTTTAGATATAAAGTTTGCAAACCTAACTGGTTGTCTTGTCGATTGGTGATACTCCTCTAAATTATTACTAATCTTCTGAATTGTAGTCTTCTTCTTCTTTATTTTATTTGGTTTGATTGGCTTCTTTGAGAGATCTGGTAGAATTTGAGCCAATTGCTTTCCACTATGGGATGAGTTAGCAATATTAGGGTGTCTCCGAATCGATGACGTGGAGGTTGACAAATCCAATCTTGGCATTGTTTTAGATCAATCACTAGTTCAAAATGTGATTTCCACTTAACACCAGGAAATCCTTCAAGTTGTTTCAACATCTTTATTGTCTTTTTAAAGACTGCAGTCTCCCATTCTTCAATCTAAGTTGATTTTTCTTTCTTTTTATCTTTAATGGATGATACAGAAGATGACGAAATCATCCTTGTAGATTCCTTTTTCGAGTTGACTAAAATAATATTAAATAATGTAAATTCACCTCTGTGATACTTCTTTTCTAGTCAATCTTTGAAGAGATAACTATCCTCAATAGGATGGCTGATCACCTGATGATATAGACAGTAATTCGGATTATTAACTTGATTGGCTTCTTCAAGTCTTTTGTTTTTTGGTAACTACAGACCAGCTTTAATTGCTTGCCAAAATAATTTGGCCACACTGTCCATTCTAAATTAATATTTTTTATTCATATTTTCCTTAAGAGACGGCTGCATTCGCTCATCATCTCTTGTTGCTTGTTTTGGATGCTCCCCACTGCTCAAAAAAGTCTGTAGCTTATCATTGCCTCCTAACACCAATTTTGGCTATGAGTTGAGATAGATGGGCTTCTTTTCTTTATCATCATTATACATGGGATGTTTTCTTTTATCTACATTGTAGATCACCAATTTTTCACCACTCGAGTTATAAGAAGCAGTACGAGTTTCATTTCCTCTTGAATCTAAAGGTTTAGTTTTTTTTACTTATCTGTATAAATTTCAGATTTAGAGCAATTCAACTTTTCAAATTTAGCCACCCTATCAAACAAATCCTGAAATGTTGTGATAAACGTCAAACATAAAAACGATATCATTTTATCATTCATATTGCACATTAACAATTGAATCGCATACTTTTCCTCAAATTATTGTTCACATTTCATGTTTAAGTTACGCCAACGACTTATGAATCTTGTCACCAACTCACCTTTTCTCCTCTTTAACAAGGCGAAATTGACGATCGTTATCTTTTCGGGTGCACTGGCAAAACTTTTTACATTGTTTCCAGCTCGGCAAAGGTTTTGACCTAATCATTCGGCAATTCTGCATACCACTCGAAAACAGTTGAGATTAAACTGTTAATGAACTAACGAAAAAGGTGTGCATCATTCCCTCCAGAGTTACCACAAGTAGCCTTAAAATTAGGCTAGATGTTGTTTTGGATTGTCATGCCTGCTTAAAATATTAAATTTTGGTACTGAGTAGCTTTTTGAGTACAACACCTGGTCATTTTCAGCTAGGAAAGGGTGACCTTTACTCACCAACTTTTTAACTTACTATGAAGCTATAACAACCATAATCTTTTCATTAATCATCATTTCTAGTTGAGCAGCTGTTACTATTCCAGATATACTGACCACATTTTGAATTATAAGTTGAATAGCTGGCTGGTTAACTTTACTCCTCCTTTTAGGTATAGCTTGTATTATAGGAGTCTAAGGTATCAGAATGATTTGTAGTATGAAAGTAGTATTATTAACTACTTATTAATTAGTAGGCAGAACAGGTGCTACATTTGATGTGATATCCTTCTGCATCATATCCATCATAATATTCATTTGTCTCATCATCTTATTTATCTTGGCACCAAACTATAAAATTTCAATGTGCTTAGCTTCCATTTGACATCGCATTTGTCTTTGCTCTCGACTTAACGTGACTGCATCAACAAATACAAGTTCTTCCTCTTCCTATGCTTCTTTTTGTTGTTCTCCCCTAGCTCATCTTTAGATGAAGAACTTGATTGTCCTTCTCTTTGTACATTTGTAGGGATAGTTGTTATTGGAACTGAGTAGGACGCTAATTGTAAAAGTGCGTACCAAGCTGATCATTTTCTGGTTCAATCATATAAATAGCTTCAACTCCTAAGATCCATCATAAACATCGAATTCAAGTACAGGTTCACTGGATTCATGTTGTTGATGGTGTTGAGAGGAAAGTTGGTCTATATGTCTCACCATATAGACAACTTCTACTTCCATAATGTCATCTTCATCTTCATCTTCTTACACATGAATTTCTAATCAGTGTCTCCACTGAATTTATGGTTCAGTGTGAGGAATAAACATTTCTTTAATTGGGGGACTACGAACAAAGTCAACTTTCTCCAGCGGAGGCGACACCGATTGGTGACAGGATCTCCTGGAAGACTCTCTGAGATATCGACCATCATAAGTTTTATCACCAACATCCCTTCTTTTAGACACTCACTTATGATAAATTATTTTTGAGGTGGATCTCTGAAAATGCGTATCAGATGTCACAAAATTTTCTTTCTTTAGGGGAATTTCTTTACGAGGCTTCGGCCTCCATATCTTCTTATCCTTCCGCCGGGACCTTTCAGCAGTAGATTCTTGGACATGTTCCAATACTCACCGTGTGGGACATACTTGGCTTGATGACTAGTCGGCATAAGAGATGGTAACCTCCTTAGTGGAACCTCAGCATTTTCAATCACTATTTGAATTTCATTAAATTTCATATCTGAATTGTTACGCTAAGCAATTAGCAACCTAATGACAAGCCTTAAGCGAAAATCCTCTCTCACTGATTGGAGAGGGATAATTAACTATAAGTGCTAGCGTCTATAGGAAATCTAGAATCAGATCTAAAGTCCTCACCAAATAAGGGTAAAATCTCTGAGTAGTGCCTTATTTATCTACAATCAAAATCATTTGCCTTCTAAAAATTTCGTTCTACATAAAATCTACAGTCTCTTTCATCGAGAGGCCAAGGGTGAATTTTCAGAGCCCACAATAAGAAAGAATAGGAGATCAAGTTTCATTAATTTTCAAAAAGATTTAATCATTTATCACGTGAAACTATGTTGCATGTGCACATTCCATGATTTTACTAGCATAGCTAACACACCCATAAACTAGTTTTCTTGTTCATCATTGCTACTATCAATGACTTTATTTAGAACCAAACAACACAACACCATAATAACAACGTATTAACATCAAATGAACAACAACAACAGACCTTTATCCCACTATATGGTGCTGGCTACATAAATCATTTTCTCCATTATGCCCCATTAAATGCCATATTCTCATTTAATTATAATAAATTAAAGTCATTTTTAATACTTCCTAATCAAATCTTTTTAGGTCTACCTCTACATTTCTTAATATATGCCAAATTTAATGCATTACTCTCCTAACTGGGTCATCAACGACCAATATTTTATATGACCAAAATCACCAAATCATCTAAGACGACTCTCTATAATCTAATCTGCCACTAGGGCCACTCCAACCTTTTCACAAATATATTCATTTCGCATTGTATCTAAGTTAAAGCACTCATCCATTTGAGCATCCTCATCTCTAAAACATTTAATTTTATGCTTCTCTTTTACTTGTCAATATTCTGAGTTAAAGGATCACAAGTCTCACCACCATTTTATAACATTTTTTCTAAAGTCTAAGTGGTATTTTTCTATCACACAATAGGCCCAATGCATTCCTCCACTTCAACCATCCAACTTGAATTCTACTGATAACATCTCTATCCATTTCACAATCATTTTGAACGATAGGCCCAAGATATCTAAAACATTCACTTTTTTTAATGACTTGATCACCCACTATTAAAACCCCCCACTATATCTACTATTACTAAAATTACACTCCATGTGTTCAGTTTTAGATTTGCTCATATAAAAGCCTTTAGACTCTAAAGTTGACCTCCATAATTCATGTTTTTCTTGAATTCTCTTTTTAGTCTTATCAATAAGAAGATTATCACAAGTAAAAAGCGTACACCAAGGTACATCCTCTTATAAATGTATAGTAAGAACATCCATAACTAAAGCAAAAAGATATTGGGTTAAATTCGATCCTTGATGTACTCCAACTAAAATAGAAAAATAATTGGTCAATCCTCCTTGTGTTTGAACACAACACCTCCACTATACATATCCTTCTTGAATATAATCAATATTAACTCCTTTCATTTCTATAACTCTCCAAAGTATTTCTCTTAGAACTTTATTATATGCATTCTCTAAATCAACATATATCATATGTAGATCCTCCTTACTCTCTCTATACTTCTCCATCAAACCTCTCAACAAACATATATCATCCATAATAGACCTACCTGGCATGAATCCAAACTAATTTTAAGAAACTTCTGTATCATGTCATAACTTACGCTCAATTACTCCCTCTAATAATTTTAATGTATGATACATTAACTTAATTCCTCCTTAACTTGCACGCTCTAAACATATCACATGAAATCCAAAGAATAAAATAATTTAAACAAAAATGAAAGAGATCTCAAACTCATGTTAGATACAAGTATGCTCTCTTGTGTGTGTATGAGAGAACAACATTCTTGAGGGAGGAAGAATGAAATGGTTGAAGTAGCGAGGAAAGAAGAATGTCACAGAGTTAGTAAGTGAAGGCAACAACTAGCGATGGCGATATTAGAAAGGATTAAAAAATTAATTACAAAGGAACAAAGGTATTGACAATGCAAGAAATGGATGATCTCATTGTTAAGAGGAACAAAAGCATTAATGATGAGTGTGATGGATAAAATTAAAAGGTTCAAGTCACAAGCCTATATAGTACATAATAAAAAGTCCATTACACTAATCAGAGTCATCTAAGTTTTAATTCAAAAAAATTAATCAAGACAATTTCACAATTAATAAGCAAAGTGTAAGCCTGCCAGCATTTAGGTATAATAAACCCCTAAACAAAACAAAACTAAGGTTTAGTTGAGTTACAATCAAATTTATCTGCAAACATACTCTAAATTTTAAATTTGAAGTGCTTTTAATCATAAAGGTTACTTCATTTAAAAAAATTGATTCAAAATATCCTACTCATCTTTGATCAAGATAGGTCTCAAAAATAGTAGATTTGCTTTGAAATGAGTGCAATTTATGTGAATTCATATTATACTCATCTCAAAACAAACCTAATGTCTATCAGATCCGTACTAATTAAATTTTGATTAGGATATCATAATCAAAATTATTCCTACTTAATTTTGAGCTCTATTTGTAAAACAACAACAACAACAAGCCTTTATCCCACTAAGTGGAGTCGGCTACATGAATCCTTGGTCTCCATTGTGTCCTATTATGTGTCAAATTTCTCATTTAATTCAAGTATACTAAGATCATTTTTTATACATCTTAACCATGTCTTTTTAGATCTACCTCTGCATTTCTTAACATAAGGCAAATCTAATAAATCTACTCTCCTAACCGGGTCATTGGAAGACTTTATGTGGCCAAACCATCTAAGGAGACTCTCTCTAATCTTATATGCCTGCCACTAGAGCTATTCCAACTTTTTCCTAGACATACTCATTTCGCATTTTATCTCTAAGAGTAAAGCCACTCATCCACCTAAGCATCCTCATCTCTGCAATACTTAACTTAGTTTCATGCTTCCCTTTTATTGGCCAACATTCTGCACCATAAATCATTGCAGGTCTTACCACCATCTTATAAAATTTTCCCTTAAGTTTAAGCGATATTTTCTATCACACAATAGGCCAGATGCATTCCTCCACTTCAGCCATCCAACTTGAATTCTACTAATAACATCTCCATCTATTTCATCATCATTTTGAACAATAGAGACTAAATATCTGAATCGCTCACTCGTTTTAATGACTTGTTCACCTAATGTTTCAACACTACCACTATAACTTCTACAACTAAAATTACACTCCATATATTCAGTTTTTAATGAAAATACATCAACTTTTGTAAAAAAAATGAAAAAAATTTTGAATGAAAATACATCAACTTTTAAAGTTGTAAACCAAAAAAGAAAGAGAACTAACCAACAATTGCATATAATCATAACAAAATGTCCAAGAAAATCATGAAAATTTTGTTGAAAAAATTAATAGACTAAGCTATGACTCCCTCGACCAGACCAATTCAAGGTGAAGCAAAAATCCCAAAGGTTTTGAGATTTCACCTTATGTATTATGTTTAATGCAAATGTCATGCCTCAATATTAAACATGAACATAAACCTATGTCTTAAGATAAAGTGAGGGTGTCTTGTAAAAGCCAAGGTAATATAGCATCTTTATTCGAGTATTCCATCTTGAATACAAATATTTCTAGATATGAGAATGAAAAGTTAGAATGGTCTAAAATGGTGCCTTGGATAGATGAAATAGGCACACATTTGGTCTTCCGCGGAGTGGTTTGCATGACTCATATCCATCCTCCAAGGGAATACTGACTTCCAATACCCAGAATAAAAGGCTGCCCAAATATCCACTTCAACCACAACATCCTAGAAAGCATCAACGCATTACTACATGGAAAGAAACACTTCAAGCACCCCCCTTTACCCTTTTTATTGCTTTTTCAGAGCTGTTCAGCCTTTTGGTCCTCCATCTCTCCCTATATCTTAAACAAGCTTAAAGACTAATTAAATTAATTTTGTGCCATGAATTTCCAAAACATAAAACAAAAATTAGTCAAATAAACCTTTTAATCATTTAGTAAACATGCTCCCATAACTCAGTGACATGATTGCTGTTGTGCCTCAGTAATGTTCCAAACAAAATTTCATGTAAACATGATGAATCATAATCCATAGATGATTTGGATAGCAAACCTCTCATGGTAATTTGAATCATAATTAAGCCATTAAGCCCAAATCATGAGTAAGAATATCAAGAATTCTAGCTGAATAGTTATTGATACCTGAGATCCCTCTGCTGCTCTGCACATTTGAAAGACCACGGTCATTAACATTTCTCCATGCGGAGATGCATTCATAATAGCATATGAGGGATCAATTACTATAAACATAAACGCAAATTAATGAAGATCATGTATATGCCCATTAAGAGTGCGCATCAGTGGATGAAATTAGCTTATTCCAATAATAACATCAACATTAACATGTATCACTCCATTATCAATATCCTTCTAATTCCATTGTTATTGTTATTTCCTCCGAGAATTTTCTTGAAATGATTCATAAAACAGTGAATATCAAGCTAAAATAATAATAACATTATCAATGGAACATAATCCATAAATGATTGCTATTCGATTTCTATCCAATAACCTTTATTTAACATCTAGTGGGATAAAGTATCCTTCTCTTCCCACTCACTCAGCTTGCAATATTCTGAGCTTTGAGCCTCCTTCTCAAATACAACCTCTGAACCTCCATTTATCACCTTAGGAATTTTTTTATAGTATCTTCAAAAATCAGAAATATTCCTTAATTATCCTGTCATCATGGCCATTTTAAGCAATATTACTTCAGTAAATACCGCTTCTAGGATAACTCCGCTTTATATAATGGACAACATTTTTTTAGTAGGAGAAAGTAATTGAAATAGTTTAGCCTGCAAAATGATGTTACATGCAAATCATTATCTGCAATAAAAAATGCAAACACATATAACCAAGCACTTAAGTTTATGTGAGTGGATAGAAACTCGTGCACATGCACCCTCAATCCTATGTTATTACTAGCCTATAACTTTAGGTAAATAGTCTTCCAAGTTAGACCATTGTTGCATGAAATATAAACTTTGCCTTTGTCAACGAATATATAAAAAGTCCAATCCCTCATTCCAAACCAAGAAAACGCAAGGAGAAAACACGCCCACCATATATGTAATACATTAAGCAAGTCACCGCTGTCTTTTACTCAGTTTATGCTCTGAAAAAGTAAAATAATGGAGTAATACTAGCTGCTTGAGAATGATGGTTCATAAAATATTTCTGAATCCATAAACAAACATGGCTGTGCTACCAACATTAGGTTCACCACAACTGAGTAGCTCTTCCTAAGACATGTTCCAAAGGAAACAATGCCACAGTACTCACTATCTGTTTTCCCAGAATTAATAGAGTGAATCACCCAAGCTTTCTTTTTCTGGCATCTATCAATTAACTCCATCGCTGGTAAGCCTCGGATCAAAATCAAGGAAGAGCCATGAGCATGAAACAAGCTTTTCACACTGATTTCACGAATGTTAAACATCCTCAGCATTACAATTCCACTGCTACAAAAAAGCCAATTAAAAGTATGTTTCGCATTGAGAGCTCGTAGGTTTACATCTACCTGCACTGAGCAGCAATCTTCCCTTTTCCCATCTTCAAGTCGTTTCTAACAACAAGCACCTGAAATGAGAAATTCGGGACACGTATAAAAATGTGCATGCGCGCATGCCTAATATCTCTCAAAATGACTGAATCGTTTCATATTAACGTCTACTAATTTATCATCAGCTTCTTATCTTCTTTCTTTTTTTTTCAGACAGGGACTGATAATAAACCAAATATAACTAAAACCTCTGTTTAGACTGAAACATGCAACTAACTCCACATATCAAGGGAAGGGGTGGTGAAAATATCAACTGATAAAGCGAGGCTGGCAGAAGGGAAAGGGACCAAACCCGACACCATCATATCAACAAAAAACAACAGAAAATTGGATATGGATTCTACCATTTTGAAGTCTTCGAATATTTCCGCAAGGCTTTCGATCTCGAGGAGAGTGTGCTTCTTATTCTTGCTTTTCTGATCCACCACCGTCATGGCTTCTGTTTTCCTCTTGCCACCAGCCTTCCCCCGGACCATATCATGAATGATGTAGAAAATCCGCCGTGCCCCTTTAATGCTACTTTTTTTCAGGGTTTCCTTATCGTCATCGTCATCGGCGTGATTGAGAGGGCGGGCGCGCAGGGAGTGGGCGGAGAAAAGGTAACCAGCTGCGAAGCACACGGCGCCGACAAAGGAGATGGTGCCGACGCTCAACAGTGAGACCGAAACCCCCATCTCCGGCGGATTGCCACCACCAACGCGGAGGCCTGACAGAAATTATCGCCTAACTGATCAAAGCGATCGTGGTTTCGCCTGATGGGAAGTTTGTTGATTGACTGTGAGCCGGAAGGAGTCCTCCGCCTTCAAACAAATTTGAGACTAGTGCAGGAATAGAGGCCGAGTAGATTTGTAAAAACTGAAGAATGAGATTTATTAAATTATGTGCGAGCTAAATATTGAAAATTATTTAGTATAATAGATAATAAATATGATTAAAATTTAATAAATTTTTCATAATTATTTTTATAATTTAATATTGGGTTGGGTAGGACAATTCAGGGGGTCAAAATAGTGTTATAGTCTTAAAATCTCATGAAGGCACAAATGAACAATTTATAAAAAACTCATAAGAGATATGAGAATTTTTATATTAAAAAAATTAAAAAGGAAAAAATTATACTGCCTAATTTAGTTAAAATGATTATACCATAATAGTTATTGATTATAAATAAATTACTTTCCTGCAAATTAAAGGATGCATTAATAAAATATTTGATATAAACTATAAAAGATGATTTATACAACAGAAGTAAAAGGTATTATTTTAAGGCGGCCGAATTGTCATCAATAAATAATAGATGATACATACTATCATTTTCCTTGTAAGAGGTAAGAATGACAATCATGAAGGGAAACATCAGCTTGGGAAGAGAAGACCAACAATAATACACAGATTTTAACGATAATGATGTGGATTGACTTTGTTGGCAACGTCAAACATCAATACTAATGGTGATGGTGAGTGTCAATATTCTAGTGATAGCAAGCATTGATGTCATTCGTAATAGTAAGTGTCATTATTATTGGTGACAACTATTATTGACATCAGCATTAATAATGAACATTAGCCTTGTTAGTAAAGATAAACATCAACATTATTAATATTAGTAGGCATCAACCACGATGATGATAAATGATGCCTTTAGTGACAACATCAAATTTTAACCTTGCTAATGATGACAACCATCAATGTTATTAGCAATAATAAGCATCAATGTTATTAAGTAGTGATAGTCATCAATGTTAGTTTCATAGTGTATGTTAGCCCCATTGATAGAAATAAGTGTTAAATAATTTCTTATGATGATGAGACATCTATCATAACAATGACAAAAGACAGAAACCTTTGTGGCAAAGATGGGTGTTATCATTTTTTATAATAGTAGACCTTGATCATGGTGGTGACATTGGATATTGGCCATTAATGATAATAGTTGGTATTAATCTTGGTAACAATGCATAAGTCAATGTTATTAGTGATACATAGAGCTTTAGATTATCCCCTCTGAAATTCTTGATAGGGTCTTATCTGATATATTTAAATACACGAAAGTGTGACATATTTTTAAATTTATGTAGGGGATATTTTGGCTCTTTTAGCTGAAAAAATATAACATGTCATTAAATGGTACATGTTGATCTCTCTTGATCATATACTACCTCATAAATATCCTACCGTCTTAGAGGTCCTTGAGTTGGGAATATTAAGAATTCTACTCAAAATATAATGTAAAGTCAAATTATAACATTTGAAATATTTTAATGTTATTTGATTGAACATAGAAAAATGCAAGAGATAATATTTTCATATTTGATTTATAGGAAAATAAAATTTACGATTGATGATGGCTGTAGTGGGAAGAAATGGACGAAGTTGAAAACAAATGACAATGATAACTGGTAGCTTATAGTAATAGTATCAGATGATAGTGATAGTGACTTATGATTTACTCAAAAATTAGCCAAATCATCTGATTTTGAAATACACAGAAATGAACTAAGGGGTGAGTTTCAAATTCCATAATATTTTATTTTGAATTCATTTTTCATGGAATTTGTTGCGTGCTAGAAAATCATGTAGAATAAAAGTTTACGTCTAGCCTTGTTGAGAAATCCAGTAGACATAGATATTGAAGAGTGGACAAGAAACTCCAGGATTTTTATGTGAAAAAATCCCAGAAAGAGGGGGGAAAAATCACGGGGCCTAGCACAAAATTTTGCTGAAAAAGCTTTGATTTGATATTTTTTGGCTCAAATCAACTGGGGGGAAGGTTTCACCTTGCTTTGGGAAGCTTTTAGAGCTGAATGAACTCAGAACTCAATGGAATGAGGCATCTTTTTTTTCTTTCAAGGGGATGGCCCAAATTTTCATTAAGGATGATGGGGAGGTGGTTGTGATGGTGATGGCTTGATTGAAGACTTTGGATTTAGCTCCAAAGTCCACTTTTGGGGCTATGGAGTCAGCTCCATTGAATGCTAAGGATGGGGGGAGTAATTGAATGCAAGTGATGGGGAGGATTAAATGAGATTAGGTGTAATCCTATGTGAGAGAAGATCCATGGGAGATTTGATTGGGTTAGGCTAATTTTGGGCTAATCCCAAGTGGGGTTGGGTTAGGTTTGATCTACTCCCAGGATGCCATGGGTTTGTTTCAAAGGATTTGGCTCAATTTGGGTCACATGGTCACATTGGGTCATGTTGGGTTAGGTTGACCAATTGGTCAAATTGGGTCAAACTAAGGCTTAAGTTAGGTTCAAATAATGATTTGAAGTATTTTGGTATGATCAATTTGATTTAATTTGGCTTATGATTGATTTTGGCTCATTTGAAATAAAATAGGTCAAATGGGTCAAGTTGACCAATTTGAACAAAATTGACCAAATTGACTTGGGTTATGGGTTGATTCATATTCAATTGGATAATTGAAGATGAATGTAGTTTTTGGTTTGAATCAATTTAGATTTAATTTAAATTTAGGCCAAATTGACCCTTTAGGTCAATTTGGGCTAAATGGCTCAATTGGGCTCAATTGATCAAATTGGGTTCAATTATGGCTTTGGTTAAGTTCAATAATCAATTTGAAATGAACTCGAGTCATTGATTGCAATCAATTTAAGTTAGATCATGATTTGACCCAATTCGGTCATTTAGGCCCATTTGGGTCAACTTGGGTCGAATGACTAATTGGGCTTGGTTTAGGCTCAATTGGTGGTCAAGAGTTGATTTTAATCATTAGTTTCAATCAATTTGATGTAGGATGGGTTTTGGTTAATTTTGGTTCATTTAGGCTGAAGGGTTGACTTGATCAAGTGATCAAGTTGACTTATTTGACCTAATTGATTGTAATTGATCATCCTAGGGTGATCAATAATCATGGTGGAAGGTTTTGGTGAGCTTAGTTCAATCTAATTTTGGTTGGATTGGACGTTGGCTTAAATGAGTCCTTTAGGTCACTTTGGGTCAAGTGGACCTAGGTTGATCAATTGGTTTGGTTTTGACTTGATTTAGGTTTAGTTGGACTTATATGTGAGCCTAGGATAGAAATATAAATCCAACTACAATCAATTTGGAGTCTAATAGGTTTTGGCTCAATTGAAAGTTTCAAGTCAAAAATGCTAAGTTAGGCATAACTTGGGTTCACTTAGATTTAATTTGATTTAGTTTTGATCATTTGGATATGGGTTTCATTTATATTTGTGAATATAAATGAGAGAATAATTGATTTATAAAGAAATCAATTGAATTTGATTTGATTTAAAGGGGGTTTTGGCTAAGCTTATGAGGGTGGTTCATATGGCTTAAGAAAAGTCCTCGGATTTGAATTTGATTTTGGGTTTCAATCATTTGAAGTCAAATTTGGAATTAGATTTGAAATTTGGATATGAATTTGAGGTTTGGTTTGAGATTTGAATTTGGGTTTGATTTGAGAGGTGCATGTGGATTGGATTTAGGCTATAGGATAGGTGATTTCCTTAAGTCTTGAGGCATAACCTAATCACTAGAAGTGTCTTATGATTACAACTCTTAATATCTAGAAGAGTCCAAAGTCTAAAAATAGAAGGTTGAGAGCTCACTCTAGAAGTGAGGTCAATAAAAGGACCCCCAATAGATGCGGTGTAACTGACAAGGCACACCGTACGCATTGGCATTGACCGAAATGATCAACAATCTCCAAAAGATTACAAATAACAACGAAAATGATCTATACGTAGACAGAGGTAGATTGAATCATGATCTTAGTAAAATGTAGCTCTTTTTATGCCAAGAGCATGAGAGAGCTAGAAGGAACTGCTGAGATTCATGAACTTTCCACTACGAGGTTCAAGCTATTATTTGAGAGAGATAATTTGATTGTGGATACAATTAGTTTAGGTGTGTATCCGCTGGGGATAAAAATCTATAATTCGACTCAGATCAAGATCGAATTAATTTTAATTTGTTTTATTTTAATTGATGTGGAGGCATATCCGCTAGGGATATGGATTTGAATCCATTAAGGTTGGAAATGTGAGCCTTCCATTAGGGAAGCAAGTTTGGGCTATCCATTGGGATAAGAGTTTGGTTGGATTTCTTTGATTTTTTTTTAATTAGACTCCACTGGGAGGTTGGTTTAACTTATTATGGCTCTATTTGGGAGAAGGGTTCTAGATTGAGGGCATATCTATTAGGGATATACACTCAGTTAGATTTGTTTGATTTAGATCTAAGCACCACTAAGGAGGCTAATTTGAGTTGCGCCTCATTAGGAAGAAGTTTGGTTTGTCCGATATGTTTAATTTAATTCCACTAGGGAGGTTGGTTTTGAATTTATTTTGTTATGGACCCTGTCGATGTGCGATGGTGTTGACCTCGCTTTTGGAGTGAGCTCTCAATTTCTTCATCATAGATTTAGGACTCTAGTAGACACTAAGAGCTCTTTAGTTTTAAGACACTTCTAGTGATTAGGTGAACACTTAACCTAAGCCTAGAGACTTAGAAGGATTAGCCATAGGAAGAGGTTATGCCTTAGGGGTTTAGGAAGACTTGCCTACCCTATAGCCTTAACCCTAATCATTGCTTCCTTCTTCCGAACCAAACCTCAAATTCTAATCCATGATCATAAATCCAAACCCAATCAAATGATTGAAACCCATGATTAAATTCAAATTCCAAATCCCTTCTTAAGCCCTTTGATTTTATCTTATGGACTTAGCCTTAACCAAATTCAAATCAATCCCAATTCAATTAATTTTCTTAAATATCAAATTTAATCTCAAATCAAATCCCAACCTAAATTCCAAATCAAATTCAACTCCAAATGATTGAAACCCATGATTAAATTCAAACTCCAAGATGTTTTCCTAAGCCATATGAACCACCTTCATATGCTTAGCCAAAACTCCTTTCAATCCAAATCAAAGTTAGTTGATTTCTTTATAAATCAATCATTCATTCATTTATATTCACAAATATAAATGAAATCCAAGTTTAAACCATTCAAATCAAATCAAATCAATTCCCTACTTAAGCCCTTTTGATCTACATCCCTCAATTTGGTCAAATTTGCTTCCAAATCACTCCAAACTCAAGTGATTTTTTCATGAATCAGTTATATCTTCATTTATATTCACAAATATAAATGAAATATAAATCCAAGAGGACAAAATCAAACCAAAATCAAATCAAGTCTCCAATTTTAGCCTGTTTAGCCAAATTCTTGAACTTGACTAAATGACGCCTAAATTAACTCAAAACTCATTGATTTCTTCATGATTCAATCATCCCTTCAATTACTTACCTAAATATATACACAAACTATAATTATCAAACCAAACCCAAGTCAAGTCCATGTTAACCCCTTTTGACTTAAAATTATCATATGAACCAAAAGTCATTTGACTCCAAACCAATTACAAATGGATTTATATCTTCATCCTAGGCTCATATGTGAGTTCAATTAAGCTTGAATCATGCCATGATCAAGCCGATTGACCCATTTAGGTCCACTTGACCCAAGATGACCTAAAGATCCTTTTTGAGCCAAGTTATAATCCAACCCAAATTAGATTGAACTAAACTCTTTCAAATCTCGTACCATGTTCAACAATCATACTAAGGTGATCAAATATATTGGATTGGTTCAAACTAAGTCAACTTGGTCCTTTGACCAAGTCAACCTTTAGCCTAAATGAAACCTAAACTAGCCAAAACTCATCATATGCCAAATTGATTGAAACCATTGACTCAAACCCACTCATGATCAATGATTGAATATGACCAAACCATCAATTGAGTCAAACCAAGTCCAATTGACCATTTGACCTAAGTTGACCCAAATTGGCCTAAAAAGCCAAAATGGATCAAATCATGATTGGTCCAAATTGATTGCAACCAATAGCTTAAGTTTATTCCAAATCACTTATTGAACTTAACCAAAGCCATAATTGAGCCTAATTTGACCAATTGGTCAACTTGACCCAACCTAGCCGAAATTGACCTAACGGATCAAATTGGTCAAAATCCAAATTAATTCTAAATTAAACCAAATCAATGCCTACGATCATTTTCTATCAACCAATTGAACTTGACTCAACACCTAACCCAATTTGGTCAAATTGGTCAATTGATCCATTTGACCTATATGAACCTAAATGATCCTCAAATCCAAAGCAAATTGAATCAAACCAATGACACCAATACACTCTAATTTATCATGTGAACTTGACCCAACCCTTGGTTTGATCTAATTTGACTAATTGTTTAACTTGACCAGACCTAACCTAATTCGACCTAAATAGATCAAATCAAATCAAATCAACTCCAAATCACTTAAAATTTGGGCTAACCCACTTTTGACCCATTTCAAATCTGCTTAAATTAAACCCACGGCCAAATGACCATTTTGCCCTTAGGTTTAGGGCATCCCGTGAGAAAATACATAGCACATTGGATCATTTTCTCCCTTTAGCCACTTGACACCCATTCATAGGTCCACTTAGGCACATTGGACCATGGCTGACCTAACCCAAGAGTGGTTGGGTCAGCCATGACTCATCAGGAGGTGAAATCACCTCCCAATTTTCATTAGAACACTTAGAAAGCCATATGACACCCACTACTCCCATAACAACCACTCTCACACCCTCATCCACTCAAAGGAAGCCAGCTAACATGATTCTCTACCCAAATCGAGCTCCCTATCTCAGCCATTGATCCAAAAAACCCAAAATAGCCATTGCCATCCGATCCAAGGAATGAGGGGGTATACCCCCTTCATTCTCACTCAAACCTAGAGAGCCAGACTCGATTCAACCCTAGCAGCCAAGGAGAGAGATCCTAGAGCAATTTCTAAGGCTTCTCGAGCTCCCCAAAATCCCTATTATTGGTTTATGTGAAACTGAAATAGGGGATGTCACCTTTGATTTCCATTTGCTCAAACCTCCACCAAAGTGTAATTAACTTTGCACACACCTTCCTTAGAGATAGATGATCAAGAATGAATCATTTTCCATCATTTCAAAAGTAGGAGTTTGACCAAGATCGATCACCTACATGCCGTGGATTGGTCTTTTGAGCAAACTACACCAAATCAAAGCTCGTGCGGCTCAACGGCTTCATTTCTATCAAATGAAGCTTCCTTAATCATTAGAACCACCAGTCATAAGCTCCGGTGAGGTATGCCATTGAAACTGATCCTTGAATGAAAATCAGTTGGTCTTTTATGAAAGAAATTCTATGTCATGCGATTTTCACCGTTATATTTGCTTGATATGCTTCCCCAAAGGTGTGGGATAAATTTCATCTCCATCCGAGCTTGGGTGAGCTCAGATCGAGCGATAATCGATGGACGGTAACCGTCATTTGTTGCTCGGAAGGAGATAAATCATGGACTATCCATTCTGCGTGATCGGAATGGATGGTCTTGATATGATCACTCGTAGAACCTCTGATTAATCCTTCAAAACTGCTCATTTAATCATGACCATCTGATCTTAGATCAGAATCCATAGTGTTACCGCGTGTGCTATTATTTGAGCCAGCCTTCGGATGTGATAACTTAAATAGCGAATCTCGTCGCACCATGTGGAAAGCACGCCGCGTCAACCGCCATGTGGTCCGGCGGATTAAGGTTTTAAATAGGCTTAATTAATTTATTTTTAATCCTAAAACTTCCTAAATTTATAACTAATTTTTAAAAAAATCTAAAAAATACAAACTTAGGCTCATTTTAAAGATATTTTAGAGTAGAATTTAGAAAAATTATTATTAATTGATTCTAAACAATGATTTTGGCTTAATTAAGGTTTAATTAGAAATCTAATTATCTTAATTATTCCTTATTTTATCACTCAATTGATCTCCAACTTTTTATGGATTTTTGGGGGGATAACCTCTGCCTCCCCCATTAGAACCTAATAGAGTGTTTGAAGTGGCTTAGGGGTTAAGGATTGAGGCCTTGTCCTTGATCCCTTTTCCTAAGTTAATTTCATCATTCTAATTCAAATATAATCAAAGAATTCAATTAATTAATTAACCAACTTAATTAACTTAATCTAAAATTTACTTCATACCTAAGCAACCTCTAATTAATCTTTGGTAGCTCTTTGGGTGTCCAATAATCCAAAAGGGGGGGGGGGGATAATGAAATTATGGTTAGCTCACATGTGTGAGAAAATCATAAAAGTAGTTAAGTGAGATCCATTAAGCCTAATTAACTATTAATCATGAGCCAATTGCATTAGGCCCCTTTCATTTTTTAGGAGCATTGCAAATTTACTTTTCATGTGGTTGCATATCATATTGGCTCATTATTAATTAATTGATTAACTTAAGGTGATGTAGAAAAGGGTTAGTTAATTAGCTTAATTAATATCCTAACCTAATTAAACCATACAATTAACTTAATTACTTCATTAAACCAAATTAACTCATACATGGGGAATGGGATTAGGATCTACAAACTTCTTTCATTTCTCAAATCAAATCAAACTCAAAACTGAAAATATCCTTAAAAAAATCTGATTTATTTTAAGTAGACTTATTTAGTGTGATTGTCCTTTGAAATTAATTGGAATGAATGAGATCATATGCTTATGTTCCTTTATTTCTTTCCAATCATGTTAAATGTTGCTTGTCATATGTAATCATGCATTCATTTATTTTAAAATTAACTAAAATGAAATGGTTTCTTTTATGTAAAATTGCATGTGGTGATTTAAATTAAAAAATAGGTGTGGTTATTATTACTATTAAATCAAAAGTTATTTTTTAAAAAAAGCCCTTAAATTAATTATAATAGATGGAATGATATTAATTAAAAATATCTATAAGTTTGCATGTGTCAATAATATAAGATATGCAATATGAAGCTCTCTTTTTTTATCTTATATGGAATTGCATGGGATTTATAAAGGTATAGTTCACTTGAAAAGAACACAACATTTATCTAAATCTACTCCCATGCATCTCCAAGCTAAGACTCAGAAAAAATTTCATATCACATATGTAAATCATATAATCAAATCAAATATGACTTCTTGCATGACTTATTATTCTTTTAGTTCTTTTTATACATTCACATGTATTTGAGAAAAATGGTATATTAGTCTGTACACCCCGGGGCTGTAAGGCTTTAAGTAGTCTTGTGGTGTTTGTTTTGAATTCGTTGTGTTTGTATGTGTGTGTATGGGGAGGGGAGGAGCACTACGCAGATTTGAGGGTTTACTTATTGAGGTGATCAGGTACAATATTGAGGCATAGTGTACTATCTCGAAAGATAGAAGTCACTACCCTATAATGGACTTAATCACATAATAAGGGCTCCTAAGGCATGATGGGTCTTCGAATATACTAGAGAATTTTCCCCTACTTTACATGGATGAATAAAGTAGGGTTTATTTAGACCAAGTTCTAAAGTTTCCTATGGGGGTAAGCCCCCATAATTAATTACATCTTGAAGAAAGTGAATTCTTTAAGAATACTCTCGATTAAAGTAGGTGATTATTGTCTCCAAAGAATTCAAAGATAGGACTATCAATAAATTGGTTGTGTTTTAGAAAATCAAGTGAGATGGATCAAAAGGGAAGAGTTATTATTAAAACCAAAGGAGATGAGCAGGGAGTGCTCATGATACTAGGAAACGTAGTGATCACTCCAACCTATCCTATGGTTGGCTTTATATATTTGAAGTTGGGGAGATTTATTTATTTGAGTTAAAATTTTATTAAAAATCTAGGACTTATAATTCCATAATACAAGGTTATGGAAATGCCTAAGAGGTGAGGATTTATGCTTGTAGCCTGCACAAGAGAAACATCAACCTCAGATCCTAAATCTAGGGAGCTTTGATGAGGGCCAAAGATGACCTAAATCTAAGATGAATGTAGTATATGGTTTACCTCCCTAAGAGAGAGTAAACCACCTGACTACTGAACTTATTACTGCTTGGAGTGGCAACCATCTAACTTTTCATACACTTTAAATCCATATATGTAAGCCATATGCTTTTGTGAGATAGATATGTTGTTATTATTTAGAAAAGAGACTAAGTCCTTAAACCCACTCCCTAAGAGGCTAGAGCATGAGGGGTATGAATAATGACTTAAATCTAATACAAATTTTTATCAAATTTCATTTAATTTGGGACTCTTTATTTTGACACAAGCTATGAAATTTTGTATGCCTAAATGCATGAGAAGTTGATTATGAGCCAAATCAAAAGGGAAAGAAGTGTTCTTCCATCATAGGCTCTTAAAGGTTAAGCCCATTTTATCTAGCAAAGATGGAAGTCCTCTCTTAACAAGAGTGAAACAAGATGATTATGCATGATATTAAACATACAACATCTAGCTAAGGGGTTACTAAATATTTTATTAGCTTGATTTAATGCCTAGCTTTTATATGAGGTTATGAGTTATTTTAGAGGTTTAGTTATGAGTCATTAGTTTGGGTAGAAAAATTAAATTTTATCCTAAGAGCCTAATCGTATCCAGGCCATACAACAATCACCAATCATAAACAAACTATGAAAAGGCATGCTTTTTCTAATGCACTAGCTAAACAAAATATTAAGCAATTTTATAAAGCTATCACAAAAGAATAAAAGGTTGATGCGGTTGGGTACTGCCGTACATCCCGAAAATAAATATGGGTAGCCGAGCTGTACCCTTATACAATCCAGATTACAAGAGAATAATTACAATTACAAATGATGAATGTTATGGGGGTCTTGGGGAGCTTGGGAAGGCTTGGAAATTGCTATGGGAACTCTCTCCATGGTTGTTAGGGTTGAATCAAGTGTGAGTGTTTAAGCTTGAGTGCGAATGAGGGGTATACCTCCTCATTCCTTGGATCAGACGGTCATAGCTTCTTTGGATTCTTCTTGATCAATTGGCCAAATCAGAGGTTGGTGGAGGTCCTTGGGTGCATGATGTTGCTCGATTTGGTTGGGTGAGGGTGGGGAGGTGGCTGCCAAGGGAGTAGTGGGTGTCCTATGGCTGTTTGGAAAGTTCTAATGGGGATGGGAGGTGATTTCACCTCCCCATGGATCATGGCCGACCCAACCACCTTTGGGTCAGGTCAGCCATGGTCTTAGGTGCCTAAGTGGACTTATGAATAGGTGTCAAGTGGCTAGGGGAGAAAATTACCTAATGAACATGTGCTTTATCTCATAGGATGCTATAAAACTAAGGGCAAAATAGTCATTTGATTATGAGTTTGATTTGGAAAGATTTGGGATGGGTCAAAAGTGGGTTAGCCCAAATTTCAAGTGGTTTGAAGTTTATTTGATTTGATTTAGCTTGATTTGACCTATTTAGGTCAAATTGGGTTAGGTTGGGTCAAGTTGACCAATAGGTCAAATTAGATCAAACCAAGGTTGGGTCAAGTTCACATGACTAATTGGAGTGTATTGGTGTCATTGATTTGATTCAATTTGCCTTGGATTTGATTATGGCTCATTTGGGTTCATATAGGTCAAATGGGTCAAGTTGACCAATTTGACCAAATTGGGTTAGGTTAGGTGTCAATTCAAGTTCAAGTGACTAATTAAAAATGATTATAGGTTTTGGTTTTATTTAATTTAGAATTAATTTGGATTTTGACTAATTTAGCCCTTTAGGTCAATTTGGGCTAAGTTTGGTCAAGTTGACCAATTGGTCAAATTGGGCTCAATCATGGTTTTGGTCAAGTTCAATAAGTGATTTAGAATGAACTTGAGCCATTGGTTACAATCAATTTTGGTTGAGTTGTGATTTGACCTATTTTGGCTTTTTAGGCTAATTTGGGCCAACTTGGGTCAAATGGCCAATTAAGCTTAGTTTGGCTCAATTGGGGGTTTTTTCATATTCGATCATTGATTATGAATGGGTTTGAATCAATGGTTTTAATGAATTTGGCATATGATGGATTTTGGCTAGTTTGGGTTTCATTTGAGCTAAGTGTTGACTTGGTCAACGTGCTAGGTTGACTTTATTTGACCCAATTCAAGACAATTGATTAACCTAGGATGATTGTTAATCATGTTGTGAGATTTGGATAGGCTTAGTTCAATATAATTTGGATTGAATTAGAACTTGGCTCAAAAAAGTTTTAGGTCGCTTTAGGTTAATTGATAAATGGGTTTTGCTAATTAATAATAACTCTAATTCTGATAACTCTTCTTCTTCTAATCTAGAAATGGATTACCCATTCTTGAATCACTCGGGTTCAATGAGATTGATTTGAAGTCATCCGACTCTGATGATCTATAGGAGAAGCTGTAGATGAACTTGATGAGAAGGTAGAACTTTCTACTAAACCATCTCATGAAGTCACTGAGGTCAACCTCTGACAAAATTCTACCTCCTAGGGTAACACCTCAGGATAAGGGAAAGTAAGTCATTAGTTTTAGCGATCAAGTAGCCCCTCTACAGGATGCTCCACCTACGAATATGCTTGTGAAGGACCAACCCAGAGTTGATTACAATGTCCTCGCTCACCTGAGAAAGTTACTATGAATTATTTTATTTTTATCTTCATCTAAAATGAATTAAATGAAGACAAAAATACGTTCTTTGGTTGGACACCAAGTAGATCCGCATATATTCTTATTCGGGTGATCGGGTATGACATTGAAGAATAATGTACTATCTCAAGAGACAGAAGTCACCATCTTACAATGGACCTAATCACCTTAACAAGGACTCTTAAGGACTATGGGTCTTTGTATATACTAGAGATTCTTCCCCTAATTTACATGGAAAAGCAAAGTAAGGTTTATTTTAAACTGGGTTCATTAAGTTTTCTATGGAGACAAGTCTCCATAGTTAATTACATTTTATGGAATAAGATTCTTTAAGAATACTCTTAATTAAGGTAAATGATCATTATCTTTAAAGATTTCAAAGATAGGACTATCAATCAATTGGTTATTTTTGAAAGATCAAATGGGATTGATCAAAAGAGGGAATTATTATCGAAACCAAAGGGAGATAAGTAGGACATGCTCATAATGCTAGGAAGCCTAGCGAGCATCCCAAACTATCCTGTGGTTGGGCTTTATATTTTTGAATTTGAAGGGAATTATTTGTTTGAGTTTAATTTTTATTTGAAATCTAAGGCTTACAATTCCACGATACAAGATCATGGAAATGCCTAAGAGGTGAGAATTTTATGCTTATTGCCCGTAAAGGAAAACAACGACCTCAGATCCTAAATCTAAGGAACTTTGGCGAGGATCAAAGCATGACTTAAATCTAAGATAAAATGGGCATATTGTTTACCTCCATAAGAGAGGATAAACCACCCGACTGTTGGACTTACAATCGCCTGAGTGTGTCCACCAACTAACTCCTCATACTATTTTAAATACATGTAGGCAAGTCATATGCTTTTACAAGATAGCTAGGGTGTTGTTTATTTAGAAAGAAGACTAAGTCCTTAAACTCACTACCTAAGACATTAGATCATGTAAGACATGAATTCATGACTTAAATCTAATGCAAATTTTGTTAAGTTTATTTTTATTTTTGGACAATTAATTTGACACAGGCTATTGGATTCATATGCCTAATGCATGAGAAGTTGGTTGCGGGCCAAAATCAGCAAGAAGGAGGTATGTTTCCACCATGGCTCTCAAAGGTCAAGCCATGTTCTCTAGCAAAGGTGGAAGCCCTCCATAAGTAAGAGTGAAGTAAGATGATTTTATGTATGATTAAACATATAACATCCAGCTAAGGGGTTGCTAAATCTTTTATTTCTTGATTTATATCCTAGGCTTTAGCTGAGGTTATGAGTTATTAATTTTAATTTTGAGTTGATTAATTGGATAGAAAATTCATTTTTCCCTAGGAGCCTAATCACATCTAGGCCATTAATCAAATAATGAAGAAACTAAGAAAAACATGCCATCTTATTGTACAAGCTAAACAAATATCAAAAAATCTTATAAAGCTAGCGCAAAAGAATAAAAGGCCTTTGTGGTCAGGTTCCACTGCACAAATCAAAAAGAAATATGGGTAGCCTAGCTCTACCTTTATACAACCTATATTACAAATGAATAATTACAATTTAGAAGGAATTTTTGTTATGGGGGTCTTCATTCTTCATTTCTTCATTTCTTCTTTCTTCATTTTTTCATTTTTTTTATTTCTTTCCTTCTTTTGGTTGATTGGAATGTGGTTGCTCCAAAGGCTTCACATGGTACATAAGACATAGTCTTATGACCAATGTTCACCTCCACTTCCCCATAACATTTATTCTAAATCCTAATTGCAAAATTTACATGAAAATGGGAAAAGTAAATATAACTAAAACCTGTAAAATAGATATTAGCTAAACTCACCACACATCCCAAGCATGTATATGAGTAATTTGGACTTAGCACTCTACACATAGTTAACCAAGTTCACCTAGCCTTTTTTTGGATTATACTTAAGGGTATAAGCAACCTGCACAGCAAAAAGCATTTATATTTTTATTATAACACCCCTTAAGCACAATCTCCTGTAAGATAATGATTAGACTAAGATCATCCTCATTCAGTCTATGCACATGCACACATCCATCTAATATATTACATCACAAAATAAAATCGCATCAAACCATGCATACAACATAGACTAGAAATAGTAACATGTATGTGCCAATTAAGGCTTTTGTAGTATGTCTTAGCTAGGCTTTAAGATTGGAATTTTTTAAGTGTGAAAGGGTTCAACTCAGAGGGTGGTTTTGTTTTAAGTGATTTAGTTGATTTATCAATTTTATTTGATAATTTGATTTGGTTTGAATGAACCTATATTTAATTACTAAAAGTTGTAAGAAGAAAAGAGAAGAAAACTTCTTTCATCCCTACCTTAAGTAATTTCTAAGGTAGATTCATTAGTGAGTTTTCTTTAATGAATATTTTATTATGTATTTTAATTAATCCTTTATTTAGATTTGCTTTAAATAAAACTATTTAAATAAGAAAGATATTTTAGGACTAATTAAAGTGAATTACTATGACAAAACACATAATTATTTATTTCTTTCCAATATGTGTATCATGCATATGAATGTATCCTAAGCATAGCTATACATACAAATGCAAAGTCTTAGCACCTTAATGATGAAGAGATGTTATTTAAGAAAATTTGGATATTTCATGAATGCATGACTTTGTTAAGTAGAAAAGAGAGGGACTCTTTTATCCATTAATCAAATGCACATTTACATGTATGAAAGACATAAGTGAGTACGACGCCATTGTTTTCTACACTAGGGGTGTAAGGTATAAGACATACTTGGGGTTGCTTAAAGCCTCGTAATCCCGGGTTGTCTAGACTAATATACCACTTTTCTTAAATACATGTGCATGTACAAAAGTAAATGAATGGATGAAGAATCATGCAAAAGATTTTTGCTTGTTTTTTTTTGGTTATGCAATTTAGATATGTAAATATGAAGATCCTTCTTAAATCATAACATAGAAGTGGATAGGAATAAATTTAAGCAAGTGTTATGTTCTTTTCAAATGAACTATACACTTTGCAAATCTTATACAAACCCATGTTCAGAAAAGAGAGGGAAATCACATAACATATTTTATGTTATAATCACATGCAAGCTTATAAGTATTTATAAGTAGCATACTTTCATTTATGATCTTTGATTTATATATTTTAAAACTAATTTTTGATTTAGTGGTGATAATAGCCATTCATATTCTTACTTCAGCCAAAGCATACAATTTTACATAAAGGAAACACTTCATTTTTATTTGATTTTTCAAAAGGTATGAATGCATGAGTTCACATGGAAAACAACATTTAATATACTTGAAAAAAGATGAAGTGATGTAAGCATGTAATTTCATTAACCCTAATTAATTCTAAAGACAATCCCATGAAATAAGATTATTTAAAGTGAACCAAAATTGCTTAAAGAGATTTTTGTTCTAGTTTTGGATTTGATTTAGGAAAGTGAGAAGAGTTTGCTGGTCCTAACCCCTTCCCCCATGTGTGAATTGATTTAATTTGATTTTTAGAACAATTAAGTTGATTTTTATATTTTGTTTAGGTTAATGAGTGAATTAAATCCATTAATTACCCCTTACATATACCTCTTTAATATAATTAACCTAACAATTATGAGCCAACACATGATATGCAACCACATGGAATTTAAATCAGCAATGCATCTAAGAAAGAAAGGGGCCCAATGCAATTGGTTCATAATTATTGATTAATTAAGCTAAAGGATTTTCATTAAGTACTTTAATAGCCCTTCCCACACATGTAGGTTGGATTTGATTTCCTTAAGCTTACCTTAGGCTTTTGAACACCTAAGGATCTACCCAGCAAGAGATTGATTAAGTTTATATTGATTTTTAAAATATGATTAAGCTAATTAAGAAGTTCATTAATGGATTAATCCTTAATTCGATTTGGATTAAGGAAGAAAGGCGATTTAAGAAATAGCTTAGAAAAAAATATCCCAAAACCATTCCGTAACCTCCTATTCACTTAAACAATGTTTACTTATCCTAATTAAGTGATCAAACCACTGCTCACATGTTTAATTTCTCTTAATTTTGTTAAGGGGGTAATTAGGGATTCATTAATTAATTTTCCTAATTAACTCATTAATAAATTCCAAGATAATTAGGGGAGACAGAAGTCATCCCACCAAACATCCCACCAAACATGCCTAAGAAGTTTAGAATTAATTAATGAAGTCATTAGTGAGTAATTAGAGATATTAAGTTTTTAATTAAACCATAATTAAAGAAAATCTACTATTTAAAATTAATTAGAAATAATTTTATTAGATTCCCCTCTGAATTATCTTTAAAATGACCCTCATTTATATTTTTATGATTTTTCTACATTTAATTATGAATTTTTGAAGTTTCTGTGATTAATAGGTCATTAAATAATCTAATTATATAACTAATCCCATCGGTGCCATGTGGGCTGCTAATGCAGTGCGTGCTTTCCATGTGGTACGATGAAATTGGTTATTTAAGTTATCAAATCGAATGTTACGTCATTCGGTGGTGCTACGTGCTTTCCTTTGGACCGTCCGATCAAAGATCAGATGATCAGGATTAAACCCGTAATTTTGAACGATTAAATCATCAGATCTAAACAAATTAATCAAGACCGTCCATCCAAAACATGTGGGATGGATGATCCATGATTCATCCTTGCCCTTGCTTGCGGGAGACGGAGACCATCCGTCCTCCATGGCTTGATCCGAGCTCACTTGAGCTTGGATTGGGCTAGGATTCAACCCACCATCTAGAAGCAAGGAGGATAACATCCAACAGTGGAATTCTATTGGGATTTCACTTCCTTTTATAAAGGACCAAAGAATTTTGAACTTAAGCTCAGTTTTGAGGCATACATCGATCGGAGGTTATCATCGGCCCTCTCAACTGTCGAGGTAGCTTCGTCTAGTGGAGACAAAGCCTTGTTGAAGGTTTGAGGGTTCAATTTACAATGGATCTTCCAATTGACCAAAGCTTGCTTCAATGGCTTGCGACTTTGATCAAACTCTTCCTTCCCGTGGCTTGGATGCTTGGGAAATGATTTGGGACGAGCTCTATTAGGTCCCTAGATGGTGCTTGCAAGAGGAATTTGGATTTTATGGAGAATTGAGTGAATTTGAGTTTTTATTTTTCCCCTATTTCAGCTTGAGTAAAATCGAGAAGGAGAAAAATGGAGAGAGCTTGGGGAGCATCCTATGGGTTCTTAGGGCTCAATCGAGTGCAAGTCCAGTGAATTGGAATGGAATGAGGGGGAGTATATGTCCCCCTACTTGGATTGGACGGCCGAGAGCCTCCTTGCCATTTTGATCAAATTTCCCTCATAGAATGGGTTGTTTAGGTTATTAAGTGCTCCATGTGATTCAGTTTTGGCAGAGGAGTGGGAGTGTGGAGGTGCACATGTGCTAAAATGAGTGTGGGAGGTGATCCATGTGGGGAATTCTAAGTGGAGGGGTTAGTTTTGGCTTTGGGTTGGGTTTGGCTAACCCAAACCCATTGGGTCATGTGTACCACCCTCCTTGGTGTCCAAATGGTCCACTAGGAGGATGTCAAGTGGCCTTGAGTTAGAATATGATCAAATTCCAAGTGAATTTGACCATAGGTTACCCTTTGACCTAGGGGTAAAATTATCATTTGGCTTTGATTTTGATTTTGGCATATTTGGAATGATAGAAAAATGGGTTGTGCCAATTTTCAATGAATTTGGAGTTTATTTGATATGATTTGGCTCATGTTGACCCATTTAGGTCAAAATGGGTCAACTTGGGTCAAGTTGATCAATTGGTCAAATTAGGTCAAACCAAGGGTTAGGTCAAGTCCATATGACCATTTGGAGTGGTTTGGTATCATTAGTTTGCTTCAATTTGATTTATATTTGGTTTTGATTCATTTAAGTTCACTTAGGTTAAATGGGTCAAGTTGACCAATTTGACCCATTTGACCCAATTAGGTTAGGTCATGGGTTGATTTTGGTTTTGTTGGTCATTTGAAATGTTTTTCAAGCTTTGGTTTCAATCAATTTTGGTTTGATTTGATTTTGGCTTGATTTGACCTTTTAAGTCAAGTTGGGTTCATGGTCAATTGGGCTAGGTTGGGTCTAATTGGCCAATTGAGGCTTTGGTCAAGTTCAATAAGTGATTTAGAATGAATTTGACCCATTGGTTGCAATCAATTTGGCTTAAATCAAGATTTAACATGTTTTAACTTTTTAGGTCAACTTGGGTCAACTTGGGTCAAGTGGCCAATTGGGCTAGGTTTGGCTCAAATGATGACTTGATCATGTTCAATCATTGATCATGAACTGGTTTAGATCAATGGTTTCAATCAATTTGGCCTATGATGGATTTTGGCTAGTTTAGGCTTCATTTGGGTTAAGTGTTGACTTGGTCAAAGGCTAGGTTTGACTTGGTTTGACCCAATTTGAGTGATTGATCATCCTAAGGTGATTGTTGCTCACAATCTGAGGCTTAGGTGGGCTTAATTCAATCCAATTTGGGTAGGATTAGAATTTGGCTCAAAAAGGTGCTTTAGACTTTGGGTCAAGTGAGCCTAAGTGGGTCAATTGACTTGATCAAGGCTTGATTCAAGTTTGGTTGAACTCACATATGGACTTATGATTGAAATATAAATCCAATTACAAGTGATTTGGAGTTAAATAGGTTTTTGATTAATTTGATAATTTTAAGTCAAAAGGGTGAACATAGGTTTGACTTAGGTTAGTTTGATTTTGGTTTGATGATTGAAGTTTCGTGTTTATGTTTGGTTTGTGATTGAAGGATTGATTGTTTGGAGAGAAAATCCAAAGGCTTGGATTAATTTGAGGTTGATTTGGCTAAGTTCAAGAATTTAACTTGAAAGGGTATAGTTTGGTTTTAGGTTAGATTTGGGTTTGAGTTTTGAATTTAGTTTTGGTAATTTGAATTTATATCTCATTTATATTTGTGACTATAAATGCAATATAACTGGGTTATGAGAAAATTTCTTGAGTTTGATTTGAGCTAAGTCCATAAGATGAAATCAAAGTGACTTAGGAAAGATTTTAGATTTGGACTTGAGTTTTGTATTTGGTTTTGGTTACTTGAATTTATATTTCATTTATATTTTTGAATATAAATGAGAATATAAATGGGTTATGAGAAAATCTTTTGAGTTTGAATTGATTTGAATTTGATTTGAGCTAAGTCCATAAGATGAAATCAAAGTGACTTTGGAAAGATTTTATATTTGGACTTGAGTTTTGGATTTGGTTTTGGTTACTTGAATTTATATTTCATTTATATTTGTGATTATAAATGAGAATATAAATGGGTTATGAGGGAATCTTTTGAGTTTGAATTGATTTGAATGATTTGAGAAAAGTCATTTAAGTTGGAATTTGATTTGAATTTGGAGTTGGTTTGGATTTGAAGTTTAATTTGTAAGAAGAAAGTGAGGATTGGGTTTAAGCTATAGGGAAGGCAAGTTTTTCTAACTCCCCTAAGGCATAACCTATTCCTATGGCTAACTCTTCTAAGTCTCTAAGGTTGGGTTAAGTGTTCACCTAATCACTAGAAGTGTCTTAAGGTGAATTCTTAAGAGAGAGTCATCTTTGAGATAGAAGTTGAGAGCTCACTCTAAAAGTGAGGTCAACAGTTGCGAGCTAAGCTAAGCATATATGATGCCACCGTCTTATCCAAAGAAATGAGCGAGTCATTGATCAAAGCCCTTCTTGATCCAGAAATATGCTTAGTGCAGCTGACCACTATTAGAGAGGAGGCATGTTATTCAAGAGAAGCCCATAGAGTTACTGTTGACCTCACTTTTGGAGTGAGCTCTCAACTTCTTCATCCTAAGCATAAGGACTCCTCTAAGCACTAAGAGTTTCTTAGTCTTAAGACACTTCTAGTGATTAGGTGAACACTTAACCTAACCCTTGAGACATAGAAGAGTTAGCCATAGGAGCATATCATGCCATAGGGGTAATAGGAAAACTTGCTTTCCCTATAGCTTGAACTAAATCCTTACTTCCTTCTTTCAAGTCAAACTTCAAATTCAAATTAGCTTTCAAATTCAAATCAACCTCAAATTCAAATCAACTTCAAATTCAAATCATTTTTCAAATTCAAATCAACCTCAAATTCAAATCAACTTCAAATTCAAATCATCTTTCAAATTCAAATCAACCTCAAATTCAAATCAACTTCAAATTCAAATCAGCTTTCAAATTCAAATCAATTTCAAACTCAAATCAATTCCAAATCAAATCTTAAATCAATTTAAGCTCAAAAGATTTTCTTAAATCACCAAATCAATTCCAAAATCCAAGTCATGAATCAATCCCAAATCAAATGATTGAAACCCATGGCTGAATTCAAAACACAAAATCTTTCTTAAGCCCTTTGAATTTCATCTTATGGACTTAGCTAAAATCAAATCCAATTCACTCCAAAGATTTTCTCATTACCCATTTATATTCTCATCTATATTTACAATTATAAATGAAATATAAATTCAAATAACCAAAGCCAATTCAAAACTCAAATCTAACCAAAATCCAACCTAAACTCTTTCAAGTCAAATTCTTGAACTTAGCCAAATCATCTTCAAATCAATCCAAACCTTTGAAATTCTCTTCAAATAATCAATCCTTCAATCATAAGCCCAAATATAAACACAAACTTCAATCATCAAGCCAAAATCAAACTAACCCAAATCAAACCTATGTTCATCCCTTGAACTTGAAATTATCAAATGAACCAAAACCCATTTGACTCTAAATCAATTGTAATTTGATTTATATTTCAATCATAAGTCCATATGTGAGTTCAACCAAACTTGAATCAAGCCTTGATCAATTCAATTGACCCATTTAGGCTCACTTGACTAAAAGTGACCTAAAGCAACTTTTTGAGCTAAATTCTAATCTTACCTAAATTGAATTGAACTAAGTCCATCTAAGCCTCACATTATGAGCAATAATCATCCTAAGATGCTCAATCAGTCAAATTGGGTCAAACCTAGAATTTGACCAAGTCAACACTTAACCTAAATGAAACCCAAACTAGCTAAAATTCACCATAGGCCAAATTGATTGAAACCATTGATCTAAACCAATCCAAAATTAATGATTGAACATGATTAAGCCATCAATTGAGCCAAACCTAGGCAAATTGGCCACTTGACCCAAATTGACCTAAAAAGTCAAAATGGGTCAAATCTTGATCTAAGATAAATTGATTGCAACCAATGGGTCAAATTCATTTTAAATCACTAGTTGAACTTGACCAAAGCTTCAATTGTCCAACTAGACCCAACCTAGCCCAATTGACCATGAACTCAACTTGACCTAAAAGGTCAAATCAATTTGAAATCAAACCAAACCAAAATTGATTAAAACCAAAGCTTGAAATACATTTCAAATGATCAACCAAGCCTAAACCAACCCATGACCTAACACAATTAGGTCAAATGGATCAAATTGATCAACTTGACCTATTTGACCTAAGTGAATTCAAACGAACCAAAACCAAAACTAAACCAAATTGAACCAAACCAATGATACCCATAGACTTTAAATGGTCATATGAACTTGACCTAACCAAGGTTTGACCAAATTTGACCAATTGGTCAACTAGACCCAAGTTGACCCATTTTGGCCTAAATGGGTCAATTTGAGCCAAATCATATCAAATCAACTCCAAATTCCTTGAAATTTGGCCCAACCTATTTTTGAAACATCTAAAATCTATCCAAACCAAAATCAAGGCAAAATGATCATTTTACCCTTAGTTCAAAGGGTAACCTATGGCCAAATTCACGTAGAATTTGGCCAATTCCTTCTCATGGCCACTTAGCATCCTCTTCCACATGGACACTAAGGAGGGTGGTGAACTTGACCCAATGGGTTTGGGTTACCCATGACCCAACCCAAGTCTTGACCCCTTCAATAGGAATTCTCCACTTGGATCACCTCCTACACTCATTGTGGTGTTTATCTTTGGGATGTGGGACACCACATAGATGTTAGGGATACTTATTGAAGTGATCGGGTACAACATTAATGAATAATGTACTATCTCAAAAGATGAAAATCACCACCTTATAATTGATCTAATCACCTAATAAAGACTCCCAAGGCATGATGGGTCTTCGAATATACTAGAGATCTTTCCCCTACTATACATGAAAAAGTAAAGTAGGGTTTATTTTAAGTCGGGTTGGTTCCCTATGGCAAGCCCCATAGTTAATTATATCCTAAGAATGGGAATCCCTTAAGAATACTCTCAATTAAAGTAGACAATTAGGATCTCCAAAGATTTTAAGGTTAAGACTATCAAAGGATTGTCTATTTTAGAAAATCAAATGGGATAGATGAAGGAGAAAACTTATTTTTGAAATCCAAAGGAAAAAAGTAGGAAATGTTCATGATACTAGGAAGCCTAGTGAGCATTCCAATCTACCCTATAATTGGGCTTTATATTTTTAAAATGGAAGAGAGTTAATTATTTGAGTTGACATTTTATTAGATTATTAGGGCTTATAATTTCACAATATAAGATTGTAGAAATGCCTAAGAGGTGAGGATTTATGTTTGTAGCCCGAAGGAAATAGCTACCTCAGATCCTAAGCTAGGGAGCTTTGGCGAGGGCCGAAGCATGACCTAAATCTAAGGCGAAAATAGGTATATGGTTTACCTCCATAAGAGAGAATAAACCATCTGACTGCTGGACTTATAACCGCCTAAAGTGGCAACCACCTAACTCCTCCTACACTTTAAATCCATGTAGGCAAGTCTTATGCTTTGCAAGATGGTTAGGTTGTTGTTTATTTAGAGAGGAAACTAAGTCCTTAAACTTACTCCCTAATAGACTAGAGCATGAGTGGCATGAAACCATGACTTAATCTAATGCAAATTTTATCAAATTTATTTGATTCTTTTGGACTCTTTATTTTGACATAGGCTATGGGATTTTGTATGCCTAAATGCATGAGAACTTGATTATGGGCCAAATTAAGAGAGAAAGGGGTGTTCTTCCATCAAAGGCTCTCATAGGTTAAGCCTTCATTTTCTAGCACAGATGGAAGTCCACTCTTAAAAAGAGTGGAAGAATATGACATGCATGATATTATACATTCATTTATCCAACTAAGGGGTTGCCAAAAATTTTTTATCTTGATTTAATTCTTAGGCTTTATGGTGAGGTTATGAGTTATTTTAAATTTTAAAAGTGAGTTATTAATTTGGGTAGAGAAGTTAATTTTATCCTAAGAGCCTCGCATCTAGGCTACACAATCAAGCATCAATCATGAAGAAACTATGAAAAGTATGTTGTTCTAGTGCACAATCTAAACACAACATTAAACAATTTTATAGACTACCATAAAAGAATAAAAGGCCATGCTGGGTTCCGCAGTACACCCCAAAAAAAGAAAATAAAATGGGTAGCCGAGCTCTACCTTTATACAACCCAGATTACAAAATAATACATGCTATGGGGGTCTTCTTTTCTTCATTTCTTTCTTCTCTTTCTTTTGATTTGATTTGCTCCAAAGGCATCACAGGGCACCCAAGGACTAAGAATTTTGGCCACTACTCATCCTAATCTCCCATAATGCTAATCCTAATTCCTAATGCAAAGTTACATTAAAAATAGAAAAAGTAAATCTAGCTACACCTACAAAATAAATGTTAGCTAAACACACCATACAACCCAAGCAGTTATATGAATTATTTGGACTTAGCACCCCACACATGGATAACCAAGCCCACTTATCCTAACATGAGTTATGCTTAGAGGATAAGCAACCTACACAACAAATGCATTTATATTTTTACTATAGCGGCCCCTTAAGCACAACCCCCTGCAAAAATATAATTAGGCTAATCACGGCCTACCATCCAATCTATGAGGCATACACTCTAACGTCTAGTCTAAAATATTATATCACAAAATAAAATATAATATCATACATACAATGCCCTAACTTAGCACTAGAAGTGGGACTTAACATTCTAATGTGTGTGCTTAAGACTTGTGTGACAAGACTTTATTAGGCTTCTTTAGTTTAAGTTTTAATTTGGAGTTTGAATTTGTTCAAATTTTACCTTTGGGTGATTTCAATTTAAATGATTTAATGATTTATTTTTCATTTTTATTTCACTTTTATTTGGTTAAAGTGATGTTTAGGTTTTCAGGAATGAAGAGTAGAATGAATTCTATTTGTAGACAAAACTCACCCTATTCTACATCCTAATTCCTAAAGAGTCTAACTAAGGTCCTTAAGTATCTTAATTAGCCCATGAATTTGTGTAATTCATTTGATTTGATTTAGAGTTTAGAATTTGAGTTTGTTTAGGTATTTGATTGGTTGATTTTGGTTTAGATGTATTGGTTTAATTACATCTTGATAATTCAATATCCTTAATATTTAATGAAGTTCAAGTTTGTTTAAATCCATGTGTTTTTGATTAATTAATTTTGATTAGATGTTTTAATTTAATTAAATCTTGATAATTCAATTTCCTTGATCTCTGATGAAGTTTAAGTTTATTTAAATTCATGTGTTTTTGATTGATTAATTTTAAATTAAATGTTTTGGTTTAATTAAATCTTGATAATTCAATATCCTTTTAAATTAATATTTGATTCTTTCCTTTGATTATGGTTGTGTGACTAAACTTTATGTTTATTTGATTTGATTATGGTTCATTTATTTATAGTTTGATCATATTATTAATTGAGATTTTATTTTGATTTTAATTAAGTTTGATTCCTTATAATTAGGACTTTATTTTTAATCTCATCCGTTTGTCATGTTTATCAAAGTTTAGTTCGTATTTTGATTTCATACATTGGATAATTAATTAGTTTATCTTTTTTTTAAGCAGGTTGAATGAGATTTGATTTGATTACATATTAAATTGATGAGTATCTTTCTTAATTTAATTTAATTTGATTTAATTTGATTAGCTTTATTAGTTTTTGGGTTTGCTTAGGTTCAATGTGATTGTATGCGTTTAGTTTAATTAAGAAGTGTATTTATGTCAATTATAAATATTTGTTTAATTTTCAATTTGATTCCATATGTGTTTAGGTTAATGATGTAATTAATGACTTAATAATTTAAGTTTAATTTAGAATTTGATTAGTATTTAATTGCATTTATGTTTGATTAAGTTTAAGTTTAATATGACTAATTTGATTGACTTAATTAGCTTATTTAAGAGGTGTGATCAAATTTAGTAGTAGATTAATTAAGTGTTTGATCTAAATTTGATTTAAAAAGTTAATTTGGTTCATTAAGATGATGGATTAATTCATTAGGTTTGCATTAATCAGGTGTTTATTTAATTGGATTAGCTTAAGGGTAATTAGTTTAATTTAAGAGTGGTTTAAGTTAATTATTAAATTAAATAAAGATTCATTTAATTTTTTTTAATTTGGTTTTACATTTATTTAGATTAATGATTAATGACTTAATGATTTATGTTTAATTTAGATTTGACTTAAGTTTAGTATGATTAATTTGATTTAGTTAGTTTGCTTGAGAGGTATGATCAATTATTAAATTAAATAAAGATTCATTTAATTTTTAATTTGGTTTTATATTTATTTATATTAATGATGTAATGACTTAATGATTTTAATATAAGAGATTAGCATTTAATTACATTTTATGTTTGATTAAGCTTAAGTTTAATATGATTAATTTGATTAACTTAATTAGTTTATTTAAAAGGTGTGATCAAATTAATTAGTAGATTAATTAAGTATTTGATTTGAATTAATTTTAATGTGACTTATAAATTAATTTGGTTCATTAAGATGATAGATTAATTCATTAAGTTTGCATTAATTAAATTTGATTGAGGGTAATTAAATTTTTAAATCAATTAGATTAATTAAAGGTTTGTTTGATTAGAGATTAATGACTTAATTTCTTATATGTGAGTGATTTGGTTTAGTTAAGTGTTTTACTTTTAGTTTGATTTGATTAAATGATTATTATTATTACCATCATTATTATTAAGTGAATTAATTAATTATTTTATTTCAATTAAGTTTGATTATTTATGATTAGAGTTTTATTTAATTTGATTCAATTATTATGTTTGTTTAATTTCATTAACATGTTTGATTTAGTTAATAGGTTGAAAAATTTAATGGTTAATTAATTATCTTATTCCAAATGGATGTGACTTAGTCATATGTTAATTAAGTTCACTTTAACTTTATTTGGTTTAATTTGATTAATGTCAAATGATTATGTTGAATTGGTTTGTTAATCATTTTTATTTTTAATTTATTTAATAATTAATTAATATTTAATTTATTTTAATTTTTTAAGTAGTTTCATATAATTAAGATTCAATACTTGGTGTTAGTTTAACAAGATTAGTTTGATTTTACATTAAAGTTTCATTGATTTATTTCATTATGTGTTTAATTTAAAAATCTAATCATTTAATTAAATTTCATTAACTCAATTAGGCTCAATTATGTTTAAATTCAATTTCATTTAGGGATACATTATACTTTTCTGACTTAAGGTTTGATTACCAATCATTTGGGTATTACATCATTTCTGATTTTAATTGGGTATTTAAATTATTTTTTGATTATGTTTTAATTAATTCCTTAATTGATTAAACTTTAATCTTAAGTGTTTGTTTGAGGATCATTAGAATTCAGAAAATCACATTATTGGGTTTATGGTTATCAATTTGGATTTAATTTGGATTTAGGCCAAATTGACCCTTTAGGCCTATTTGGGCTTAATAGCTCAGTTGGGCTCGATTGATCAAATTGGGTTTAATTATGACTTTGGTCAAGTTCAATACTCAATTTGGAATGAACTTGAGCCATTAGTTACAATCAATTTGGTTTAGATTATGATTTGACCCAATTTGATCCTTTAGGCCAATTTGGGTCAACCTGGATCGAATGGTCAGTTGTGCTTGATTTGGCTCAATTGGTAGTCAAGTCATATTTAAATATTGACTTTGGGTTGATTCAAATTATTTGTTTCAATCAATTTGGTGTAGGATGAGTTTTGACTAATTTTGGTTCATTTGGGTTAAGAGTTAACTTGGTCAAATGACTAAGTTGACTTAGTTTGACCCAATTGGTTATAATTGATCATCTTAGGGTGATTAATAATCATGGTAAAAGGTTTTGGTGAGCTTGGTTCAGTCCAATTTGGATTAGATTGGAAGTTGGCTCAAATGGGTCCTTTAGGTTACTTTGGGTCAAGTGGACCTAAGTGGGTCAATTGGTTTAATTTTGGTTTGATTTGAGTTTAGTTGAACACATATAAGAGCCCTAAATTGAAATATAAATTCAATAGCAATCAATTTAGCGTCCAATAGGTTTTGGCTCAATTGAAAGTTTTAAGTCAACAAGGCTAGGTTAGGCTTGACTTGGGTTGACTTGAATTTGGTTTGATGATTGTAGGTTTTATTTATATTTGGATAAATGATCGAATGAATGATTGATATGAGAGAAAATCCATTATGTTTGCCTTGATTTGGATAGAATTTGGCTAAGTCCAAATAATTGGCTTAAAGGGGTTCGATTGAGTTTGGATTTGATTTTTGATATAGTTTTTGTCATTTGAATTTGGATTTCATTTATATTTATGAAAATAAATGAAGGAATAATTTATTTATAAAGAGATCAATTGAGTTTGATTTGATCTAAAGGGAGTTTTGGCTAAGCTTATGAATGTGGTTCATATAGCTTAGGAAGGGTCTTAGGATTTGAATTTGATTTTGAGTTTTAATCATTTAGAGTCAAATTTGAAATTAGATTTGGAATTTAAATTTTAATTTGAGATTTAGTTTGAGATTTGAATCTGGGTTTGATTTGAAAAAGTGTATCTAGATTAGGTTTAGGCTATAGGATAGGTAATTTCCTTAAGCCCTAAGGCATAGCATAAGCTTATGATTAACACTTCTAAGTCTCTAGGCTTAGGTTAAGTGTTCACTTAATAACTAGATGTGTCTTATGGCTAAAAAAATCTTAGTGTCTAGAAGATTCTTAAGTCTTAAGAGGATGGGGTTGAGAGTTCACTCCAAAGGTGAGGTCAACAAAAGGACCCCTAATAGGTGTGGTGTAACTATCTAAGCACAACGCACGGCGTTGATCAAAATGATCAACAACATCCAGAAGATTACAACAAACAATGAAAGTAATCTATACCTAGACCTGAAAGGTAGATAGAATCACGATCTTAGTGCAATGCAGCTCCCTTTATGTCAGGGGCATAAGTGGACTAGAAGGAATCCGCTGGGGGTTGAGTACATGAACCTTCCACTTGGGAAACAGGTTCAAGCTATCCACTGGGGATAAGAATTTGAGTTTGATTATGAATATGATTAGTTTGGGTGTGTATCTGTTGGGGATAAGAATCTACAATTCAATGGGGATCAAGATCGAATTGATTTAAATTTGTTTTATTTTAATTGATGTGGAGGCATATCTGCTAGGCATATGTGCTCGAATCTGCTAGGGATTGGGTATGTGAACCTTCCACTTGGTTCTCTGGCACTGGGGATAAGAATTTGGTTGGATTTCTTTGATTTGTTTGATTAGACTCTACTAGGGAGGTTGGTTTAATTTATTATGGCTCCACTAGGGAGAAAGGTTCTAGATTGATGGCATATCCACCAAGGATGTACACTCGGTTAAATTTGTTTGATTTAGATCTAAGCTCCACTAGGGAGGCTAGTTTGATTTGCGCCTCATTGGGGAGAAATTTTGTTTATTTGATATGTTTAATTTGACTCCACTAGGGAGGTTGGTTTTGAATTTATTTTATTATGGACCTTGTGGGTGTGCAATGGACTACACTAAGAAGGAGCCATGGGGCCTTGGCCTATGTTAGATTTATAAGTCCAAAGGGGTAGTATAACTGCCATAGGGTAGGACTATCCAACTTAAGGGGTTGCCTTTTGGTGTGCAACAACTGTACTAGGAAGAAGGCATAGTAGACTTACATCTTCCAATGTAGGGATCAGCTGTTGGGGTGATATGTCGATGGTGCATCAAATTAAACCCTACCTAAGGCGACTACTGAGTGAGCATCATTGGGGGTCTTACCTCAACTCAATAGTATTCCTAATGATTAATTTGATTTATATTGATTTGATTTGATTTAATTTGGTGTGTTATGCTATAGACACTATTGGGGTGCGATGGACCCACTAAGAAGGAGCTATGTAGACCTTGACCTGTCTCAGATTTATAAGTCCAAAGGGGAGTCTACTAGCCACAATGTAGGACTATTCAGCCTAAGGGTTGCCTTTCAATGTGCAATGATTGTACTAGGAAGAAAGCGTAGCAGACTTACATCTTCCAAAGTAAGGATTAGCTGTTGGGGTGATTTATCGATGGCTCAATAAATCAGGCCTGACCTAGGGTGACTATTTGAGCGAATGCTGCTGTGAACTCATATTAGCTCAAGAATAGTCAAAATTAATTTAATTTTAGATGGATCCTATCAGTGTGTGATGGATCTACTAAGAAGGAACTAATATCAGCCTAGACTTATCTTAGGTTTACAAATCCAAAAGGATAGTTTACCAGTCGTTAGGTAGAACTAACTAACCTAAGAGGTGCCTTTCAGTTTGCAATGGTCAAGTTAGGAAGAAAGTGCAGGGACTCACATCTTCCTAAACAAGGAACCACTGGGGTGATCGGTTGGTTGCGTAACAAATTGGGCCTGACCTAGGGCTGCCCGTCAGTTTGCAATGATCGTGTTGGAAATAATGTGTAATAGACTTATATCTTTCAAAGTAAAGATGACTACCAGGGTAACTCATTGGTGGCACAATAAGTCAAACCCGACCTAAGGCGAATACCAAGAGAGTGCCTACCTGGGGACTTATCTCAATTCAAAGTAGTTAGAAAATTCCTATAGGGAGTTTTGCTGACACTACCATAAAGATAGGATGCCTGCTTGGGAAAGAAGCCACTGGGGGCTTGAATTCTTAAGCCATAAGCAAAGATATATTTTGTTTATTTTATATTTACATGGACCCTGTTGGTTTGCGAGGGACCACACCGAGAAGGAGCTCATATCAGCCTAATCCTATCTCAAACTTACTGGACCAAAGGAGAATCTACACATCCACTGAACAAATTCTTAAAACATAGGGGTGGTTACCAGCAAAGGGGGATTGTCCAATCCCAAAATAAACAGGGTAGTGTCTAAATGGGGTCACTAAGGATGTGATCCAAATAGAGTGCCCATAGGGGAGGTGCCACTAGGGGCTTTATCCAAAACCCTGTAAAAGAGAGCCTATAGGTATTCAGTGGCCAACTCAAAGAGAAAGCGAGGGGACTCACATCTGCCAAGAGTGTTCTATTCATCGAGTGGGTCTCCATCAGCATGGCGATAACCAACCAACCTAAGTTGCCCATCGATTTGCAATAATCAGTCTAAAAAGAAGGTGTGTAGGCTTACATCTCTTTAAAGCAGAATTGATTGCTGGGATAGTTTATCTTCAGCTCGACTGGGGCCATCCGACCTAGGGTGACTACTAAATGAGGAGCCTTGTGTAAAGACTAGACCCAAGCTTAAAGTAGTCAGGAGGAAAGGAGCCACTGGGGGAATTATCCTAGACCTCAAATATACTCGTCCTAGTCAATGCATATTGGCCAGTTCAAAAAAAAAGTGTGTAGGCTTACATCCTCTTAAACAAAATCAACATGAGGTAGCTTACTGGCTACATAGTGAGGCCTACCGAACTAATAAGGCACTCATCAATTTGCAATGGTCAAGTTAAGTAGAAAGCATGGGGACTCAGATCTACCAGACAAGTGAACAGGGGTAACACACCAGCAAGATAGCATGTCAGCCCGACCTAGAGCAGCTAATGAGTGAGTGCCACACGGGGCTTGCTCGCATGTCAAAATAGCCCAAGACAAAAGATATATATATTTATTTATGCTGTGAAAGAGGGAATAGAATGCCACTTGGGTTCTCTTACACCTTTCCTAAACATGTCAAAGAATGGATGAAATGGTGCCACAGGGGCAATTGTGACTCCACCATGAAAGGATGTGGCTTGGGTTCTCTTACACTTAACTTAGTTGTACTAGTCGAAATAGGATGCCTCTTGGATTCTCTTACACTTATTCTAATAGCACTAGAGGATTGTTTGTAGTTTGTGTTTGCATTGTGGAGGGATAGGATGCCTCTTGGGTTCTCTTATACCTATCCTAAACACATCGTAGTGGATTCACAAGCGAAAGATATTTCTAACACAGAAGAGAGGAAATTTGATATGAAAAGAAGTTTTATTGATAATTATCTTCAAATAAGATTTATGGATAGTATTTCTTTAAGTAGAGCCCATTGATTGGAAGCATCAGGCGCTCTCACTTATAATTTATGAGTTGATAAGATCCTCTTTGGTAGGCCTTCTCTATGGCATAAGGGTTTTCCTAAGTGGGTTCAAACTTTCCTCCCATCTTTCGATAGGCAACAATTGGTATCCTTAGAACTAAAACAAGCTCTCCTACTTGAAAAGCTCTAGGACGGACCAACTTGTTATGAGCTTGAATCATCTTGGCTTTGTATAACTTGCAGTTCTGGCATGCTTGTAGGCATCTCTCCTCCAAAGCTTCGAGCTCTTTTAATCATAACTTAGTGTTCTGCTCCGTTGTGATTTTACTACATACTACTATCCTTAGTTGTGGGAGTTGAACTTCTAATGGTTGAATGGTTTCAGACCCATACACTAAGGAGAAAGGGGTGGACTGCATTAGAGTTCTATAGGTGGTGTGGTATGCCCTCAAGGCTTCAACTAACTGTTCATGCCATCATTATTTATTATCATATAGTATTTTCTTCAATATATTTGAATGAGAGTTTTGTTGAAGGCTTCTGCTAACCCATTTGCCCTTGGATAGTAGATGGTAGAGTATCTCCAATCTATGCTATGTCTCCGAGCAAAGCTATTGATTTTAGTGCTTTTGAATGTAGTACCATTATCGGATATTATTCATCGAGGCACCTCAAACCTATATATGATATGGTTTCTAAAAAATTGGAGCACATGCTGAGCTGTGGCCTCTCTGAGTGAGATTACCTCAACCCACTTGGAAAAGTAGTTGGTGGCAGCTAGAATAAACCGGTGACCCGTGAAAGATGGAGGATCGATTAAACCCAATATGTCGGTACCCCAGCACTCAAATGGCCATGAAGCTAATGTCAGATGGAGAATGTTGGTGACTAACTCCAGACCGATAATCAGAGCCTCATATTCAACTTCATCATTGGTGCATGGATTAAACAGATGATTTGAGAATCTCATCACATCGCGGTCCAGAGTTAGGAGAACTATTCCTACCCTTGCCTTCCTTGGATAGTAAATTATGGTTCTTCTCCTCTTTGACAGGAAGCTGCACCATGAAAATACTTTTTCTAACGGTGAATGCTAGGGTCTCCTAAGTTCATGATTTGTTCATCGGGGAGATCATTGTTAAGCGAGAATCAGCAGAGAGTGGATGCGCTGCTAAGAAATTCGCAAGTGCTTGTCCTTTCAAAGCACGGAGGGGTATGAATGTGATATCAAACTATGAAAAAATCATGGACTACCATGCCAACCGTCGGTTAGCGTTAGCCATGTCACGAGATATTGCAGTAGATTGATTCTAGAGATTAGATTTACCTTATGAGAAAGCTTGTAGCGCCGTAGCTTTTGAGATGCAAAGATTAAAGCTAGGCAATACTTTTCAATAGGTGGATAGTTTTCTTCATCAGGGATTAGAAGATGGCTGAGGTAGTAGAGAGAATTTTCTTTCCCTTAGTCGTTGGCTTGTGTTGGTGTTTTCTCTGGAATAGAAAAAAAGAAATGACACCACATAGAGTTTAGGAATATTTTATTTAGATGAATAAATATGGTATTAAGGAATAAACATATTATCTCTAAAGGTAAACATGCTCTCCTATAATTAATTCGATCATTTCAATAAACGACTCCTAAGGCTAATGGGTTTTTTATGTACTAAAGTATTTTCCCCTGAACTACATGGAAAAGTAGAACATAGTCTATTTTATCCTGGGACCATGGTTCCCTATAAAGGCAAGCCTCAATAGTTAATTACATCTTAAGGAGGGTCTCTTCCTAAGAATACTCTCGATTAAAGAAATAAGTGATTATTCCTAAAGACTACTAAGGTAGCTTTCAAAGGAATGATTTTTGGAAATTCAATTGGGAGAGGTCCAAATTGAGAGAGTTATTTTTAAGAGTCAAATGAAAAAGAGTAGAAAATATTTATTAATATTGGGATGCCAGTAGACATTTCACCTATCTATGATTGAGCTTCAAATTTGGATTTAATTTTATATTTCAAGTTATCATTTTCTTATAAATCTAGGGCTTAGATTCTAGCATCCTAAGACTGCAGAAATGCCTAGGGTTGAAGATTTATTCCTAAAAGGATGCTATAGAACCTAGTCGACAGGTACTTCTAACACATGTCAGATGCTCGACCTAGTTCTATCCTTGGGAATCATTGGTCATTCTCCTCATTTGAGGGAACTAACCTATCCCTGACTCTTCTGGACTTACAACGCCTGAGAGAAATGCCTAACACCACCTGCATTTTAAATTAATGAGGCTAAGTCATATGAATCCAAGATGGTCAATGCAATTTTAGAAAAGAAATCTATGAACCTAGACTTACTCCCTAATCCCTAAGATTATGTAGGGTATGAAGATGTACCTAACTAATACATATTTTTTAGATTCTTATAATTTTTTACTCAGGATTTATTTAGGTCATAAGAATATAATTTATGCCTAATGCATGTAATTAGAAAAAGATTATGGGCTAAATCAAAATAGAAGAAGTTGTACTTCCATCATAGGCTCTCAAAGGTCAAGCTTAGGTTCTCTGGCGAGGATGGAAGTCCTTCATTAATCAAGAGTGAAACAATATGATTTATGTATGATATTAAAACATCCAGCTAAGGGTTGCTACAAATTTTATTTTATTTTAATACCTAGGCTTTTATATGAAGATTATGAGTTGTATTTATTTTTATGTTTTGATTGATTTAATTGGGTAGAAAATTTAGTTTACTCTATGAGCCTACGTCCAGACATTCATCACAACATAAACATAGCACATAAAGAAACCTAAGAAAAGTATGTTGTTTCTATTGTACACCCAAAATAAATCAAGCTAGATTAAATTATATAAGAAAAAGGCCAATGTTGTCGGGTACTACTGCACACCCCGGAAGAAAGAAAAATGGTCAGCCGAGTTTTGCCCTTATACAACCCAGCCTAGAACTACAAGTTTAGATCTATGGGTCTTCTTTCCAGGAAAGTCTCCTTCTTCAAGGACATCCATCGGGCTCCACAGGGGACCACCACCATCTCCTGGTTGGGTCAACTCATGCTAATCCTAGACCCCATAGATCTTAACCTAATTCTATGCTCAAATTTACATTTACAATTCAAAAGAAATCTTAAGCCTTGCAAAACAGATGTTAGTAAATACACACATCACACAAAGCAGTTTATATTTCACAAACATACGGGCTTAACATTAGTTGCTTGCCAAGCCCACCTATCCTATAGACTATGTTAAGGGATTTTTAGCACATGCAAACAATAATTTTATGATTTATTTATTACAGTGATCCCTTTAACACAACCCCTGCAAAAAATAGTGTCAAATCTAGAAAGAATGCCCTAACATCCAGTCTAATGAACAAATAAGCCTAAGCATCTAGTTTAAAGTAATACACCACACATGTGAAGCACAACACAACATATCATAGGAGATTAAAAGAAAATTACAAAATGATCTAACCTAGATCTAGGGTTCGTGACCTAAGTAATCTTGTGTGTGTAGAGGTTGGGCTTATATGGTAAGTCTTTGCTAAGCCTTTAAGTTCAAGTTTAAATTTGAAGTTTGATTTTGTTTAATTTTTTACCTTTGGTTGGTTTCAATTCAAATGGTTTAGTGATTTAATTTACCTTTTTTATGTTCATTTTATTTGGTTAAAGTAATATTTAAGTTTTCAAGAATGAGAAATAGAATTAATTTTATTTTTAGGTGAAACTCACTTTATTTCACATCCTAAATCCTAATGAAGTTCCAATAGTCTAACTAAAATTCTTAAATATTTTAATTAATCCTTTTGATTTTATTTATGTTTAGATTTGATTTATGGTATTTCATTTATTTGAATTACTTTATTTGATTTAATTTGTTTAATTTATTTAAGTTATGATTTGTTTCATTTTTAATTAAGTTATATGGGTTTCATTTGATTTAGCTTATGCTAATTTAAAGAGTTTGATTTTATTCACTTTAACTTAAGTTATTAAATTATAAATTTGTATGCTTAAGGTTCAAGTTCATTAATATGAATTAGTATCTTAGGTTTGTTCATGGATTATGCTTAACCAAAATACTTAGGTTAATTATTTGATCTGATTTAATTAACCTAGGTTTTAGATTCATTATTTAAATTTATTAGAGATGAATGATTTTATTAAACTTCATTGATTCAAAGGTTGAGATTTAAGTTAAGTAATAATTTTATTAACCTAAGATTTTATTTCATTAACCTAAGGTTAAATTTGATCACTTTAATTGACTTAGGATATTTAGAAGTTTTGTAATAGTTTTCTGATGTTTGATAGAGATTAGTTTGAATTACCACTTTTTAATATGTTAATTAATTTAATTAACCTAATATTTGATTCACATTGACCTAGGGATTTAGAAATTTGAAAACTCCTAATCTAGAGATTATTTGAACTTGAAATATTTTAACAAGTAGGATTACGTGCCAATTTTATATCACTAAAGTTTCAACTTGATTAAATACGTAATTAAATTAAGGTTTTAATTATTTTATTAAAACCTTAATTAATCCTAATTTATTAAGATTCATTAAGGGATTTTATTTTTCACTTATTTTTCACTAAAATACCTTTCCAATGAGGGTTTATTCATAATTTTTGGTTAATTGGTCAATTTATTATGATTTAATTAATTTTAGGTTGTTTAATTGAATTATTTAATTCAATTAATTACCTAATTGAGTTAATTAGTGATCTATTAGGTTTATATAGGTTTAATTAAGTTTAATTAGTGTTCTAATATTCATTAATATTTATTATGTTGATTTAAGATTATTAGATTAAAGTTTTCTAATTATTTTATTAAAGGATAATTAATTTAATTAATTTAAAGGTTAAACACATGAAATTACAATTTCCCTTGAATTCAAGGAATTAAATCCTGAAAATTTTTCCTAAGGTATGTTTTAAGCTTAATTTCATTTTTCCTAAAGTTTCAAATTAATTGATTATTAATTTAGAGTAATTATGGTTTAATATTTTCAATTAAACCCAAATTAAGGAAAAATTATTCAATAAAAATTACGGATTTTAATTTCTATGGATTCCTCTCATCAAGATGAATCCATATAATTTTTAATTTTAATTTTCTAATTTTCTTTGATTTTATATGATGTTTTGAATTTTTTAGGATTTTCTTTATTAATTAACAATTAAAAGAACTAATCCTAATGATTTTTAAGTGGGGAGGGTCCCACGCCGCATAAGTTAACATACAGGATCGCTTATGGACCGTTCAATTAAAGATCAGATGGTCCATATTGATCCTGCGGTCCCTAAAGGAATTTAATCCGATGGTGCGCCTAAGTCAGAGCCGTCCGATCCTAAGAGAAGGATCGGACGGTCGGGATTAAATCCCGAGGCTCGCCAGCGAGAAACGGACACCATCCGTGATTTCTTGCAAATTGCCAGCGAACCAAGCCCTGATTTTGATCCCAAAATGATCAGGGATCGAATTAGGGTCAACCCATACGATTGGATCCATTTGAAGATCCAACTTTCTTCATAAAGCTCCAAAACTGAATGCATAGAGGGTGGGAGAAAATGCATACTCGAATTTCCACTATCGCTGGTGGTGAGATTGATCCCGTTAGCTTCGCTTGACCCAACGAACATGTGCATGAAGTTTGGTGGCTTGCATCCCCATGGATTGTTCCCTAGACCAACACATGCTCGGTTTGAGGTGGCGTTGGTCATTTTCTGGCTTGCCGGCGGTGAGAGGGTCTGGTGAAGTTTCGTTTGAGCTCCCTTTGAGCTTGTGAACATGTTGGTGCCTTCAATTGGGGATGAAATCCACTCATTGGGATTTCACCATGAGAGGTCATTTGGCCTTCGTCTGTTCACCGGTATGCCTGCAGCAAGGGGGTCGAGATAGGATTGGAAACTTCATCACTCTCCTTGGTGATGCATTTGGAATGAAAATGGGGAGGTGGTCGTGTCTCCTACCCCATTTTCCATGCTTGGTCAAAGCTCTATAAGAAAGAAATTTGAAGATTGAACTACAGCCATCGGTAGTGGCAGTGGTCAAGGTGTGAGATCAACTCCCCTTAGCCTTGTGAATACATTAGAGTGTTCACAGCCAAGTCTAGAGCTTCCCTGGTTGATTTCCACTCTTGGCCGAGCACTATAAGGGAGATTTTTGAAAGCTGAACTTCGGCCACTAGCGGTTGATCAAGATGTGTGATCAACTTCTTATGGCCTTGTGAACATAATGGAATGTTCACAGCAGAGGTAAAGAGCTTCCTTGCTTGTTTTCCATCCTTGGCCGAGAGCTCCTTCTCCTCTTCTTCTTGTCTTCTTTTTCTTCTTCCCTTGGTTGGCTATGATTAAGGCAAACTCTTGGAGGTTTGCCTTAATTTCCTCCATTGCCTTCACTTAAGGTAGCCACCTTTTAAGAGGTAGCTTTTGTCATGGAGTGATGAGGTGGGAAGAAGGGAGTTTGCATGGGAAGAGATGGAAGAAGGAAATTAGCATTTCTCTTCTTCCCATTTTCTCCCCTTTTTTATTTTATGATTATGGCATCACATAGCCCTAGACTAATGTTTGCTGCCCATTTTGAGTTTACAATTGAGGACATTTGATTTGGGTTGGAGTTTGAGTCCAAATCAAGTGCATTGATTTTAGCTTGATCCAATTCAAAATCAACTTAAGGGTATTTTTTGAAATTAAATGTAATTTGACTTTTAATCATCTTGGATTGATGATTATTGATTATTGATTTGATTAGTTGATTTTGAATTTGGTTTCTTGAGTTGATCCTATTTAAGACAAATAGGTTAGATCTAACTTAAGGTGAATTCTCTAGGTCACAAGGCATAGTGTTCTAAGCATTGAATTAGAAGAATCCTATTTGAGATTAGGATCTTGTAATTGCTAAATAACCTCATCTAAAAATGAGGTCAAAATAGAGTTTTCTATGGGATGCAAAGATTAAAGCTAGACAGTGCTTTTCAATAGGCAGATAATTTCCTTCAACAGGGATTAGACGATGACTGAGGTAGTAGAGAGCATTTTCTTTCCCTTAGTCATTGGCTTGGGCCCACAAAGCACCAAGGGAGTCATCTAATGTAGATGTGTAGAGGATCAACGACTTGCCTGAGATAGGGGCTACTAGAACTGGCGGTGTCATTAGGTAGTGCTTGATATCTTCAAAAGCATGCTGATATTTATCATCCCACTTGAATTGGCATCCTTTTTGACAAGTGCTAAGAATGGTTGGCATCTTCTTGATAGGTTGGGTATGAAGTGTCTTAGATACACCAACCGACCTTGGAATGATCTAAGTTGAGTTAGATTTTTTGGGGTTGGCATTTCTTAGATAGCCTTGATCTTCTTTAGGTCAATTTCAATTCCCTGGTGTCGGACAACAAACCCAAAAACTTTTCCTAAAGCTACTCCCAATGCACACTTTAAGGAGTTCATTTTGAGGTTATATTATCTTAATCGTTCAAAAATTACTCTCAAGTCAAAGAGATGGACTTCATTTTCTTTGATTTTAATAATGAGATCATCGATGTAGCATTCAACTTCATGATGAATGAGTTCATCGAAGATTTGAGTCATGGCCCGCTGGTATGTGGCACTCGGCATTTTAAAGGTCGAACGACAAGACCTTATAACAATAAATTCTGATTAGGGTTCGAAAGGCAGTATTTCTTTCATCCTTTGGGGCCATCTTAATTTGGTTATAGTTAGAGGACCCATCCATAAAGGAGAATATTGCATGAGATGAGGCGATGTCCACCATTAATCATAGTATAGAAAGTGGAAATTCATCCTTAGGACATGCCTTATTTAGATCCCTAAAATCGATGCATATGCAAATTTGGTCATTCTTTTTCTTAACTGGGATGACACTGGCCAACTAGGTAGGATATTTTTTATCCCTAATAAGGCCATCATCGATCAATTTCTTGATTTTAGAAGGAACCTGCTGTTCAATGTCTAATCGCATGCATCTAAGAGCCTTCTTGGTAGGGTTAGCATTAGGTTCTATTGCTAGTTTATGGATTGCTATGTCAGAAGATAGATCAGACATCTCTTCATAAATCCATGCAAAGTAATCCTTAAACTCAGTCAATAGCTTCACTAAATCATTGGTTTCTTTTTCATTCAATAGAGAACTGATGTATGTTGGGCATGGATCTTCTTCAGTTCCTAGGTTGATTTCTTCGAGCTCATCGATAGTTGATTTGATCTCCTCTTCAAACTCTGGTGGTGCATCCTTAACTTCAAAGTCATTTGGATCATCTAAACTTTCTAAGCACACCTCCTCATATGAGTTAGCATGATTTGAAAAGAATGTATCAGATTCCAAATGATTGGTGATGACTAAGCAGTAATCATCTTCATCAACTGGACCCACTGTACCGAATCCTAGTCCCAGTCTTGATTGTGAATGTCTACATTTGTTGTCCCATAACCTTTCAAAGTAATCCAACTTATGTTTAGACCAATCATGTGGAATTAATTCTTTATTTGCTAAATTAAGAACACAAGGTGAGTATCAATCAAAAGATAATTCTATTAAATCTTTGTATGAATCATCCTCAAGTTCTACATCAGCTTCTTGACTTGAGGATGATGCTCCAAGAAAGAACTTCTGCACCTTTACATTTGTGGAAGACATAGGGGCTTCCTTAACTACCAAACCCTCAACTTTTGTGAAAAAAATGGGGTTAGAGCTAAAATTCTCAATTGATGCCTCACTATTCTCATATAGACTTGGATACACTTATACTTTGCTTAGGAGCCCGATCTTCATGGCTGTCTAGCTCAACTATCACTTACATGGGGATCTGCTATCTGGAAGTACTAGCTAGCATACTAATTATATATGATTCATCCTTTAAACTAGATTCTAAGTCTATATAGATAGTAGGTATGGTCCTGGTAGTAGGGACATAACTCCAATTATGTGGCCAATTAGGAGGTCTTCCATCCCTAGGCATGTCTCTAGATCTGCCTCTTCCTCTGCTTGGTGGAGGTCAAGTCATCCTACCCATATGTTTGAATGGAGTAACAAACTGTGGGTGGAATCTAATGTGAGGTTCTACTTTGTCCTCCAAGTCTATTTCTCGGTTCCTTTTATTTTTTTCTCATTTCTTTTTTTTTCTTTTCTTTTTCTTTTTCTTTTTATTTTTCTTTTTTTTCTTTTCTTTTAATCTTTGAACTTTTTCCAAGTTCACGAGAATAGGCTTATTGATTTTGAGGGAGATAGTAGGCCGCATCCTCAAATATTCTAACCTCATGAATTGTGAATGGCTTAAGATCTCCTTTGACGTAATACTCAATCCCACCCCTCATGAACTTCATAGATGTAGAGAGGATGGAACCACGTTGTTCTCATGTATCCACAGTCTCCCAAGCAAAGCATTAAAATATGTATCTGAGTCTATAATTTGAAACTTGGCGGTAGTCTTCCAATCATCTACTTCTAATGGCAACATTATAGAGTCTAAGGCCCTCTCACCTTGTTCATTGAATCCTCTCAATATCATCCTCTCTTTTGAAAGTTTGGAGATGTTAATCCTCAAGTAAGCGAGGATTTTTAGACTCATAATATTCATTGATGCACCCACGTCAACAAGAACTCTGGATATCTTGTATCTTTCAATATCCATTATAATATAAAGAGGGCAGTTGTGCTTGGTCATTCCTAGAAGCAAGTCTTCATCACTGAATGTAACTCCTAGAGTGTCCTCTGAACTGTGAGCCTCCTCCTTAGTAGCGGTCAGCTAGGCTAAGCATATCTCCGGATCAAGAAGAGCTTTCATTAGAGATTCCCTCATCTCTTTGGATAAGATAAGGGCATCACATATGCCTAACTTAGCTGGCAACTTTCTAAGATGTGCTAGAACATTATAGTCAATCTTGTTTTTCCTCCAAAAGCATATCTATGGGTGGAGCATCTTGTGAAGGGGCAATCTACTCTTTAAAACCAATGATTTGCTTACCCTTATCCTAAGGTGCCACCCTAGGAGGTAGAACTTTGCCATTGCGGAGGTTGACTTCAGTGACTTCCTGAGATGATTTAGTGGAAAGTTCTACCTACTCATCAGGTTCACCTACAGCTTCTCCTATGGGATTATCAGAGTCAGATGACTCCAAATCAATCTTAATGGGTGGTGAACCTGAATTATTCAGGAATGGAAAATCCATTTCTAAATCAGAAGAGGAATGATCAAAACTAGAGTTATCATTATTATTTTGTAGACTAAGAGAGTTTTCAAGAAGAATATAATCTAGAATACGAGAAGTGGACAAGATGTAAGTGAAAGTTTCTTTATTGATTTCTTCTTAGATGGAGGTACATAATAGAAATCTAATAAAGTAAGTAGGGTAAAGGGTATAGTATCCTTGTCCGCTGATACAACACTCCTACTAGTAGAAGAGGAGCTAGTGGAGGAAGAAGTAGTAGCTGCAATGGTGGATGGACTGCTAGACTCGGATGGTGATTGTGTTGCTATGCTATCCCAGACAAATAAAGTGGACTACTATTGTTGCTGCTACTGGGCATCTACTTCCTTCAAGTTTTTCTTAGCAACTTGCAAACCTTCCTTGGAGTTGGACGTTTGAGCTGCTTTAGGCACCTATAAGGGTAACTTTCTGATCTTAGAAATGATTTTCTTGGAGGTTCGAGATAGGGAGATATCCCAACCTTCCTCTATCTTAAGAAGATCGCTTGTATCCCTAAAGATTACCCTAACAACACTGGAGGGTTGTTCTAATAAGTATTCTGGGATAACAGTAGCTCCTACTTGTAGTTATGCTCAAGCCAGTCCTTAAAGGTCACATAATCCTCCAAGACATGACCATGCGGTGGTAGGCAATAGTTAGGATCATTACTCTTGCCCACATCTTGACCTCTTGGGCTCGTGCGAAAGTCAAGTTTCTTTAAGAGATTCTTAAAATTCTTCCTAACTACTTCGCTCTTGAATGAATATGGCTTATTCAATCTATCAGCAAGAGTAGGTGGATAATAGGTACCTGGTGGTGGATATGAGTACCACTGTTGAGTATACTATGGAGGAGGCAGCAACAGCCATTGTGGCAGCTGTGGTGGTCGATATACCGGATGAGGTAGTGGTAGAGGTGGTGGCAATAGAGGTTGCTATGCACGAGGACTCTCATACTGAGCTCTGGCTGGCTACTTCTCTTTTATCTGACACTACTATCCCTGGCTTCTTCTCAAATTCTTTTTATGACTTGGGCTTGAACGATTGGTCTTAAAAGGTAATTGTTTGGCTTCCCCTTGTAGGTTAGTCGCCTTATTAGTTAATTTTTCAAATGTTTTGATTGTAAATCCCTTGAGCATGAAAGCAATCGGGCCATGAATATTCTTGAGAAGAATTTCTATAGCATATTGTATGGACAGCTATGGTTCACATTTCATACTCAGGTTTGGTTACTTGAGAATATAATCAATAAGAGATTTATTAGGATTTTATTGTGCCACAACGAGGTCACCCATAGTTACCCTTTGCTGGGCTCCAGCAAACCTCTTGATGAAGAGGTGCTCCAACTCAATAAAAGTTTTCACTGAACCATTGGGCAGTTCAGCATACCAATCAAATGCAATCCCTGACAGACTGCTAATGAAAATTCAGAAGAGAAGTGCATCACTACCTCTGACATCGCTATAGACAGCTCTAAAGTGTGCTATATGCTATTGAGGGTATCCATTGCCATCAAAGATCTTGAAGGATGGTGGCATAAAACCCTTGAGATATTGGACTACATTGACTTCCTCCTGGAAGGGTCTACCCTTTGAATAGATGAGTCACCTCGAGCTTGCACTAATGCTTCCTTCACTTGCTATTCCACCATATGCTTTATATCTCTTTTAGGCACAGAGGTACTATTTGTGACATTCCTATGCAGACTGCCACCATGGGAGATGTACTCTTGGACTGATCTAGAATAAGCAACACCCCAGGGTGATCGACCTCTAAGAGAGTAGGATGTACTAATGGAGCCTGGCCTTGCAGTACTAGGACTACTGTTAACAAGTCTTCAACTCTTTTCTACATCTTACTGATATGCTCATCTCTCTACCTCAATTATTGATGAAGGTGTTGAGTTGAATGAGCTGTGTCTTCTTCCTCAACTATAACACCCTCCTGGCTATGCTGATCCCTAAGGAGGGAACCCCTAGTGACAACCATATGGACGTCCGCTAAGTCCTCCAAGAGATCATCCTCATTTGGATCAAAACTGACCCTAGCATCCTCTTCATTAGAGCGATCACCCTCGAGGAGTTCTCTCTTCTCTGCAAAGTACTGAGCGAGGATCTCATCTAAAGAGCGGTCTAATCATGCAGGGACAAGCACTCGTTGCTGACCAATAGTGGGGCTATGCTCACTGATAGAAATATATCAGGCATTGCTTACTATTGTACTACTGTCTTTAGGAGGACTATACTCACTGACAAGTATATGATGATCACTGACTACTGACTAAACACTGATTGTGGGAGGATCCACTGCCATGGACATTGCATCTATATCCTCCTTCTTCCCGATGCTACTACGTGAGGCAAGATTTGTAACTATAACGTGGAGTGGTGGCTCAACCACGATGATCTTGGGTTGCCATTCCTTCTTCTACATAGTTGAGGTAGGTGGTCAAATAGGAGAGCTCAACCTCACCTCAACGAGTGCAGTAGATGGAGTGGGATCCTTAGGCCATAGCTGGATCACCAATGGTGTTGGTCTTTCCCCGGATGGAGGTTTCTGGATCTTGGTTGGAATGGGGGATGTCGTGAGCTAGACAGATGATGGTGGGTGATGAGTGGAGTGGTGAGGTAGAACGCCCTCTATAGGCCTATTCCTCCGTGATGAGTAGCAAGGATAATGTTATGATGATGCCCTAGTAGAGGCGATTGGGAAAATCCATCGAGTGGAGGAGGCCGGGCCAGCAAACCTCTATCTCTCCCTCCTACTTGTCTGAGCTGTTGCCTGAGCCTTCAAGGCTCTCTCCATATGGATCTAACTTTTGACTCTCCTAGGGATAACGTCGATCAAAAAAAGCATGGACTCTAAGCGTCGTAGGCTCACAAACGGCAAGCTTCTAAGCCCAATGTAGGGCTTCCTGTGCTCCCTAGTTGGTGTACTAAAATATGCTAGTGGTGGATGTAGTGCAGCAATCCTCTGTAGTCTTCCTCTCCATTTGAGACTGAGAGGGTGTGTGTTGACTTCATTTTTAGAATGAGCTCTCAACCACTCCTTCTTAGACATAGGACTTCTCTTAGATTTTAAGAGTTCCTTAGTCTTAAGACAAATCTAGTGATTAGGTGGACACTCAACCTAGCCCTAGAGACTTAGAAGAGTTAGCCATAGGAATATGTCATGCCTTAAGGGTGTTAGGAAAATTTGCCCACCCATAGCTTGAACCATTCCTCACTTCTTTCCTTCAAGTCAAACTCCAAATAAATCTTAATTGATTTTCTCAAAGTCCAAATCAACCTTATTTGATTTTATCAAACTCCAAATCAAATTCATATGATTGAAACCCATGATTGAAACCCATGAATAAAATTTTAAGTCCAAATTTTTCCTTAAGTCCTTTAAGTTTTCCTAAAGGATTTAGCCCAAATCATGATTTAAACCATATCAAACTCATGAGATTTTCTCATTATTCATTTATATTCTCATTTATATTCACATTTATAAATGAAATATAAATTCAAATCAATCAAATCTAAATTAAAAAAATTCAAATCCCTACTTCAAAATTTCTAATGTCCTTTAAATCCCTTTTAATGGACTCAGTCTAAATCATGATCAAACCAATACAAACTCATGAGATTTTCTCATATTTCATTTATATTCTCATTTATATTTACATATATAAATGAAATATAAATTTAAATCAATCAAACTAAATCCAACAATCAAATCCAAAACTCAAAAATTTCCTAGTCCTTTAAAATTCCCTTTTAATGGACTTAGCCTAAATCATGATTAAATCAATTAAAATTCATGGGATTTTCTCATCATCCATTTATATTCTCATTTATATTCACATATATAAATGAAATATAAATTCAAACAATCAAAACCAATTCCAAAAATCAAACTCAAATCCACTCAAAATCCAAACTAAGCTTTTCAAGTTAAAATCTTGATCATAGCCAAATCAACTTCAAATCAAGCCAAACTCTTGATTTTCCTTCATGATTGAATCAACCCTACAATCATGAATCTAAATATGAATACAAACTTCAATCACTAAATCAAAATCCAATTCAAAAATAAAACCCTAAATCCTTTCATATTCTTCCTTTGAATATGAAATTATCAAATGAATCAAAGCCCATTTGACTTCAAACCACTTGCAAATGGATTTATATTTCAATCATAAGTCCATATACAGTTCAATCAAACTCAAATCAAGTTTTCACCAAGCCATTTGACCCACTTAGGCTCACTTGACCCAAAGTGACCTAATGTACCCCTAATGAGCCAAATTCTAATCCTAACCAAATTGGATTGAACTAGACCCATCTTTGCCTCTCATGATGATCAACAATCATTATGGGATGATTAATCAACCAAATTAGGTCAAACCAAGTCAACACTTAGCCAAATTGAAACCTAACATAGTCAAAATCTACCATAGGCCAAATTGATTAAAAAAAATGATCTAAGTTCATTCATGAACTATGTTTGAACTTGGCCAAGTCAACATTTGAGCCTAACCTTGCCCAATTGGTCACTTGACCCAAGTTGACCCAACTTGACCTAAAAAGTCAAAATATGTCAAAACTTGATCTAAGTCAATTTGATTGAAACTAATGGGTCAAGTTCATTCCAAATCACATGTTAAACTTGACCAAAGCCTCTATTGGCCAACTAGACCTAACCTAGCCCAATTGATCTCGAACCCAACTTGACCTAAAGGGGTCATGTTGAGCCAAATTCAAACCTAACCAAAATTGATTGAAAAAAAAGATACCAATACACTTAATATGACTAACCAAACCTAAATCTATCTATGACCTAGCTCAAATAGGTCAAATGGGTCAAATTGGTCAACTTGACCCATTTGACCTAAATGAAGTCATATGAGCCAAATTCAAAACTAAACCAAATTGAATTAAACCAAAGCCACCAAAAATATTTCAAATGGTCATTTGAAGTTGGCCCAACCCTTGGTTTGACCTAATTTGACCAATTGGTCAACTTGACCCAAGTTGACCCATTTTGACCTAAATGGGTCAACATGAGCTAAACTATATCAAATGAACTCCAAATTTGATGAAACTTGGCCAAACCTATTTTCTCAACATACCCAACATATTCAAAATTCAAAAATCAACAAAATGACCATTCTACCCCTAGGCCATAGAACAAATTTATGTCAAATCCATGGGGAATTTGGTCATACCCTCTTCATATCAACTTGATACCTTCTTAATAGGTCAAGTAGACCCAACAGAGAGTGGTGCACCCAACCCAATGGGTTTGGGTCAGCCCAAATGGACCCAAGGATAAAATCGACCCCCTAGCTCAAATTGGCCAATTTAAAACCTCCTTCCACTTGATTTGAAGCACATGGGAGGTTACCAATCCACTCAAGAGCTCAAACTGACCATGTGCCAACTTCAAATAGCCCAAACAACCCTTTCCATATGGACAATTGGTTCAAAATGGTAACCCATGGTTTGGTCATCTGATTGCCATAAGGGGAGATATACGCCCCGTAATCCCATTTGAATTCAACACCCTCATTATCAATTGAGCCCTAGAGAGTGATAGGAGCCATTAGAGAGCATTCCAAAGCTTTCTAAGAGGCATTTGAATCTTTAATTTCTCAATTTTCTTCCTTGAAAAATAAGGGAGCTCATCTAAATTCCCAACTTCTTCCATATTCAAATTCGCTTCAATTGCCTTTGCACACTCCCTCAAGGGATCAAGTCGAGTGCACTGAAGCTATCATTCATGTTCCCAAAGCAAGGAGAGGCTGAATTGGATCATAGCCACAAGCAAGGAGAAGAGATGTTGGTCTATAGAGAGATCTACTCAACCCCAAGGCTTTAAACTTTCAACAAGGCTTCGTCTCCACTAGACGAAGCTACCTCATCAAGCTTGAGTGTCAGTGATCACCTCCGTTGAGGTATGAAATTTTTCGACTACTTAGCTTAGGAGGTGTTGGTCCTTTGTGAAAGAAGTTGTCATGGCATGAGAAATCCATCATTGGATAGGTTTGCCATTAGCATAAGATGGTGTGGGTAAAGTCTCATTCCAATCTGAGCTCAATCGAGCTCAGATCTTCCCCTAGATCATGGACAGTCTCCATTGATCCTTAGGGAAGAACTAGGGTGACCCTAGCCATCCATCCGTGCATTTTAGATGGACGACCTAGATTAATTGCACATTTTAGAGTTGATTTATCCCTTTTAAAACTGCGGGATGATCCCTAGCCGTTCGATCCTTGATCGAATGATGGGGATCAAGCCAATCCACGCCACGCCTTTGTGATGCGATGTTTAAGTAATCCCCTCATGGCATGATGTGTGTAAAGCATGCTGACCGCCGCCGCCGCGTGTCGTTCTATGAGCTAAGGGGATTAGTTAGGGATTTAATTAATTTTAATTAATCCCCTAAGCTTCAATAATTTATATCTCCCTCAATAAAAATCATAAAAATATGAGGTAAATTTCTATGGAAACATAATTCAATCTAGAATATTCTAAAAATGATTTCAATGAATTTTGAGTTATACTTTTCTCTAATTTTAGGTTTTAATGGAAATCTTATTTTGCTAATTACTCCTTAATAATCCTATGATTAATCCCAAACTTCTTGGGTATGCTTTAGGGGATGACCTCTGCCTCCCCTAATTTTCTTGGATTTATTGAAGGCTTAATTTGGAATTACAAATGCATTTCCTAATTGCTCCCTTAATGCAATTAAGGATAATTAAGGGTGGGATTAGTGTTTTAACCCCCCAATTGAAGTTGTTTAAGGTTAGATCCAGTGAATAGGAGGCTTAGGGAATAATTTTAGGGTATTTCCCCTAAGCTATTCCCTAAACCCCCTTTTCTTTCTTTAATCCTCTCTTAATTAAGGGCTAATTCATTAATTTCCCTCTTAATTAATTTCTAAAAATTAACCTTCTAGAACTTAATTAATCTACTTTGGGTAGATGCTTAGGTGTTCAAGAGCCTAAGTTCAATTAAGGAAATCAAAACCTAACTCATATGTGTGAGGGGTGTTTTGAAATTACTTAAGTTAAACCCCTTAGCTTAATTAACCATTAATCATGAGCCAAATTGCATTAGGCCCTTTTCTTCTTAAGTGTATTGCAAATTTAAACTTTTTGTGAGGTTTTATGTCATCTCATTGGCTCATAATTACTTGGTTAACTATGCTAAGGTGGTGTAGGTAAGGGTTAATTAACTTGCTTAATTTATATCTTAACCTAATCAAAATCTAAAAATGAATCCAATCATCTAAAAATTAAACAAAAATGTCAAACACATGTGGGAATGGGTTAGGAACAGCAAACTCAATCCACATTTTCAAAATTAAATCAAATTTTAAATCAAACTAAAATCATCTTCTTAAGTAAACTTTGATTTACTTTAAGCTTTCTTATTTCATAAGATTATCTTTAGGATTTAACTAAAGTGAATGTGTTTACATGCTTTCATTGCTTTAATTCTGTCCCTAACATGCTAAATATGTGTGTCATGTGGTTTCATGCATTCATACTTTTCAAATTTAAAATTTAAAATGAAGATGTTTACTTTATGTCAAAATTACATGTGTTGGCTAAAGTAGAAATATGAGTGGCTATTATCACTACTAAATTCAAATTATTTTCAAAAATATATGAATCAATTATCAAAACTAAAAGTGTGCTACTTATGTTTTAATTATAAGCTTGCATGTGAGTAAGATATAAGTGTGTAGTATAGGTTTTCCTTCTCTTCTCTTTTAGCATGGTTTTGTATAGGATTTGGCAAGATGTATGGTTCATTTGAAAAGAACCTAACACATGCCTAATTCCATTTCCTATTCATTCCTATGCTATTACTTAAAAAGGATACCTATGCTTGCACATGTAAATTGCATAAACAAAATGAATCAACTAAAATAACCTTTTGCATTCTTTGTTTTCCATTCATTTTTTTTGTACACATGTTTGTATTTAAGAAAAATGGTATATTAGTTTGGACAATCCCGAGATTGTGAGTCTTTAAGTAGCCCTAAGTAGGTCTTGTACCTTACATCTTTGGTTAACAATGGTGATGTACTCACTTATGCCTTTCTTACTTTCATGTGTGCATGTGAAGATTGGATAAGAAATCCCTTTTCTACTTAATGAAAATCATGCATCTTAAACTTCCAAATTTCCTTAAATGAATTACTTAGCATGCATCATAAAGTGTGTTAAATATTCTCATTTGTATGTGTATAGATATGCTTAGGACTCATTCATATGCATATTATACATGTTGGGAAAGAAATGAAGTGATGTATGCTTTGTAAATTTAGTTCATTTTATTTAATCTTAAAATGCCTTTCTTTTTGAATGAGTTTGTTTAGAGTTCATTGAAACTTAGAATTAATTAAAAGACTTAATCAAAACATTCACTAAATAAAACTAAAACATGAATCCACTTTAGAAATTACTTAGGTTAGGGAAGTAAAGAGAAGTTTTCTTCTCTTTTCATCTCTTTATAACTTAGTAATTAATTGTAGGATTCATTGAATCTAATCAAAAGAAATAAAACTAACCAAAAACTTCTAAATAACTTAAATAAAACCTTCTTCTAAGTTGAACATCCTTCATACTTAGAAAACTCTAACTTAATTCCATAGCTAAGCATACCACGTAAATCTCCAAAGCACACAAATCAAACTAAGTCACCACTTCTAGCTTTAAGTTAGGGCGGTGCATGGTTTGATGCTTGCTTTTGTTTTATGATATATGTTTTAGACTGGATGTTAGGTGTATGCTCATAGAAGGAATGGTAGGGCGATCTTAGTTTGACCATTATTTTATGTAGGGGATTGTGCTTATGAGGCGCTGTAATAAATAAAAAAAATATAAATACTTTTGGTTGTAGGTGCTTATACCCCTAAGCATAATCAAATAGGCCAGGTGGACTTAGTCACCCATGTGTGGGGTGATAAGTCCAATATACATGCTTGGGATTTGTGCGGTTTATTTTGGCTAATCTCTATTTTGCAGGTGTTAGTTAGATTTCCATTATTTTCTTTTTCATATAAATTTTGCAATTAGGATTTTAGAATGATTGTTATGGGGATTAGGATGAACATTGTTCATAAGGTTTTGCTTATGCACCATGTGAAGCCTTTGGAGCATCCACCTTCCAACCATCCAGAAGAAACTAAAGAAGAAAGAAGAAAAGAAGAATGAAGAAATGAAGCCTGAAAACCCCCATAACAATGAGTTCCTTGCTTAATTGTATGTAATTCATTTGTAATCCGGGTTGTATAAGGGTAGAGCTCGGCTACCCAATTTGTTTTTAGGTTTGTACGGTGGTGCCCAACCATTTAGCCTCTTATTCTTCTGCGCTTAGCTTTATAAATTGATTGATGATTTGTTTAGCTTGTGCATTAAGTGGCATCTTTTTCCTAGTTTCTTTCTTGCTTTATGTATGACCTAGATGACAATTAGTCTCTTAGGAAAAAATAAATCTTTTACCAAACCTAACAACTCATAACTAAAAATAAATAACTCATAATCTCACCTAAAGCTTAGGTTTAAAATTAAGATAAAAGAATTAGCAACCCCTTAGTTGGATGAGTATTTATTTTATAACATCATGCACAAATGCATCTTATTTCACTCTTGATTGGAGGGATTCCACCTTTCCCAGAGAAACTTGGCTTGACTTGTGAGAGCCATGGTGGAAAACCTCCTCCTTCTCCGATTTTGGCCAATAACTTTATTTCTCATGCATTAGGCATATGAATCCTATTATCCCATTTCAAAATAATTGTCCAAAAATGAAAATAAAAAATAAAATTTAAATTGCATTAGATTAAGGTCATTTGAACCATGCCTTTTACATGATCCAATCTCTTTAGGGAGTGAGTTTAAGGACTAAGTCTCTTTCAAAATAAATAACAGCCTAGCTATCTTGCATAAAGCATAATACTTGCCTACATGAATTTAAAATCATAGGAAGGGTTAGTTGGCGACCACCCCAGGTGGTTGTAAGTCCAAGCAGTCGAGTGATTTGTCCTCTTATGGAGGCAAAATAAATACACATTTTTGCCTTAGATTTAAGTTGTGCTTTCGGCCCTCGCTAAAGCTCCCTAGATTTAGATTCTGAGATTTCTTTTCCCTTTTGTGGGCCATAAGCATAAATTCTCACCTCTTAAGCATTTCATAACCTTGTATTATGGAATTATAAGCCCTAACATTCTAATGAAAAATCCAACTCAAATAAATTAAATCAATTTCAAAAATATAAAGTCCAATCATAGGATAGTTTGAGATGCTCGCTAGGTTTCCTAGCATCGTGAGCATCTCCTACTTATCTCTAATTGGCTTCGATAATAAATCTCTCTTTGATCAATCCCATTTGATCTTAAAAAATAAACCAATCGATTGATAGTCCTTTTCCTATTGAAATCCTTAGAGTCAATGATCATTTAGCTTAATCAAGAGTTTTCCTAAAGAATCCCCATTCCTTAGGATGCGACTATGGGGCTTTTAAGAACTTAATGAACCCAGTTTAAAATAAACCCTTCTTTACTTTTTCATGTAAAGTAAGGGAAGAACCTCTGGTACACCTCGAAGACCCAACATCCTTAGGAGTCCTTATTTTGGTGATTAGGTCCATTGTAGGATGATGACTTTTATCTTTCGAGATAGTACACCTCTCCTCAATGTCATACCCAATCATTTTAATAACTACATCTATGGATCTATGTGGCATCTTAAAAAGATGAATTTTTATATTCTTGCTTTCCACCCATAGATTGAAGCTGACTATATAGAAATTTTTCACCACAGGGTGGAACCTACTACCACTCAAATATGGAGAGGTCTAATGGGAAATCCCTCCTCAACCACATGGGAAGCATCATCCATCTCTCTTTCCACCCTCTTGTGATGTCGCTTAACCTTGTGATTCTTATTGCAATGCTGTATACGTGTAGGTATGGCAGAGCGAGAGCTAGCACCCACCTCGAACATGGAAGAGACTATCTCAGAAACCAAGATAGTCTTCCCCTTTGGGGTGTCCCAGGAGGGGGTAGTAGCCCTTGCTAAAGCTGTAGCATAAGTAAATGACTGACCTGAACTGGAATAACTAGCATAGACATTGATATTGGTGGGGTAGCAGGAACAACAGTGGCCTTCCTCTTTAGTGGAGAAAACTCAGAGAATTAGATGGCATATTGAATCATATAAGTGGCGTCTACCCCGCCACCTCCTCCTTGCTAACTATGGTGAGGGATATCCCCTCATAAGAAATCTTCACCTTCTTAAAATCATGGCCAAAGTAGATGACCTTGGTGGAGCCAATAGTAGAGAGATTAGCCTGATCCAGGGCTAAGTTTAGACCAGGGGGGAAGGAAAACATGAACTTGTTGGGAGCCATGGATGTTGTACTAACTGAGGATTGGAAGAATTAACTTCACTAAAATTTGCATTATTGAAATATAGTTGAGTCAAACACTTGCCTTGATATTCACCTTCAAGCATTGATCTCAAGATTTGATTCAGAATTTGAACCCTCTGATCTTAAGGATGTTAAGTGGGGTTCATTATTTGAGATTTTGATATTGAGGAGAGTCTTTGCCATTTGATTTCAATAGAACCCATACTCAATCGATTTAGGTAGGTTGTGTGGGGTTCTAAATTTTGAGGAGAGATTCTCTTGGAGATATTTGAGTTTTGTGCATCTTATTTGGAAATATTGATAGTTTGAAAGACCTCTACTTAGCAAATTTGGGTATGCTAAGAAGAGGTTGTGATTGTGTATCTGAAATATTTTTGCTTGTGAAGATTTAATTGTGTGATATTTTAATTTGAAAATAGGGCTTCTTACTTAACAAATTTGGTATGTTAAGTAGATGCAACATGTGTTTGATTTGTGATTGATGATGAGACTTTCACTTAACAAATTTGGTATGCTAAGTGAAAGTCAAATGTGATTGTGAGATAGATTTACTTTTCTTAGAAGATGGGAGTCCCACTTAACAAATTTGGTATGTTAAGTGAAAGTCAAAAATTTATTTGAGATATATTTGTTTTTATTTTAGAATGAGACATCACTTAACAAATTTGGTATGTTAAGTGAAAGCTTAAGTGTGGTTTGACATGAAAATTGGATCCTTATTTAACAAATTTGGTAAGGGATCAAATGTGTGTTGAAAAGAAATCCTCACTTAACAAATTTGTATGTTAAGTGAAAGTCAAATGTGTTTATGATTTTAAAAATGAAACTCTCACTTAACAAATTTGGTATGTTATGTGAAAGTCAAATGTGTTTATGATTTTGAAAATGAAACCCTCACTTAACAAATTTTGTATGTTAAGTGAAAGTCAAATGTATTTATGATTTTTTTTTAAAATAAATGAAACTCTCACTTAACAAATTTGGTATGTTAAGTGAAAGTCAAATGTGTTTGTGATTTTTGAGAATGAAACTCTCACTTAACAAATTTGGTATGTTAAGTGAAAGTTAAATCTGTCTATGATTTTGAAAATGAAACCCTCACTTAACAAATTTGGTATGTTAAGTGAAAGTCAAATGTATTTATGATTTTTGAAAATGAAACTCTCACTTAAAAAATTTGGTTTGTTAAGTGAAAGTCAAATGTGTTTATGATTTTGAAAATGAAACTCTCACATGAATTTGGTATATTAAGTGAAAGTTAAATGTGTCTATGATTTTGAAAATAAAACTCCACTTAACAAATTTGGTATGTTAAGTGAAAGTTAAATGTGATTATGATTTTGAAACTGAAACTCTCACTTAAAAATTTTGGTATGTTAAGTGAAAGTCAAATGTGTTTATGATTTTAACAATGAAACTCTCACTTAACAAATTTGGTATGTTAAGTGAAAGTCAAATGTGTTTATGATTTTGAACATGAAAAAAACTTACTTAACAAACTTAGGTATGTTAAATGGAGTTCAATTTGTTCTTATAATTTTCAAAAATGGGATTCTCATTTGACATACTTGGACATATAAAATGAGATACAAATGTGTCTTGAAGTCCAAGACTTTGGCAAAAAGGAGTTCTATCAGACAAATGCAAATGGTGTCAAATAGAATTCAATTTGCTTTACCTTCTCCAAGGGAAGGGGAACTCCCATTTAACAAATTTGGGTATGTCAAGTGGGGGGTTCAAATATGTCTAGACTTCTCTTTTGTGTTTGTATGATTTATTGCTTTTTAAAAAGGAGGAAAACTTTAACTCTAGCACATATGAAGTATGCTAAGTGGAGTTTCAATTTGATATTATGATTTTATTCAAAAATAGAATCTCCATCCCACAAATTTGAGTGTGTGGGATGGGGATAGCTACTTCTAAAGAAAATGTGCTTTTGGAAAAGACATTAAAAATGATTGATTTTAATTTTAAAAAGAACCTCCATGTAAAAATCATAGGATTTATTAAACGAGGTTGGGTTATATGTGTTTTGTGCCTTTTTGAAAATTTCTTATAAATTTTTGTGTAAAGATCTCTTATTTTGTGGATTTTGAAAAAGTGCTTTTGGAAAGGCATGTTATTTTGCAGAAGGGTTTTATTTTCTTCTTCTTCATGGGATGTACCTTGCCTCACCATCATGATGGTGAAGAAGTTCTTAGTTTTGGTCATCTCCTTTATTTGATTAATTTTAATTTTCACCTATTGGTGGAACCCAATAGGGATTTTAGGACCTACACGGAGTCAGGTCCTAAAAATCTAAAGGATGTTGACAAGCTTTGCTTAAGGATGAAACAAGCTAAGTGCTAATAGAAAGAATGATAGTCTCGGGCCTATATAAAATATAAGTCCACTATTGATGGTTGGAGATAATAATTATCTACTAAAGATGGAGAGGAAAGAGGTAAAATTTAGAAAAATCGTGGTGTTTATTTTTGGGATGTGGGACACCATGCAGATGTTAGGGGGGTACTTATTGAAGTGATCGGGTACGACATAAATGAATGATGTACTATCTCGAAAGATAGAAATCACTACTCTATAATGGACCTAATCACCTAATAAGGACTCCTAAGGCATGATGGGTCTTCGAACATACTAGAGATCTTTCCCCTACTTTATATGAAAAAGTAAAGTAGGGTTTATTTTAAACTGGGTTCATTAAGTTCCCTATACAGGCAAGCCCCCATAGTTAATTACATCATAAAGAATGGGTTTCTTTAAGAATACTCTTTATTAAAGTAGACAATTAGGGTATCTAAAGATTTCAAGGTTAAGACTATCAAAGGATTGGCTATTTTAGAAAATCAAATGGGATAGATCAAGGAGAAGACTTATTTTTGGAATCTAAAGAGAGAAAATAAGAAATGCTCATAATACTAGGAAGCCTAGTGAGCATTCCAATTTACCCTATAATTGGGCTTTATATTTTTAAAATTGAAGAGAGTTAATTATTTGAGTTGACATTTTATTAGATTGTTAGGGCTTATAATTCCATAATATTTATTATGAAAATACCTAAGAGGTGAGGATTTATGCTTGTAGCCTGAAGGAAATAGCTACCTCAGATCCTAAGCTAGGGAGCTTTGGCGAGAGCCGAAGCATGACATAAATCTAAGACAAAAATGGGTATATGGTTTACCTCTATAAGAGAGAATAAACCATCCATTGACGGCGATAATTGGAGTGGCGAGCTAACTCCTCCTATGCTTTAAATTCATGTAGGCAAGTCTTATGCTTTGCAAGATGGCTAGGTTGTTGTTTATTTAGAGAGAAAACTAAGTTCTTAAACTTACTCCCAGATAGACTAGAGCATGAGTGGTATGAAACCATGACTTAATATAATGCAAATTTTATCAAATTTATTTGATTCTTTTGGACTCTTTATTTTAACACATGCTATAGGATTTTGTATGCCTAAATGCATGGGAACTTGATTATGGGCCAAATTAAGAGAGAAAGGGTGTTCTTCCATCAAAGGCTCTCACAGGTTAAGCCTTCATTCTCTAGCATAGATGGAAGCCCCTCTTAACAAGAGTGGAAGAATATGACATGCAGACATTATATATTCATTCATCCAGCTAAGGGGTTGCTAAAAATTTTATTATCTTGATTTAATTCCTAGGATTTATGGTGTGGTTGATGAGTTGTTTTAAATTTTAATTGTGAGTTATTAATTGAGGTAGAAAAGTTAATTTTATCCTAAGAGCCTACCGCATCCAGGCCACACATTCAAGCATCAATCATGATGAAACTATGAAAAGTATGTTATTCTAGTGCACAATCTAAACACAACATCAAATGATTTTATAGACTACCATAAAAGAATAAAATGTCATCATGGTCAAGTCAAGACACCCCAAAAGAAAATAAAAAGTAGGTAGCTCTACCCTTATACAACCTAGATTACAAAAATAATACATGCTATGGGGTTCTTCTTTTCTTCATTTCTTTCTTCTCTTTGTTTTGAATTGATTTGCTCCAAAGGCATCACGGCACCCTGGGACTAAAAGCCTTCTAAATCCCCCTAATCCCCATAACACTAATCCTAATTCTTAATGTAAGTTACATTAAAAATAGAAAAAGTAAATCTAGTTACACCTACAAAATAAATGTTAGCTAAACACACCATGCAACCCAAGCAGTTATATGAATGATTTGGACTTAGCACCCCACATGGATAACTAAGCCCACTTGTCCTAACATGAGTTATGCTTAGGGGCTAAGCAACCTACATAACAAACACATTTATATTTTTATTAGAGTGGCCTCTTAAGCACAACCCCTCTAGAAAATATGATTAGGCTAATCACGACCTACCATCTAATCTATGAGGCATACATCCTAACATCCAGTCTAAAATATTACATGACAAAATAAAATACAACATCATATATACAATGCCCTAACTCAGCACTAGAAGTAGTGACTTAACATTCTAATATGTGTGCTTAAGGCTTGTGTGACAAGACTTTACTAGGCTTCTTTAGTTTAAGTTTCAATTTGGAGTTTGAATTTATTCAAATTTTACCTTTGGATGATTTCAATTTAAATGATTTAATGATTTATTTTTCATTTTTATTTCACTTTTATTTAGTTAAAGTGAAGGTTAGGTTTTCATGAATGAAGAGTAGAATAATTCTATTTGTAGATAGAACTCACCCTATTCTACATCCTAACTCCTAAAGAGTCTAATAAGGTCCTTAAGTATCTTAATTAGCCCATTTAAATTTGTGTTTCATTTGATTTGATTTATTTGATTTGATTTAGAGTTTCAAATTTGATTTTGTTTAAGTATTTGATTGATTGATTTTGGATTAGATGTTTTGGTTTAATTACATCTTGATAATTCAATATCCTTAATATCTAATGAAGTATAAGTTTGTTTAAATCCATGTATTTTTGATTAATTAATTTTAGATTAGATGTTTTAATTTAATTAAATCTTGATAATTCAATTTCCTTGATCTCTAATGAAGTTTAAGTTTGTTTAAATTCATGTGTTTTTGATTGATTAATTTTAGATTAGATGTTTTGATTTAATTAAATATAGATAATTCAATATCCTTTTAAATTAATATTTAATTCTTTCCTTCGGTTATGGTTGTGTGACTTAACTTTATGTTTATTTGATTTGATTATGATTCATTTATTTATAGTTTGATCAGATTATTAATTGAGATTTTATTTTGATTTTAATTGAGTTTGATTCCTTGTAATTAGAACTTTATTTTTAATCTCATCCATTTGTCATGTTTGTCAAAGTTTAGTTTGTATTTTGATTTCTTACATTGGATAGTTAATTTGTTTATCTCATTTAAGTAGGTTGAATGAGATTTGATTTAATTACATATTAAATTGATGAGTGTCTTTCTTAATTTGATTTAATTTGATTTGAATAGCTTTATTAGTCTATGGGTTTGCTTAGGTTCAATGTAATTATGTAATTAGTTTAATTGAGAAGTGTATTTATGTTAATTATGAAGATTTGTTTAATTTTCAATTTGATTTCATATTTGTTTAGGTTAATAATGTATTTAATGACTTAATAATTTAGGTTTAATTTAGGTTTTGATTATTAATTAATTGCATTTATGTTTAATTAAGTTTAAGTTTAATATGATTAATTTGATTAACTTAATTAATTTATTTAAGAGGTGGATCAAATTAATTAGAAGATAAATTAAGTGTTTGATTTGAATTAATTTTAATGTAATTTATCAAATTAATTTGGTTCATTAAGATGATTGATTAATTCATTAAGTTTGCATTAACTAAATATTTAATTAATTAAATTTTATTAAGGGAAATTAAATTTCTAAATCATTTGATTAATTAAAGGTTTGTTTGATCAGAGATTAATGACTTAATTTCATACATCTGAGTGATTTGATTTAGTTAAGTGTTTTACTTTAGTTTGATTTGGTTAAAGGATTATTATTACCATCATTGTTAGTAAGTGAATTAACTGTTTATTTTATTTCAATTAAGTTTGATTATTTATTGTTAGAGTTTTATTTAATTTGATTCATTTATTATGTTTGTTTAATTTTATTAACATATTTGATTTAGTTATTAGGTTGAAATATTTAATGGTTAATTAATTATCTTATTCCAACTGGATGTGACTTAGTCATATGTTAATTAAGTTTACTTTAACTTTATTTGGTTTAATTTGATTAATATCAAATGATTATATTGAATTTGTTTATTAATCAATTTCATTTTTAATTTATTTAATGATTAATTAATATTTAATTTATTTTAATTTGTTAAGTAGTTTCATATAATTAAGATTCAATACTTGGTGTTGGTTTAACAAGATTAGTTTGATTTTACATTAAAGTTTTATTGATTTATTTAACTATGAGTTTAAGTTAAAAATCTAATAATTTAATTGAATTTCATTAACTCAATTAGGCTCAATTATGTTTAAATTCAATTTCATTTAGGATACATGCTACTTTTCTGACTTAAGGTTTGATTACCAATCATTTGGGTACTACATCATTCATAATTTTGATTTGGTATTTAAATTATTTTTGGATTATATTTTAATTAATTCCTTAACTTATTAAACTTCAATCTAAAGTGTTTGTATGGGGATCATTAGGATTTAAAAAAATCACATTATTTTCTTAAGATTCATGATGTCAACTGAAATGATTTAAGCCATTTTGAAGATTTTTAAATTTTGGATTTTTATTTGATTTATTTTATTAAAATGGGCAATTTGAACTTCAAAATTTAATTTCTCCCAATTCAAAAGTCCTTTTCAATGAGCTTTTTATGGTAGGTGTGTTTTAACTTTAGTTTCAATCCCTAATAATCTCAACTCAATCTGACTTATATTTTTTAGAGTAATTAATGAAATTTTTTTTACTAAAACTCAAATTAAGCTTAAAATATTTAATAAAATTTAGGGATTTTTGGTTTATTGGATTCCTCTCAGAAATACAAATCCAATGAGCCCTTGTTTGTAGTTTTTCATTAAGTATTTTATTTTTTATGAATTTTTGAAGTTTTAGGTGATTTAAATAAATTTTTAAATAAAAAATCTGATTTTTCTACTTAACTTAGCATCGCGCTCGTGGCAGCATTACACATGGTGTGATTGGATGCGTGAGCTAAGCGGTGCGACACGATTGGCGAGCGATGTCGTGTTAGCTTTGACGAGAGGGAAAATGCGGTGAGATGAGTGACACCGACCCGGCCGATCCGCAGATCAGTAGTCAGATCAAATTGCACAATCTAGAGGCCAGGATCGTATGATCGACACATGATCTGAGTCATCCGATCACGTGAACAATAGGATCGGATGGTCCATATTGCATCAAGTGATCGAAGGCGGATCATTATGATGATTCAACTGCGTCCATGATGGGATCGGACTACTATTTAGCGTGAATAATAAAAATAGAGATATTTTGGGAAAAATGAGAAATTCTAAGTAAAAATTTGTCCAATGGACTCATTTTCACATCGATCTGCACCGAAAAAATTTTATTTTCTAATTGGGATGATTCTAAGTAAATAAATGCAAGATTATTTGGATAAATTTCTAAAATTGTGCAAAAAATTATCATAAATGAAGGATCCTAAGCCTAGCAATGTTTTTTGAAGGTTACCTCACTGGGGATGATTTCTGACGTTGGTGATGACCCGAGCATGCTATTGAGTGGGGGAAGAAGCCTTGGAATGAGCTTGGATCTTCACCTCCCTTTAGAACGTCGTCTTCTTAAATGTTCACCATCGTTTCACTAAAAAGCTTCTATTTGTATTTTTGACCTCAAAAATGGCTCAAAGAGGTGGGGGTTGGTTCCTTTTTGCTTTGGGGAGCTCTTGGGGGTTGAATAGTAGTAGGAGGAAGAAAAATGAAGCCTCATTTTCCCTCCTTTAATAGTGGTTGAAAATCCATTCTTTTTTGAATTTTTTGGCTCCAAAATGTTGTCATCTTGCATGGGGTGGTTGGGATGGATGATGATTGATTGAGAACTTTAGATTTTTGCTCCAAAATCCTCTCTTACTTCCATATGATCATCTCTATTGAATACAAATATTGGGGAGGAGTGAAACGCATGTGATGGAGAATTAAATAAGGTTGGGTAGAATCCTATGGGGAGGATCCATGAAGGATTTAATTGGGTTGGGTTGATTTTGGGCTGATCCCAAATGGGTTTGGGTTAGGTTTGATCAGTCCCCAATGGGTCATGGCTTGGTTTCAAGGGATTTGGCTCAATTTGGGTCATATGAGTCATATTGGGTCATATCAGGGTAGGATGACCAATTGGTCAAATTGGGTCAAACTAAGGCTTAGGTTAGGTTTAAATGATAATTTAAAGAGTTTTGGTATGCTTAATTTGATTTAATTTGGCTTAGAATTAATTTTGGCTCATTTAGAATAAAATGGGTCAAATGGGTTAAGTTGATCAATTTGACCAAAATTGGCCAAATTGGCTTGGATAATGGCTTGATTCACGTTCAATTGACTAATTTAAGATGAATGTGGTCTTTGGTTTGAATCAATTTGGATTTAATTTGGATTTAGGCCAAATTGACCCTTTAGGCCTATTTGGGCTTAATGGCTCAATTAGGCTCAATTGGTCAAATTGGGTTTAATTATGGCTTTGGTCTAGTTCAATAATCAATTTGAAATGAACTTGAGCCATTGGTTGCAATCAATTTGAGTTAGATCATGATTTGACCCAATTTGGTCTTTTAGGCCAATTTGGGTCAATATTCATTGGGCTTGGTTTGACTCAATTAGTGGTCAAGTCATATTTAAATATTGACTTTGGGTTGATTCAAATCATTGGTTTCAATCAATTTGGTGTAGGATGAGTTTTGGCTAGTTTTGGTTCATTTAGACTAAGGGTTGACTTGGTAAAATGACTAAGATGACTTGATTTGACCCAATTGATTGCAATTGATCATCCTATGGTGATCAACAATCATGGTGGAAAGTTTTGGTGGGCTTGGTTCAATCCAATTTAGGTTGGATTGAAAGTTAGTTCAAATGGGTCGTTTAGGTCACTTTGGGTCAAGTGAACCTAAGTGGATAAATTAGTTTGATTTTGGTTTGATTTGAGTTTAGTAGAGCACATAAATTAGCCCTAGATTGAAATATAAATTCAATAGCAATCAATTTGGAGTCCAATTAATTTTGGCTCAATTAAGAGGTTTAAGTCAACAGGGCTAAGTTAGGCTTGACTTGGGTTAACTTGAATTTGGTTTGATGATTGTAGGTTTTATTTATATTTGGATAAATGATCGAATGAATGATTGATTCAAGAGAAAATTAATTAGTTTTGACTTAATTTAGATAGAATTTGGTTAAGTCCAAGAAAGCTTAAAGATTGGTGAATTTGGATTTGATTTTCAATATAGTTTTGGTCATTTGAATTTAGATTTCATTTATATTTGTGAATATAAATGAAGGAATAATTGATTTATAAAGAGATCAATTGAGTTTGATTTGATCTAAAGGGAGTTTTGGTTAAGCTTATGAATGTGGTTCATATGGCTTAGGAAGGGTCTTATAATTTGAATTTGATTTTGGGTTTCGATCATTTGGAGTCAAATTTGAAATTAGATTTGGAATTTGGATTTGAATTTGAGATATGGTTTGAGAGTTGAATCTGGGTTTGATTTGAGAAAGTGTGTCTACATTGGGTTTAGGCTATAGGATAGGTAATTTCCTTAAGCCCTAAAACATAGCCTAATCTTATAATTAACACTTCTAAGTCTCTGAAGCTTAGTGTTCACAATCACTAGATGTGTATAATAAGGAAATCTTAGTGTCTAGAAGATTCCTAAGTCAAGAGGATGGGGTTGAGAGCTCACTCAAAACATGAGGTCAACACTCATTTAGCACATGTGCACTTCCTCTGCTCCACTCCTCTGCCAAAAATGAAGCACATGGAATCCCTAACAGCCTAAACAACCCAATCAATCTCCTCAATTGATCAAAAATGGCAAGATGGCTCTCGACCATTGGATCCAAGGAGGGGGAGATACACTCCCCTCATTCCAACTCAATGCGCACACTCTGAATTCAATTGAGCCTTAGGAACTCTAAGCAAGCTTCTCCAAGTTTCCCTAAGCATTCCCAAGCTCATTTGAATTTTTCTCCTTCTCGGTTTCCTTCAAAGCTAAAATAGGGGAGGTGAGGGGATTTTTCAACTTACTTAATCCCCCACCAAATCCAAATTCACTTTGAAAGCACCATCAAGGAAGCAAGTCGAGCTCACTTAAAGTATTTCCCAAGTATTCAAGCCATGGGAAGGGGGATTTCGATCAAAGCCACAAGCAATTGAAGGGGAGCTTGGTCAACCCACACATCCACTTAAAATTGAGGCTTGGAACTTTCAACAAAGCTTCATCTCCACTAGATAAAGCTACCTCTCTGGAAGTCTGTTAGCCTCCTGAGGTATATGGCGATCCTCCATTGAAAAATTGCTTGGTCTTTTGTGAAGAGAATTATAATCCCATTAGATCCTAGTCATTGGTTGTTCTTCCCTACACCTCTTGATGGTGTGGGGTGAATCTCTGCCTAATCTGAGCTTAGGTGAGCTCGGATCAAGCCATGGGATGGACAACCTCCGTCTCTCACAGCTTAGGTACAGATGAATCATGGACTGTCCATCCCACATGTTTTGGATGGAGGCCTTGATTAAAATGATTAGATCCTTTGATTTAAAGTATTTAGAATGAAAAGATTATCGTGGCCCTCAGATTCTTGATTAGATGACCCAAGGGAAAGCGCGTTCCATTTGATGTATGATTATAATAATCCCATCGCCATGTGCGTGGCGATCCGCCGATGGGATTAGTTAATTAATTAGGTTATTTTAATTACCCTTTAATCACAAAAACTTCATAAATTCATAACTAAATGTAGGAAAATCTACAAAATACAAACTCAAGTTTATTTTAAAGATAATTCAAAGGGGAATCCAATAAAATTAATTTTAATTGATTTTGAATAGTGAAGTTTCTTTAATTAAGGTTTATTTAAAAATTGAATTACCCTAATTACTCCCTAGTTACTTTATTAATTAATTCCAAATTTCACAAACTTTTTTAGTGGGATGACGTCTACTTTCCCTAATTTTTTTGGGATTTATTAATGAGTTAATTAGGAAAATTAATTAATGAACCCCTAATCACCCCCTTAATGTAATTAAGAGTAATTAAGCATTTGAACAATGGTTTAATCCCTTAATTGAGATAATTAAATATTCTTGAAGTAAAGAGGAGGTTTATGGAAAGGGTTTGGGATATTTTTCCTAAGTTATTCCCTATTCACCTTTCTTCCTTAATCCAAACATAATTAAGGATTAATCCACTAATGATCTACTTAATTAGTCTAATCAAACTTTCAAAATCAATCTGGAATTAATCAATCTCTTGTTGAGTAGATCCTTAGGTGTTCAAGAGCCTAAGGTAAGTTTAAGGAAATCATATCCAACTCACATGTGTGGGAGGGTTATGAAAGTACTTAAATAAAACCTTTTAGCTTAATTAATCAATAATTATGAGCCAATTGCATTAGACCCCTTTCTTTATTAGGTGCATTGCTAATTTAATTTCCATGTGATTGCATATCATATATTGGCTCATAATTATTAAGTTAATTATGTTAAAGTGGTGTAGGAAAGGGGTAATTAATGGACTTATTTTATACCTTAACCTAAACAAAACATAAAATCAATCTAATTATTCTAAAATTAAACTAAACCAATTCACACATGGGGGAAATGGGTTAGAACTAGAAAACTCTTTCTCACAAATCATTTTCAAATCAATCAACTTTAAAAATCTTATCTTATAAGAAACTTTGATTCTTTACATCACTTTATTTCTTTTCAAGCATGCTAAACATTATATGCCATATGAAATCATGCATTCATGTCTTTTAAAAAATCAATTAAATAAAATATTTCTCTTATGTCAAAATTGCATGTGTTGGCTAAAGTTAAGAATATGAGTGACTATTAGCACTATTAAATCAAAAATTATTTTCAAAACTTATAAATCAAAGATTATAAATGAATGTATGCTACTTATAACTACTTATAAGCTTGCATGTGATTATGACATAAAATGTGTATTATGTGATTTTCTTCTTTTCTTTTAACATGGATTTGAATAGGATTTGCAAAGTGTATAGTTCATTTGAAAAGAACATAACACTTGCTTAAATCTATTCCTATCCACTTCTATGTTATGACTTAAGAAGGATCTTCACATTTACACATATAAATTGAAAAACCAAAGCAAACACAAAAAACTTTTACATGACACTTCTTTCATTTGTTTTCTTTTGTACATACACATATATTTAAGAAAAGTGGTATATTAGTCTAGACATCCTGGGGTTGCAAGGCTTTAAGTAGTCCTAAGTAGGTCTTGTACCTTACACCTCTGGTGTAGAAAACAATGACCATACTCACTTTGTCTTTTATGCATGTAAATGTGCATTTGATTAATGGATAAAAGAATCCCTCTTTTTACTTAAACAAAATCATGCATTCATGGAATATCCAAATTTTTCTAAACAACATCTCTTTGCATTCATCATTAAGGTGTGCTAAGATTTACATTGCAAGTATAGATATGTTTAGGATTATTCATATGCATGGTATATATTTGAAAGAAATAAAGGGTTGTGTGTTATGTGATAGTAATTCACCTTAATTAATCCTAAGATGCCTTTCTTATTTGAATAGGGCTATTTAGAGTAAATTTAAACTTAGGAATAATTAAAACACATAATAAAACATTGACTAGAGAGTAATCATTAATGAATCTACCAATAAATTATTTAAGGTAGGGAGGAAAGAGAAGTTCTCTTCTCTTTTCTCTCTCTTCACAACATTTAGTAATTAAATGTAGGTTCATTTAAACCAAATCAAATCATCAAAAAAAATTGACAAATCAACTAAATCACTTAAAAATGAAACCATCCTCTAAGTCTAATCTCTCACACTTAAAATTCCAACTTTAAAGCCTAGCTAAGACATGTCACATAAGCTTTAAGTGGCACACACATTAGGCTAAGTCATCATTTCTAGCTCTATGTTAGGGCGATGCATGGTTTGATGCCTAATTTTATTTTATGATATAATATTTTAGACTGGATGTTAGGGTATATGTGCGTAGGCTGGATGGTAGGGTGATCTTTGCCTAATCATGTCTTCTGTAGGGGATTGTGCTTAAGGGACGCTATAATAAAAATATAAATGCTTTTGCTATGCAGGTTGCTTATTCCCCTAAGTATAATCAAAATTAGGATAGGTGGACTTTGTTACCCATGTGTGGGATGCTAAGTCTAAATTATTCATATACATGCTTGGGATGTGTGGTACGTTTGGCTAATCTCTATTTTACAGATTTAGTTAGATTTACTTTTCCCATTTTGATGTAATTTTACAATTAAGATTTGGAATGAATGTTATGGGGGATTATAATGAATATTGGTTATAAAACCATGTCTTATGTACCATTTGAAGCCTTGGAGCACACTACATCCCAACCAATCAAAAGAAGGAAAGAAATGAAGAAAAGGAAGAAACAAAGAAAGGAAGAAACAAAGAAAGGAAGAAAGAAAGAAATGAATAAAGAAGAATGAAGACCCCCATAACATAAATTCCTTTTAAATTGTAATCATTCATTTATAAATCGGGTTGTATAAGGGTAGAGCTAAACTACCCATTTTTTTGGGTTTGTGTGGTGGAGCCCAACCACATCAGCCTTTTATTCTTTTACGCTAGCTTTATAAAATTGTTTGATGTTTGTTTAGCTTGTGCATTAGAAATGACATAATTTTCCCTAGTTTCTTCCTTGATTGATGAATGGCTTGGATGCGATTAGGCTCTTAGGAAAAAATTTTATGCAATTAATCAACTCAAAATTAAAATTAACAACTCATAACCTCACTTAAAGCCTAGGACATAAGTCACGATAAAAGATTTAGAAACCCCTCAACTGAATGTTGAATGTCTTACATCATGCATAAAAATCATCATGCTTCACTCTTGCTAATGGAGGGCTTCCACCTTTGCTAGAGAAAATTGCTTGACCTTTGAGATCTATGGTAAAAACACACCTCGTTCTTTCTGATTTTGGATTATAACCAATTTCTCATCTATTAGGCATATGAATCCCATAGCATGTGTCAAATAAATTATCCAAAAATCAAAATAAAACTTAACAATATCTGCATTAGATTAAGTCATTACTCATGCCCTTCATGATTTAGTCTCTTAGGGAGTGTGTTTAAGGGTTTAGTCTCCTTTCTAAATAAATAATAACCTAGCTATCTTGCAAAGCATATGACTTTCTTACATGTATTTAAAATCATAAGAGGAGTTAGTTGGCAGTCACCCCCAAGCGGTTGTAAGTCTAACAGTTGGGTGGTTTATCCTCTCTTGTGGAGATAAACCATATACCCATTTTCAAATTAGATTTAGGTCATGCTTTGGCCCTTGCCAAAGATCCTTAGATTTAGTATTTGAGGTTGTTGTTTCCCTTTGCGGGCGATGAGTATAAATCCTCACCTCTTAGGCATTTTCATGACCTTGTATTATGGAATTATAAGCCCTAGATTTCTAATAAAAATTCAACCCAACAAATAATTCTTCTCAAATTTCAAAGATATAAAGCCCAACCATATGATAGTTTGGGATGTTTACTAGGCTTCCTAGTATCATGAGCATCCCCTACTTATCTCCCTTTGGTTTTGATAATAACTCTCTCTTTTTGATCAATCTCACTTAATCTTCCAAAAATAACCAATTGATTAATAGTCCTATCTTTGAAATCTTTGGAGATAATGATCATTTACCTTAATCGAGAGTATTACTAAGGAATCTCATTCTTTAGGATGTAATTAACTATGAGGGCTTGCCTCCATAGAGAACTTAACGAACCAGTTTAAAATAAACCCTATTTTACTTTTTCATGTAAAGTAGGGGAAGAATCTCTGGTACATTCGAAGACCCATTATCTTTAGGAGTCATCATTAAGTGATTAGGTCCATTGTAGGATGGTGACTTCTATCTCTCAAGATAGTACATCATTCCTTGTCATACCCAATCACCTTAATGAGAACATCTGTGGATCTACGTGATGTCCAAATAGAGTATTTTATTTTCATTTATTTCAAGATAAATGAAAATAAAAATAAATACCACAGTTATATTCACTGATGAAGACCTTATTTTGAGGACAACCGCATAACCGTCCCCTCTACATCATAGTGGATATGGGCAGATTCAAACTCTCCAGGGTGTTAGTTTATTTAGGTGCATCAGTGAACATTATGAGTCTAAAGACCTTTGCTTACCTAAGGATTGACATCTTCAAACTCTAAGGAGATCAGATGATGTTGAGAAGATTCAATGAGCAAGGCGAGAGGGCTTCAGTCTCCATTGTGTTTCCATTAAAGATATATGTGGAAGATAGAAGCCAAGTTCTATATAATTAATTCAGATACATCCTTCACTACTTTGCTCAGTAGGCCTTGGATACATGGAAATAACATGGTTCTATCCTCTTTACATCAATGCATCAAATTTTGAAGAGGTGGAATCGAGTATTATGTCAAAGGAGACTTGAAGCCATTTTCAGTTAGAGAGATCGAGATAGATAAGGACGTAGCATACTACCTTCCTCAAAATCAAAAAGTCTATTCTTAGGAACTTAGTTAATGTTCAAAAATAAAAGAAAAAGAAAAAGAAGAAAAATAAGAAGAAAAGATAAATAAAAAATAAAATAAAATAAAAATGCAAGTGAATAAGAATTAGACACTGAGGAAGAAGTAGAGCCTGAAGTTAGATTCCATCCACAGTTTGTTCCTCCATATGAACACATGGGTAGGATGACTCGACCCCCACCATGTAGAGAAAGAGGCAGTTCTAGAGGTGGAATACCTCCTTACTGATGGTCAATTAGTAAGAGCTATGTTCCAGCTCACAAGAGTACCCCTGCTATCTAGATAGACTTAGACTCTAGTTTGGAGGATGAGTATCATGTGGTTAGCTCACCAACAACCCCTCTCAGTGGGTCCTTTTGGAGGTGACATTCAAGCTAGATAGCGATGAAGACCAGGCCTCCAAGCAAAGCATGAATATTTCCAAATTAATATTATGTAGAATAGTCAGGCAGTAGTTTGGAACCTTAGCTCTAACCCTACTTTCTTCCCAAAAAGTTGAAGGTTTGGTAGTTAAGGAGGCCCCCAAGTCATCCACAGATGTCAACCAAAGAGGTTTTTGTTAGGAGCATCATCCTCAAGTTAGGAAGCTGATGTAAAACTTGAGGATGATTCATATAAAGATCTAATACAATTTCTTTTTGATTGGTATTCTCCTTGTATTATTAATTTATTAAAGAAGGGATTAAACCCACATACTTGGTCAAATCACAGGTCAGATTACTTTGAAAGGTTATGGGACAACCAAAGCAGATATTCTTAATCAAGACTAGGACTAGGATTCAACATAGTGGGTCCAGTCGATGACGATAACAATTGCCTAGTCATCAGCAATCATTTATAGTTGATAGGTTCTTTCAAATTATGCTAACTCATGTGAGGGGGTGTGCTTAGGAACTTTAGATGACCCAAATGAGCTTGAAGTCAAAGATGAGCTGAGTTTGAAGAAGAAATTAGATCAACCATCACTGAACTCAAAGAAATCAACTTAGGAATAAAAGAAGATCCACTCTCGACATACATCAGTTCCTTGTTGAGTGAAGAAGAAACTAATGACTTAATTAGGCTATTGACTGAGTTTAAGGACTACTTCGCATGGAGTTATATAGAAATGTCCAATTTATCTCCTGATGTAGCAGTCCATAAACTAGCAATAGATCCTAATGCTAACCCTATCAAGCAAGCTCCTAGATGCATGCAATTTGATATTGAGCAGTATGTCATTTCTGAAATCAAGAAATTAATCGATGCTGGCTTTATCAGGGAAGAAAAATATCCCACCTGGTTGGCCAGTGTCATTCAAGTTAAGAAAAAGAATGGCAAAATTTGCATATGTGTTGATTATAGGGATCTAAATAAGGCATGTACTAAGGATGAATTTTCACTTTCTATACCAGAGTTGATGGTGGACATTGCCTCATCTCATGTAGTATTCTCTTTCATGGATGGGTCATCTGGCTACATCCAAACTAAGATGGCCCCCGAGGATGAGAAAAATACTACTTTTCAAACCATGATCAAAATCTATTGTTATAAGGTCATGCCTTTCAGCCTTAAAAATGCTGGTGCTACATACCAATGAGCCATGACTCGGATCTTCAATGAACTCATTCATCATCAGGTTGAATGTTACGTGGATGATCTTGTAGTCAAAACTAAAGAAAAGGAAGACCATCTCCTTGACTTGAGAGTAGTTTTTGAATGGTTAAGATAATTTTACCTTAAAATGAATCCCCTGAAGTATGCATTTGGAGTATCTTCACGAAATTGCTTGGGTTTATTGTCCAGCACCATGGATTAGAAATCAACCCAAAGAAGATCAAGGCTATCTTAGAAATGCCACCCCCTAAAAGTTTAACCCAACTTAGATCATTTTAAAGGTTGGCATATCTAAGACATTTCACTTCCAACCTATCAGAAAGATGCTAGTCATTCTCAGCACTTGTCAAAAGGATGCTAAGTTCAAGTGGGATGACAAGTGCTAGTATGCTTTTGAAGACAACAAACACTACCTGATGATGCTGCCAGTTCTAGCAGCCCCTATCCCAAGAAAGCCATTGATATTATGTATCGCTGCATTAGATGACTCCCTTGGCACTTTATTTGACCAATGGAAGAGAATGCACTCTACTATCTAAGTCATCGTCTAATTCCTGCTGAGGAAAACTACCCACCTATTGAAAAGCATTGCCTAGCTTTAATCTTTACATCCCAAAAGCAATGACATTACATGCATTCTAATAAGCTGATTTTGATCTCTAGGATCAATCCACTACAATATCTCATGACACGGTTGCTACTATCAGGACAGTTGGCATGTTGGTCCATGATTTTGTCATAGTTTGACATCACATTCATACCCTTTTGTGCGATGAAAGGATAGGCAATAGTAGACTTCTTAGCAGCACACCCACTTCCTACTGATTCCCCATTTAATGATGACCTCCCCGATGAACAAATCCTAAAATTAAGGGATACTAGCATTCACCATTAGGAGACATACTTTGATGGTGCGGCTTCCTTTCAAAAGATAGAAGAATCACGATCTATTCTTCCAGGAAAGGCAGGGGGTAGGAATAGTTCTCCTAACTCTGGACCATAATGTGATGAGATTCTCATATTATATGTCCAATCGATGCACCAATAATTAAGCTGAACATGAGGCTCTGATTGCTGGTCTAGAGTTAACCATTACACTATGCATCCAAAGTATCAACATCTTTGGAGATTCTCAACTAATTATCAATCAAATTGATGGGTCCTACAAAGTTCTGAAGCCTAAGCTTCATCCTTACCATAAGTACCATGGAGTTGTTAGCTCAAATTCTAGAGGTTACCATCTACAAGATTCCCCGAGGAGAAAATGCAATAGCAGATGCATTAGACAAGCTTGCCAAGGAGCTGGCATGTCCTGACGATGAGTCCATATCAATAAGGGTTTAAAATAAATAAATCTTATCCCTTCTTGATGTTGAACTCATTGAGAGACTCTCTGCTGAAGGGGAGGTTAGTCGTTGCTAAAAATGATGATGAGTTAGATTATAGGTAACCATTCATTGATTATCTAAATACAAGCAAACTACCTCAAGAAAAGTCATTATCCCATCAGGTGAAGCAGAGAGCTCTCTCATATGCTCTCGTGAATGGCACCTTATACCGACAGCCCTTCGATCATATGTGGTTACATTATCAAGACAAACACAAAGCCCGTAATGTCGTGATTGAGGTACACTCAAGTTTATGTGGAGCTTACCAATCTGGTCTGAAAATGAAAGCCAAGATCAAGAGACTAGGATACTACTGGCCTTCGATGATCACAAGTTGCATGGATGTAGCTAGAAGATGCCACCAATGTCAGGTACATGGTGTAGTCTTACACCAACCACCCAACATTCTACATCCAACATCGGCCTCATGATCATTCGAGTGTTGGGAACTGACATAGTGGGTCTGATTGATCCTCCTTCTTCCAAGGGTCACCAGTTCATTCTAGCTACCACCAACTACTTTTCTAAGTGGGCAGAGGCAATCCCACTCAGAGGTCACAACTCAGCATGTGCTCTAATTTTTGAGGAACCATATCGTAAATAGGTTTGGGGTGCCTCAATGAATTATATTCGATAATGGTACTACTTTTAAGAGCACTAAAATCAACAAATTTATCCAAAGACATAGCATAGATTGGAGATATTATACAATCTATTACCTGAGGGCAAATGACATACCAGAAGCCTTCAACAAAACTCTCATCCAAATTTAAAGAAGTCACTCGACGATAATAAGCGATAGTGGCATGAGTAGTTAGTTGAAACCTTGTGGGCTTACTACATTACATACAGGACTCCAACTCAAGCTATCGCTTTCTCCTTAGTATATGGGTCTAAAGTAGTTCTACCTTTAGATGTCCAACTTTCATCATTGAGGATAGTTGTGGGTAGCAAAATCATAAGGGAGCAGAATGCCAAGTTGTGGTTTGAAGAGCTCGTATGTTTGGAGGAGAAACGCTTATGGGCATGCTAGAACCTCAAGTTGTATAAAATCAAAATGATTCAAGTTCATAACAAGTTGGTTCATCCTAAAGCTTTTCAAGTATGAGAGCTTGTTTTAGTTCTAAGGAGACCAATTGTTGCCCGTAGAAAGATGAGAGGCAAGTTTGAACCCACTTGGGAAGGCTCTTTTGCCATAGAAAAGGCCTACCAAGGAAGATCCTATCAGCTAATAAATTATAAAGGAGAGCACCTTATGCTTCCAATCAACAGGCTCTACTTGAAGAAATACTAACCATAAATTTTGTTTGAAAATAATTATCAATAAAACTTCTCTTCATTTCAAAATTCCATCTCTTCATATTGGTTAGAAATATCTTTGCTTGTGAATCTGCCATAATGTGTTTAGGGTAGGTGTAAGAGAACCCAAGTGATATCCTATTCCTTCTTTTATAAAATAAACACACATGCATATTTTCAATCTCAGGATATTTTGATGTGGGATAAGGCCCCCTGTGGCCCTCACTTATTTGTTGCTCTAGGTCGGGCTGACGTGCTACTCTGCTAGTATGTCACCCCAATGGTCCCTCATTTAAGAAGATGTAAGTCAACTACACTTTCTTTCCTGACTTGACCAATGCACATTGATGAGTGCCTTGTTAACATGGTATGCCTAACTTTACGGTCGGTAAGCTACCCTCATGTAGGCTTCATTTAAGAGGATGTAAGTCTGCTATGCCCTCTTCTTAAACTAGCCATCGTGAACCGACTTGGTTGAGTATATATGACAAACACACAAACACATATCTTTTATTTTGGGCTATTTTGATGTGGGAGCAAGCCCCCTGTGACACTCACTCATTAGCTCCTCTTGGTCAAGCTGACATGCTACCTTGCTAGTGTGTCACCCCAGTGGTGCCTTGTTCAAGAAGATGTAAGTTTGCTATGCTTTCTTTCTTGATTTGACTGCAGCACATCGATGAGTGCCTTGTTAGCATGGTAGGCCTTACTGCATAGTCAAGTTATCCTCATGTTGGCTTCATTTAAGAGGATGTAAGTCTACTACGTCTTCTTCTTAAACAAGCCATCGTGAACTGACTTGGTCGAGTTGAGGACTAGGGTAAGTCTCCCAGGGGCTCCTTTCCTCTTGACTACTGCAAGTCTAGGTCCAGTCCTTCTTTATGACTCCCTACTTGGTAATGTCCCTTAGGTTGGGTTGATTTGTTGCACCATCAATGAGTCACCCCAGCGGTTGGTCCCTATTTTGGAAGATGTAAGTCTGCTATGCTTTCTTCTTAAGTACTCATTGCACCTCGACGGGCAGCCCTTAGTCAGATAGCACCCGTCGAGCCAAAGACAAACTATCCCGATAATCAGTTTCACTTTAAAGAGATGTAAGTCTACATTCCTTCTTTCTAGACTGATTATTGCACACTAACGGGCACCTTAGGTTGGTTGGTGTTTGCCATGCTGACTGTAACCCACCAGGTAGATACACCACTCTTGGCAGATGTAAGACCACTATACTTTCTCCTTGAGTTGGCCATTGAATACCTATAGGCATTCTTTTATAGGGTTCTAAATAAAGCCCCTAGTGGCACCTCCCCTATGGAAACTCTATTTGGATCACATCCTTAGCGACCCCATTTAGACACTACCCCGGTTACCCTTGGATTGGACAATCTCCCTTTCATAGTAGCCACCATGGTTGGAGAATTTATCTTGCGGATATGTAAATTCTCCCTTGGCCCAGTAAGTATGAGATAGGACTAGGCTGATATAAGCTACCTCTTAGTGTGGTCCCTTGCACACCAACATGGTCCACACAAACATAATAACAAAATAAATATATATATCTTTTGTTTGTGGATTAGGTACCTTTTCCTAAGCAGGCATCCTATCTTTAAGGCAGTGTTAGTAAAATTGCCTATAGGAATCTCCTGACTTCTTTTGAGTTGAGATAAGTCTCTAGGTCGGCACTCTCTCAATAGTCACTTTAGTCAAGTTCGACTTGTTGTGCCACCAACGAGTCATCCCGATAGTCATCCTTGCTTTGGAAGATGTTAGTTTATCATTCTTTCAAGCATGACTGTTGCACATCGACGGGCAGCCTTAGGTCGGGTTCAAATTATTGTGCTATCAACCGATCACTCGAGTGGTTCTTTGTTTAGGAAATTATAAGTCTACAAACTTTTTTTTACCTTAACCATTGCACACCGAAAGACATCCCTTAGGTTGGTTAGCTCTACCTCACGGCAGGTAGACTATCCCTTTGGATTTATAAATCTAAGATAGGACTAGGCTGATATTAGCCCCTTCTTAGTAGATCCAACACATCGATGAGATCCATCCTAAATTAAATTAATTATGACTATTCTTGAGTCGATGTGAGTCCACAGTAGTATTTGTTTAAATAATAGCCTTAGGTCAGGTTTGATTTCTTATGCTATCAACTGATCACCCCAATGGTTCCTTCTTCAGGAAGTTGTAAGTCTACAAGCTTTCTTCCTAACTTAACCATTGCACACTGAATGTCATCCCTTAGGTTGGTTAGTTCTACCTCACGGTCGGTAGACTATCTCTTTGGATTTGTAAATCTAAGATAGGACTAAGTTGATATTTGCCCCTTCTTAGTGGATCCATCGCACACCTACGGGATCCATCTTAAAATTTGAATGAAATTAATTTTCACTATTCTTGAGTCGATATGAGTCCACAACAGCATTTGCTAAAATAGTCACCTTTGGCCAGGTTTGATTTATTGTGTTATCAACCGATCACCCCAGTGGTTCCTTGTTTAGGAAGTTGTAAGTCTACAAGCTTTCTTCTTGACTTAACCATTGCACATCGAAAGGCAACTCTTAGGTTGGTTAGCTCTACCTGATGGAAAGTAGACTGTCACATTGGATTTGTAAATTTAAGATAGGACTAGGCTGATGTTAGCCCCTTCTTAGTGGATCCATCGCACACCGACAGGGTCCATTTCATCAAATTCACCATCCTCCCTCCAAGGGAGTCCAAATTTAAATCTGCCTTATCCTCAGTGGATATGAGCCTTATCCTCAGTGGATATGAGCTCATATCTCTAGCAGATGTGCCCTCAAAACCAAATCATATCCTCTCCCCAATGGAGCCTCAAATCATAAGTCAACAAATTAAATTAAATTCTCATCCCTAGTGGATGCACCACTAATCAAATCAAACTAATTTCCTCCCTAGCGAGGTGTGAATCATATCCTCTCCCCAGTGGAGCCCTCATAAAATCAAACTTAGTCAAATCCATAACCTTAGTGGATAATATGAACTTGCTTCCCTAGTGGAAGGTTCATGCACCCATCCTCAGCAGATCTTTTCCACCCTAAATCTTATCAAAATCAAACTTTTATCCTCTATGGATAACTTGAACCTGCTTCCCTAGTGGAAGGTTCACATGCTTGATCCATCAGTGAATCCTTCCTTCCTCTCTTATGCTCTTGGCATAAGTTGAGTTACATTGCACTAATATATGATTCCTTCTACATCATAGCTTTAGGGGTAGATCATTTTATTAGTGCTTGTGATCTTTCGGACATTGTTGATCATCTCGGTCAATACCAATACATGTGATGTGCCTCGTTAGTTACACCACCCCTATTGGGCGCCTTTTGTTGACATCACTTTTGGAGTTATCTCTCAACTTCCTCATCATAGATCTAGGACTCTTGTATATACTAAGAGCTCCTTAGTCTTAAGACACTTCTTGTGATTAGGTGAACACTTAACCTAAGCCTAGACTTAGAAGAGTTAGCCATAGAAAAAGGTTATGCCTTAGGGATTTAGGAAGACTTGCCTACCTTATAGTCTTAAACCCAATCCTTGCTTCCTTCTTCCAAACTAAACCTCAAATTCAAATCCAAGATCATAAATCCAATCCCAATCAAATGATTGAAACCCATGATTAAATTCAAATTCTAAACCCCTTCATAAGCCCTTTGATTTTATCTTATGGATTTAGCCTTAACCAAATTCAAATCAACCTCAATTCAATTGATGTTCTCAAATATCAAATTCAATATCAAATCAAATACCAACTAAATTCCAAATCATATCCAACTCCAAATGATTGAAACCCATGATTAAATTCAAACTCCAAAATCCTTTCCTAAGCCATATGAACCACCTTCATATGCTTACAAACCCCCAAATCAAATTTGGTTGATTTCTTTATAAATCAATCATTCCTTCATTTATATTTACAAATATAAATGAAATCCAAATTAAAACCATTCAAATCAAATCAAACCAAATCAATTCTCTACTTAAGCCCTTTTGACCTAGATCCCTCAATTTTGTCAAATTTGCTTCCAAATCACTCCAAACTCAAGTGATTTTCTCATGAATCATTTATATCTTCATTTATATTCATAAATATAAATGAAATATACATCCAAGCGGCCAAAACCAAACCCAAATCAAATCAAATCAAATCCCCAATTATAGCCTTTTTAGCCAAATTCTTGAAGTTGGCTAAATGATGCCCAAATCAACTCAAAATCTATGGATATCTTCATGATTCAATCATTCCTTCAGTCACTTACCCAAATATAAATACAAACTACAATTATCAAACCAAACCCAAGTCAAGCCCATGTTGACCCCTTTTGACTTGAAATTATCATATGAACCAAAATACATTTGACACCAAACCAACTGCAAATGGATTTATATCTTCATCCTAGGCTCATATGTGAGTTCAATTAAACTTGAATCAAGCCATGATCAAGCCTGTTGACCCATTTAGGTCCACTTTACCCAAAGTGACCTAAAAACCATTTTTGAGCCAAGTTCTAATCCATCCCAAATTGGATTGAACTAAACCCTTTCAAACCTCATATCATGATCAGCAATCATCCTAAGGTGATCAACTACCTTGGATTGGATCAAACCAAGTCAACCTTTAGCCCAAATGAAACCTAAACTAGTCAAAACCCACCATATGCCAAATTAATTAAAACCATTGACTCAAACTCACTCATGATAAATGATTGAACATGACCAACCATCAATTGAGCCAAACCAAGTCCAATTGGCCATTTGACCTAAGTTGACCCAAATTGGACTAAAAAGCTAAAATGGGTCAAATCATGATTTGATCCAAATTGATTGCAACCAATGGCTCAAGTTCATTCCAAATCACTTACTAAACTTGACCAAAGCCATGATTGAGCCCAATTTGACCAATTGGTCAACTTGATCCCACTTAGCCCAAATTGACCTAAATGGTCAAATTAACCAAAATCAATTAATTCCAAATTAAACCAAACAAAGCTTAAAATCATTTTCAATCAACCAATTGAACTTGACTCAACACCTAACCTAACCTAGTTTGGTCAAATTGGTCAAATTGGTCAACTTGACCCATTTGACCCTTTTGAATCCAAATGAGCCAAAATCAAACCTAAGCCAAATTAATCAAAACCACTTGAACCAAAACTCTTCAAAATCTCATTTGAACCTAACCCAAGTCTTGGTTTGACATAATTTGACCAATTGGTCAACCCAACTCAACCTAACCCAAATGAGCCTATTTTGATTATATGAAGCCAAATCACCCAAAGCCACCTTATGAGACCCCAAAAGTTGATCAAACCCAATCTACATCAATCATAAATCACTCTCAAACCAGCCTAAATTCACTTAGAACCCAAACCAAGGGGATTGACCAAAGTGCAAAGCTCTTTGCATAGGATTCTTGCCATAAGTGGCAAAGTCCACTTTGCCTTTCCCATATCAACCCTCCACTTGCCAAATGAAGCAAGCCTAAGCCTTCCTAGCCCAACCTAAACTCCCTAGGATTTTCCATGGACCAAAGTAATCCCTCCTTCCCCCTCTCATGGCCGAACACACCATGGACACAAGGATGGAGCAATCCCACACCATCTGCCCACATCCTCCCTTGGGTGGCCTGACATAGCTTCGACCACTCATGGTGAGGCACGTGGCATCGATGGTGACCCCTCCGACAGGCTGGCAACGATGAATTGGCCAAAATCAAGGGATGGATCCCATCCATCCATGTGAGAAAATTATATATATATATATATATAATTATATCTTTTGGAAAAGAAAGATGTCATACATAATATATATATTATTCTATTAGATGGTGATGTATGATATTGATTGAGGAGAGGTATACTATCAGAGATAGAAGTCACCACCCTGGGACCAATCACCTTAATAAGAACTCTTAAGGACTATGAGTCTTCAGAATGTACCAGAAATTCTTTTCCTACTTTACATGGAAAAGCAAAGCAGGGTTTATTTTAAATCGTTAAGTTCCCTACAGAGGCAAGCCTCCATAGTTAATTATATCCTAAGAAAAATGATTTCTTAGGAATACTCTCGATTAAGGTAAATGATCATTATCTCCAAAGATTTTGAAAGTTAGGACTATCAATCGATGGGTTTATTTTTAGAAATTCAAATGGGATTGATTAAGAGGAAGGAGTTCTTATTGAAGCCAAATGCAAACAAGTAGGGGACGCTTAAGATATTAGGAAGCCTAGTGAGCATCCCAAACTATCCTATGATTGGGGTTTACATTTTTCAAATTGAATTAATGGGTTTGAGTTGAATTTTTATTAGAATACCAAGCATACAATTTCATAATACAAGGCTATGAAATGCCTAAGAGGTGAGGATTTATGCTCATGCTGCAAAAGGAAGTAGCAACCCTTGAACCTAAATCAAGGGAGCTTTGGAGAGGGCCAAAAGCATGACCTAAATCTAAAGAAAAAATGGGTATTTGGTTTACCTCCAAAATAGAGGATAAATTACTCGATTGTTGGACTTACAACCGTCTGGGGGTGACCACCAACTAACTCCTCCTACTATTTTAAAATATGTAGGAAATTCATATGTTTATGCAAAATAGCAAGGTTTGTTATTTATTTAGAAAGAAACTAAGTCCTTAAACACACTCCCTAAGAGACTAGATCATGTAAGGCATGATTCAATGACTTAAATCTAATGCAAAATTTTCATATGTTTTATTTTCATTTAAGACAATCATTTAACTCAGGCTATAAGATTCATAAACCTAGTGCATGAGACATAAGATTATGGGCCAAAATCAATAAGATGGGAGGTATATTTCTACCATGGCTCTCAAAGGTCTAGCCAAGTTCTCTGGCATGGGTGGAAGCCCTCCAAATCAAGAGTGAAATAATATGCCTTTATGCATGATGAGAGAAAAGTAATACTCATCCAGCTAAGGGGTTACTAATTCTTTTATCTTGATTTTTAGCCTAAGCTTTAGGTGAGGTTATGAGTTGTTTATTTTAAATTTTGAGTTGCTTAATTGGGTAGAAGATCTATTTTTCCTAAGAGCCTAATCATCATCCAGACCATACATCAAGCAAGGAAGAAATTAGGAAAATATGTCATTTCTAGTGCACAAGCTAAACAAAACATCAAACATTTTATAAAGCTAACACAAAAGAATAAAAGGCCATTTGTGATCGAGCACCACCGCACAAATCCAAAAATAAATTGGGTAGCCAAGCTCTACCCTTATACAACCTGAATTACAAATAAATTAATTACAATCAAGTAAGAAATTCATGCTATGGGGGTCTTCATTCTTCATTTCTTCTTTCTTCTTTCTTCTTTTGGTTCTTACTTTTAGATGGTTGGAATGTGGTTTCTCCAAAGACATCACATGGTACATAAGATATAATCTTATAACTAATGCTCATCCTAATCTCCCATAACAATCATTCCAAAATCCTAATTACAAAAATACATAAAAATGGGAAAAAGGAAATCTAACTAACACCTGCAAAATAGAGATTAGCCAAACAAACCATATAATCCAAAGCATGTATATATATAAATTGGACTTAGCACCTCACACATGGGTAACCAAGTCCACCTGGCCTATTCCTGATTATGCTTAGGGGTATAAGCACCTGCACAGCAAAAGCAATTTTATATTTTTATTATAGTGCCCCTTAAGCATAATCCCCTGCAGAAGATAATGATTGGACTATATTTTCCTACCATTCATTCTACGCACATTCACCCTAACATCCAAACTAAAACAAAATATGAAAAAATAAAAGCAAGCATCAAATCATGCACTGCCCTAACTTAAAGCTAGAAATGGCGACTTAGCCAATGTGTGTGCTTTAAAAGGTTTGTGTGGTATGCTTAGCTAGGCTTTAAGGTTTAATTTTCTAAGTATGAAAAATGTTCAACTTAGATGGGTGGTTTTATTCAAGTTATTTAGTTGACTTTTATTTGGTGATTTGTTTAAGTTTGAATGAACCTACAATTAATTATTAAGTTGTAAAGAGAGGGAAAAGAGAAGAGAAACTTCTCTTTCCTTCCCTACCTTAAGTAATTTCTAAAATAGATTCATGTTTGATTTTATTTAGTGAATGTTTAATTATGTGTTTTGATTAATCCTAAGTTTAGAATAACTCTAAACAAATCTATTCAAAAGAAAAGGCATTTTAAGATTAAGTGAAATAATATCACAGAACACACACCATTTTATTTCTTTCGCAACATATATAACATGCATATGGATGAATCCTAAGCATATCTATACATGAAAATGAGAATGTTTAGCACACCTTAATGATGAATGCTAAGAAGTGTTACTTAAGAAAATTTGGATGCTTTATGATGCATGATTTTCATTAAGTAGAAAAGGGGGTATTCTTCTATCCTTTATTCATATGCACATGTGTATGTTTGAAAGGCATAAGTGAGTACGATACCATTGTTAGCACCAGGGGTGTAAGGTATAAGACCTACTTAGGACTACTTAAATCCTCAACCCCTTGTCCGGACTAATATACCACTTTCCTTAAATACATATGCATGTACAAAAGAAATAAATGGAAAAAGAAAGATGCAAAAGTTTATATTTATTTGATTTTTGGGTTGGTTGTTTAATTTATATGTGTGATGTGAAATTCCTTCTTAAGTTATGACATAGGAGTGTATAGGAATGGATTTGAGCAAGTGTTATGTCCTTTTCAAATGGACTATACACTTTGCCAATCCTATACAATTCTATGTTAAGAAAGAGAGGGAGAATCAAAGCCATATAATACATATCTTTACATTACTCACATGCAAGCATATAAATAATTATAAGTAGCATACCTTTCAATTTTGATGTTTGATTTATAAATTTTGAAAATAACTTTGAATTTAATAGTGACAATAGCCATTCATATTCTTACTTTAGCCAAAATAGGCAACTTGACATAAAGAAAACCTTTCATTTTAATTTTGATTTTTAAAAGGAATGAATGCATGATTTTCATATGACATACACATTTAGCATGCTAGGAAAGAAATAAAGTGATGAAAGCAATGTAAATTCATTCACCCTAATTAATTCCTAAAGACAATCCTATGGAATAGAAATATTTAAAGCAAATCAAATTTATTTTAAAGAGAGTTTGAATTTTGTCTGAGTTTAATTTCAATTTGAGAAATGTGAGATGGGTTTGCTGGTCCTAACCCATTCCCACATGTGTATGTTATTTTCATTTAATTTTTAGGTGATTAGGTCAATTTTATGTTTTAATTAGTTTAGGGTGTACATTAAGTGTATTAATTATCCCTTACATATATCACCTTAGCATAGTTAACCAAATAATTATGAGCTAATGATATGACATAAAACCACACAAGGAATTTAAATCAGCAATGCACCTAGGAAGAAAAGGGCTTAATTCGGTTGGCTCATACTTAATGATCAATTAAGTTAAGGGGTTTAAGTTAAGTACTTTCATAACCCTTCCCACACATATAGATTAGTTTTTTATTTCCTTAAGCAACTTAGGTTATTAAACACCTAAGCATCTACCCATGATGGATTGATTAAGTTCTAGAATGTTTTGAAAATTTTATTAAGTTAATTAAGTAAGTAATTAGTGCATTAGCCCTTAATTGAATTTAAATTAAGGAAGAAAAAAAGGGGTTTAAGGAATAGCTTAGGGAAAATATCCCAAAATTATTCCCTAAACCTCCTGATCACTCAAAAAAAAAAACTTAATTAAGGATTCAATAATTGATCCTCCTAATTAAACCATCAATAAATCTCAAAAAATTTAGGAGAGGTAGAAGTCATCCCCCTAAATGCACATAAGAAGTTTGAAATTAATCAGTGAGATAATTAGGGAGTAATTAAGGTTATTAGGTTTTCATTAAAACTTTAATTAAGAAAAATATTTTATTCAAAATCTAGTGAAATTAATTTTAGAATATTTTCCTCTGAATTAGTTACCTTATATTTTTAGAATTTTTGTAGAATTAGTTATACAATTATGAAGATTTAGTGATTAAGGATAATTAAATAAACCCTTAATTAAAATATCTAATCCCGTCGGTGCCACGTGGAGGATGACAAAACATGCACTTTCCATATGGTGTGATGGGAGAGGCTATTTAAGTTATCACATCGTAGCACTGTGTCAGCGGTGGCGCTACGTGCTTTCTCCCCATCCATCCGATCATGGATCGGAAGGTTGAGATTAAGCCTACGGTATTAAAGGATTAAATCAAATATCCTACACGTCTTGATCATGGCCATCCATCCAAAATGCATGGATGGATGGCCCATGATCCATCCATGATATTTCCTATGGGATGGCCACCATCCATCTTTTAGGGGAAGATTCAAACTCAATTGAGCTCAAATTGAATCCAAATTCAACCTTCACCATCTAAGAGTAAAAGGGAATACATTCAATGGCTAACTTTGCTTGGGGTGAAACTTTCCTTCATAAAGGACCAAGAAAAATGAAATAATGCTTGGTTTAATGGCATACCTCACCGGAGGCTATCACCGGCTCTCAAATCCCTTGAAGTAGCTTCATCTAGTGGAGAGAAGCCTTGTTGAAGGTTTAAGGTGTTGAGATTGAATGGATCTTCTGGTGGACCAAGTTCACCTTCAAATGCTCATGGCCTTGATCAAAGTCCCACCTCCCTTGCCTTTGGAGCTTGGAAGAAGCTTGGGATAAGTTTGATTAGGCCCTCTGAGGGTGCTCGAAGGAGGAATTAGATTGGTTTGGAGTATTGAGTGAGATGGATTTTCACTTGAGCTCCCCTATTTTGAATCTAAGAAAATTAAGAAATGGGAAAATGGAAGATTCTTAAGAAGCCTTGGGAGCTTGGAATCACTTCTTTGAGTTCCTATGCTTCAATCGAATAGGGGAGAATAAAATTCAAGTGAAATTAGGGGGAATATATCTCCCTCTAGGTGAATCGAATGGAAGTGAAGAGTTTTATCATTTTCATCCAATACACCTCCTTGAGTGGGTTTGTTAGGCTATTAGGGGTGGCATGGCATTCGGTTTGGTCAGAGAAGTGGAGTGGTGAAGCTTTCCATGTGCTTAATTGAGTGGAGGAATGATCCCCATGTGCTCATGTTCAAGCAAGTGGTCAGTTTTGGCCGTGGGTTGGGTTAGACTGACCCAAACCCATTGAATCATGTGCACCATGTCCATTAGTGACCATTTGGTCCACTAAAAGGATGTCAAGTGTCCATGAAGAGGAATTGACCAAATTCCAAGTGGTTTTGATTTTAGGTTACCCTATGGCCTAGGGGTAAAATGGTCATTTGACCTTGATTTTAGTTTGAATATGCTTGGTATGATTGAAAAATGGGTTAGGCCATGTTTCATTAGATTTGGAGTTGGTTTGATATGATAATTTAGGTCAAAATGGGTCAACTTAGGTCAAACCAAGGATTGGGTCAAGTTCATATGATCATTTGAAATGTTTTGGCATCATTAGTTTGGTTCAATTTGATTTATATTTGGATTTGGTTCATTTGATTTCATTTAGGTCAAATGTGTCAATTTGACCCATTTGACCTATTTAGGGGGTCATGGGTTAGTTTATGTTTGGTTGATCACTTGAAATGGATTGGTATCTTTGTTTCTAATCAATTTGGTTTATATTTAGATTTTGCTCAATTTGACCCTTCAAGTCAAGTTGGGTTCAAGGTCAATTGGGCAAGGTTAGGTCTAATTGGTCAAGTGAGGCTTTGGTCAAGCTCAATAATTGATTTGGAATGAACTTGACCCATTGGTTTTAATCAATTTGGCTTAGATTAAGTTTTGACATATTTTGGCTTTTTAGGTCAAGTTGGGTCAACTTGGGCCAGTAATTTAATGTTAGGCTCAAATGATGAGTTGGTCAAGTTCAAACATTGATCATGAATGAGTTTTGATCAATGGTTTCAATCAATTTGGCCTATGGTGGATTTTGGCTATGTTGGGTTTCATTTTGGCTAAGGGTTGACTTGGTCAACCCTTAAGTTTGACTTAGTTTGACCCAATTTGAGTGATTGATCCTCTCATGATGATTGTTGCTTATAATGTGAGGCTTAGGTGGGCTTAGTTCAGTCCAATTTTGTTAGAGTAGAATTTGGCTCATAAGGGTACTTTAGGTCACTTTGGGTTAAGTGAGCCTAAGTAGGTCAAATGGCTTGGTCAAAGCTTGATTTGAGTTTGATTGAACTAACATATGGACTTATGATTTAAATATAAATCTATTTTCAAGTAGTTTGAAGTCAAATGAGTTTTGATCCAGTTGACAATTTCAAGTTCATAGGGTGAGCATGAGTTTGACTTGGGTTTGATTTTTGAATTTAGTTTTGGTTTGATGATTGGAGTTTGTATTTATATTTGGATTCATGATTGAAGGATTGATTGAATCATGAAGAAAAATCAAGGGTTTGTCTTGATTTGAGTTGATTTGGCTAAGTTCAAGATTTTGGCTTGAAAGGCTTAGGTTGAATTTTGGTTGAATTTGAGTTTGACTTTTTGGATTGATTCTTGGTTATTTGAATTTATATTTCATTTATATTTGTGAATATAAATGAGAATATAAATGGGTTATGAGAAAATTCCTTGAATTTGAATTGATTTAGATTTGATTTAAGCTAAGTGAACAAGATGGAATCAAAGTGACTTAAGAAAGATTTTTGAAATTGAAATTGAATTTTGAATTTGTTTTGATTGATTTGAATTTATATTTAATTTATATATGTGAATATAAATGAGAATATAAATGGTTTGTGAGAAAATTTCTTGATTTTTAATTGATTTGGATTTGATATGAGCTAAGTCCATGAGAGGGAATCAAAGGACTTAGAATATATTTTGGAGTTTAGAATCCAATCATGGGCTTCAATCATAAGTTTCAATTATTTGGAAATGAATCATGATTTGAGAAAATCTATTAAATTAGTTCAAGGTTTGAGTTAGAGTTAGAGTTGATATGAGTTTGGAGTTAATCAATCAAATTGGAATTTATTTGAGTTTGATTTGATGGGAGGAAGTGAGGAATTTTGTTCAAGCTATAGGGCAGGAAAATTTTCCTAACACCCCTAAGGCATGACCTATTCCTATGGTTAACTCTTCTAAGTCTCTAGGACTAGGTTGAGTGTTCGCCTAATCACTAGAAGTGTCTTAAGACTAAGGAACTCTAAAGTATAAGAGAAGTCCTATATCTAAGATGGAGGGGTTGAGAGCTCATCCTAAAAATAAGGTCAACAGTCCATCAAATGCAATTGAGGGGTATCCCCTCAATTCAGGATAATGGCACATTTCACACGAGAGGAGTTCCCCAAGTGATTTTGAAACTCCTAGAGTGCTCCCAAGTTCTCCTAAAGCCTCCCAAGCTCAGATTTACTTCTCTTGTGCACAGCCAAAATAGGACACCTCCTTCTCGTGTAATACTCCTCCTCCACTTGATCAAACACTAATTTCTCGCACCCACACCATCCTCATACTTTGTCTAAGCCAACCAAATTATCCCTGAGCCTTCTCGACCATCAGATACTAGAGTTCGATCGAAGTCGAGGCATGTCATTAGTTATTAATTTGGGTAGAAAAATTAATTTTTATCCTAAGAGCCTAATTCTATCTATGCCATACAACAAACACCAATCATAAAGAAACTATGATGGGGCATGTCATTTCTAATGCACAAGCTAAACAAAACATCAAATAATTTTATAAAGCTATCACAAAAGAATAAGAGGCTAGTATGGTTGGGTACCACCGTACAACCTAAAAAGAAATGTGGGTAGTCAAGCTATACTCTTATACAACCCATATTATAAAAGAATAATTACAATTATAAATGATGAATGTTATGGGGGTCTTCATTCTTCATTCTTCACTTTTTTTCTTCTTTTCTTCCTTTGATTTGATGGATGTGATTGCTCCAAAGGCTTCACATGATACATAAGACTTAGTCTTGTAACCAATGCTCATCCTAATCTCTCATAACACTGATCCTAATCCTAATACAAAATTACATTAAAAAAAGTAAAGTAAATCTAGCTATACTTGTAAAACAAATGTTAGCTAAACACACCATGCAACCCAAGTAGTTATATGAGTAATTTGGATTAGCACCCCGCACATGGGTAACCAAGCCTACATGTCCTAATTTGGGTTATGCTTAGGGGTGTATGCAACCTGCACAGTAAAAGCATTTATATTTTTATTACAGTGGTCCTTTAAGCATAACCCCCTACAGAAAATATGATTTGGCTAATATCGACCTAACATCCAGACTACGCACATACACCCTAACATCTAGTCTAAAATAATACATCACAAAACTAAATATACATCCAACCATACACCGTCCTAACATAAAGCTAAAAATGGTGGCTTAATCTAACGTGTGTGTATTAAAGCTTGTATGGTATGTCCTAGCTAGGCTTTAGAGTTATAATTTTGCTAAGTATGAAAGATTTAATTTATAAAGGGTTGATTTCTCTTTAAGTGATTTAATTGATTTGAAGATTTTACTTAATAGTTTTCTTTTGTTTCATATGGCTTACACTAAATAACTAAGTGTTATGAAGAGAAAGAAAGAGAGGATCACTCTCTGTTATCCCTACCTTAAGCCATATCAAAAGCAAATTAATTAATCAATTCTCTTTAGTGAATGGCTTATTATATGTTTTAATTAGTCCTTAGTTTAGGCTTATTTTAAATAAACTCATTCAATAAGAAAGGTATTTTAAGATTAATTAGAATGAATTATTATCACATAACACATGTTCATTCATTTCTTTCCATCATGTGTATCATGCATATGATTAAATCTGAAGCATAGCTATACATGCAATTTGCATCTTAGCAGACTTAAATGATGAATGAGGGTAAACTTGTTAGGAATTAATGTTTCATTTGATTGAATGATTTCAACATATTACTTTAAAGCTTTATCTAGATTCTTATGAAAAGGCATAAGGAAAGAACCTTAAATCACATGGCTAATCAACTCGACCAATAAATAAAGTATGAATGCATGTCTTTTTTTTTAATAAAAGAGGGTCTTCATTCATTAGCTAAGTACACATCCACATGTATGAAAGTTTTAAGTGAGTATGTTGCCATTATTCTACACCAGGGGCGTAAGGTACAAGACCTACTTAGGGCTACTTAAAGCCTAGCAGCCCCGGGATGTCTAGACTAATATACCACTTTTCTAATATACATATGAATGGATAAGAAACTATAAGAATAGGAAAACCCATGAAAAATAAAATTATATTTCATTTTTTTTATTCATGATTCTTATTCATTGGTCATATCATACATACACATGTATAAGAGCTTTAAGTGAGCACGTCGCCATTGTTCTATACTAGAGGCATAAGGTACAAGATCTACTTATGGCTACTTAAAGCCTCGCAGCCCAGTGATGCCCGAATTAATATACCACTTTTTTTATATACATATGAATGTTCAAGAAGAACCATAAGAATGAGAAGTCATGTAAGAAGTCATATTTGATTTGATTATATGATTTATATATGTGATATGAAATTCTTCTTAAGTCTTAGCATGAAGATGCATAGGAGTAGATTCAGACAAATGTTGTGTTCTTTTCAAATGAACTATACATTTGTAAATCCCATACAAATTCATATAAGGTAAGAAAAGAGAGCTTCATATTGCATATCTTATATTATCAACACATGCAAATTTATATATATTTGTAATTAACATCACACCATCTATTATAATTGATTTACGGGCTTTAAAAAATAACTTTTGATTTAATAGTAATAATAGCTGCACCTATTTTAAATTTAAATCAACACATGCAATATGATATAAAAGAAACCATTTAATTTTAGTTAATTTCAAAAGGAATGAATGCATGATTACAAATGGAAAATAACATTTAACATATTTGGAAAGAAATAAAGGAACATAACCACATGATCTCATTCATTCCAATTAATTCTTAAAGACAATCATACTAAATATGGTTATTTAAAATGAACCAAAGTTCTTTAATGTCATTTCATTTTGAGTTTGACTTGATTTAAGAAATGTGAAAGAGGTTTATTAATCCTAATCCCATTCCCCATGTGTGAGTTAATTTGGTTCAATGAAGAATATTTAGGTTGATTTTATATTTTAATTAGGTTAAGGTATAAATTAAGTGGATTAATTAACCCTTATCACATCACCTTAAGTTAATTAACTAATTAATAATAAGCCAATATGATATGCAACCACATGAAAAGTAAAATGCTCTAAGAAATGAAAGGGGCTTAATGCAATTGGCTCATGATTAATAGTTAATTAGGCTTAAGGGATCTCACTAAACTCCTTTAATGATTTTCTCACACATGTGAGCTAACCATAATTTCATCATCTCTCACTTTGGGTCATTGGACACCCAAAAAGCTACCCAAGATTAAATTAGAGAAATAGAATCAATTGAATTAATTAAGTTCATTAATTAACTAATTAAATATTAATTAACCTTAATAAATCAAAATGAGATGGACTTAGAGAAAGTGACAAAGCAGGGAGCCTAAGTCTCAATCCCTAAATCCTTTCAATTAGTTAATTAAGGTTCAGGTTTGATTTGGATTTTTGATTAATATTGTTCATTAATTAATTAAGAGTTGTTAATTAATTAATTATTTTAGAGGGATTGGAGAAGACTTAAAGAAAAGATTGGAAGAGGGAGTCCCAATCCATTTCCCTAGAATTCATCACCATTAACAGAGGTTAATAAGCTTAATTGATTGATTAATTTATTATTCATTTGCTTAATTATCATTAATTAAGAAAGAGTGATTAAGGCTTAATCCATTATTTTTCCTAATTAACTATCTAATAAATCCCAAGAAAAATAGGGGAGGTAGAGTGGAGATCAATCGGGTGATTAATTAAGGAATAATTAAGCTAATTAGATTTTTCAATTAAACCTTAATTAAGCCAAAATTACTATTCAAAATCAATTAATAATAATTTTCCTAAATTCTACTCTGAAATATCTTCAAAATGAGCTTAAATTTATATTTTTTTTTGGATTTTATAGAATTAGTTATGTATTTAAGAAGTTTTAGGTTTAAAAATAAATTAATTAAGCCTATTTCAAGCCTTAATCCCGTCAGGCCACGTGGCGGCTAACACGGCGCGCTTTCCATGTGACGTGATGAGATTCGTTATTTAAGTTGTCACATCCAAGGGGTGACTCAGATGGCGGCGCATGCGGTAACTCCGTAGACTGTTCGATCTAAGATCGAATGGCCATGATTAAACCCACGGATTTGAAGGAAAAATGAGTAGTTCTATGCATGATCAAATCAGGATCGTTCATTCTGATCATGCAGGATGGACAGTTTGGGATCTATCTCCTCCCGAGCAGTGAATGATGCCTACCATCCATTGATTGTCACCCGATCCGAGCTCACCCTAGCTCGGATAGAGATGAAATCAATCCCACACCTTCGGGGAAATAAAACAAAGTGGAAATCACATGACATAGAACTTTCTTTCACAAAAGACCAAGATATTTTCATTCAAGGATCGATTTTAATGGCATACCTCACTAGAGCTTATGACCGGCAATTCCAATGATTAAGGAAGCTTCATTTGGTAGAAATGAAGCCCTGTTCAGCTGCACAAGCTTTGATTTGATGTAATTTGCTCGAAAGACCAATGCATGAGGCGTAGGTGATTAATCTTGATCAAAATCCACCCTTCGGCTATTAGGAAGCTTGGGAAATGATTCGTTCTCACTCATTTAGCTCCAAGGAATGTGTGTGAAAAGTTAATTGCACTTTGGTGGAGGTTTGAGAAAATGGCAATCAAATTAAGGCTCCCCTATTTCAATTTCACATAAAATCGAGAGTGAGGATTTTGGGGAGCTCGGGAAGCCTTGGAAATTACTCTCGGATCTCTTTCCTTGGCTGCTAGGGTTTAATCGAGTGTGAGTGTGTGAGTTTGAGTGAGAATGAGGGGGGTATACTCCCTCATTCCTCGGATCGGACAATAGTTGTTTTGACTTTTTGATCAAATGGTCACCATGGGGAGCTTAATTTAGGCAGAGAATCATGTTAGCTGGCTTCCTTTGAGTGGAGGAGGGTGTGAGAGTGGTTGTCATGAGATTAGTGGTTGTCCTATAGCTTTCCAAGTGTTCCATTGGGGATGGGGAGGTGATTTCACCTCTCCATGAGTCATGGAAGACCCAACCACCTTTGGGTCAGGTCAGCCATGGTCCTAGGTGCCTAGGTGGACCTATGAATGGGTGTCAAGTGGCTAAAGGGAGAAAATGACCAATGTGCATGTGTCTTATCTCATGGGATGCCCAAAACCTAAGGGCAAAGTATTCATTTGGCTAAGGGTTTGATTTGGGCAGATTTGGGATGGGTCAAGAGTGGGTTAGCCCAAATTTTAAGTGGTTTGGAGTTTATTTGGTTTGATTTGGCTTGATTGACCTATTTAGGTCAAATTGGGTTAGGTTGGGTCAAGTTAACCAATTGGTCAAATTGGGTCAAACCAAGGGATGGGTTAAGTTCACATGACCAATTGGAGTGTATTGGTGTCATTAGTTTGATTAAATTTGCTTTGGATTTGATTATGGCTCATTTGGGTTCATATAGATCAAATGGGTCAAGTTGACCAATTTGACCAGTTTGACCAAATTGGGTTAGGTTAGGTGTTGTCAAGTTCAATTGCTAATTGAAAATGATTGTTTTTGGTTTAATTTAGAATTAATTTGGATTTTGGCTAATTTTACCCTTTAGGTCAATTTAGGTTAAGTTGGGTCAAGTTGACCCATTGGTCAAATTGGGCTCAATAATGGTTTTGGTCAAGTTTAGTAAGTGATTTGGAATGAGCTTGAGCCATTGGTTGCAATCAATTTGGGTTGGAATATAATTTGACCTATTTTGGCTTTTTAGGCCAATTTGGGTTAACTTGGGCCACATGGTCAATTGGACTTGGTTTGGCTCAATTGAGGCTTTGGTCTTGCTCAATCATTGATTAGGAATTGGTTTGAATCAAAGGTTGTGTATTTTTTCTAGTTTAGGTTTCATTTGGGATAAGGGTTTACTTGGTCAATGGGATAGGTCAACTTGGTTTGACGCAATTCAAGATAGTTGATTAACCTAGGATGATTGTTGATCATGATATGAGGTTGGATGGGCTTAGTTCAATCTAATTTGGGTTGAATTAGAACTTGGATAAAAAAGATTTTTTATTTCACTTTGGGTCAAGTGGACCTAAATGAATTAATTGGCTTGATCATGGCTTGATTCAAGTTTAGTTATATTAACCAATGGGTTTGAGATGGAAATATAAATCCAATTGCAAGTGATTTGAAGCCAAATGGATTTTGGTTCATATGATAATTTTAAGTCAAAAAGGGCTAACTTGGGTTTGATGGTTTGCTTGAATTTTGTTTGATAATTGTAGTTCATGTTTATATTTGGGACAATGATTGAAGGAATGATTGAATCATGAAGAAATTCATGAGTTTTGATTTGATTCGAATAGAATTTGACCAAGTTCAAGGATTTTCTTAAAAGGGTATAAATTAATTTTGGTTTGATTTTGGATTTAGTTTTGGCTATTTGAATTTATATTCCATTTATATTTGGGAATATAAATGAAGATATAAATGATTCAAGAGAGAATCACTTGAGTTTGGAGTTGATTTGAATTTGATTAAGGCTAAGTTTATAGGATAAAATTAAAGGGCTTAGGAAAGATTTTGGGATTTGAATTCAATCATGGGGCTCAATCATTTGATTTGGAATTGATTTATGATTTTGACTTGAAATTTGAATTTGAATTTGAGGTTTGGTTTGTAAGTAGGAAGCAAAGATTGGGTTCAAGGCTATAATTAGGCATGCCTTCTTAAATCCCTAAGGCATACCCTATTTCTATGGCTAAACCTTCTAAGTCTCTAGGCTTAGATTAAGTGTTCACCTAATCACTAGAAGTGTCTTAAGACTAAGGAACTCTTAGTGTCTATAAGAGTCCTAGATATATAATGGGGAAGTAGAGAACTCACTCCAAAAGTGAGGTCAACAAGGATGAACATTGGCCAGAAGGTTTAATCCTGGGGTGCCATGTGATGCCTAGAAGCCTACCAAATCAAATGGAGCAAATCAAATGAAGAAATGGAGGTAGCATGAAGACTTGAAGATTCCCCATAACACTTATCATTTTGTAATTTGTAATTATTCTTTCATATATCAGGTTATATAAGGGTAGAGCTTGGCTACCCACATTTTTTTGGTTGTATGGCGGTACCTGATCGCACCGGCCTTTTACTCCTTTGCTCTAGTTTTGTAAAATTGATTGATGTTATGTTTATGATTGTGCATTAGAAATAACATGTCTTTTCATAGTTTATTTATGATTGATGATTGTTGTGTGGCCTGGATCCATTTAGGCTCTCAGGGAAAAATAAATTTTATACCCCAACTACAACTCATAATTAAAATTTTAAAATAACTCATAACCTCACATAAAGCCTAGGCATTAAATCAAGATAATAAATTATTTAGCAACCCCTTAGCTGGATGTTGTATGCTTAATATCATGCATATTATTTTGTTTCACTTTTGCTAAAAGAGGGTTTCCATCTTTGCTAGATAGGGAAAATGCTTGACCTTTGAGATCCTATGAGGGAAAACACCTCTTTCTCTTTTGATTTAGCCCATAATCCATTTCATCATGCATTTAGGCATGTAAAATTTTATAGCATGTGTCAAATAAAGAGTCCAAAATTAAATAAAATTTGATAAAATTTTCATTAGACTAAGTTATTATTCATACCACTCATGCTCTAGTCTCTTAGGGAGCGGGTTTAATGATTTAGTTTCTTTTCTAAATAAAAACAATTTAACCATCTTACAAAATATATGACTTGACCACATGGTTTTAAAATATGGGAAGAGTTAACTGGTTGCACTCCAAGCGGTTATAAGTCTAGTAATTAGGTGGTTTACTCTCTCTTGTGAGGTAAACTATACCCACTTTCGCCTTAGATTTATGTCGTGCTTTGGCCCTTGCTGAAGCTCCCTAGATTTAGGATCTAAAGTTGTTATTTCCCTTTAGGGCTATAAGTATATCCTCACCTCTTAGGCATTTCCATAATCTTGTATTGTGGAAGTATAAGTCTAGATTTCTAATAAAATTTTAACTCAAATATATAATTGTCCTCAATTTCAAATATATAAGCTCAACCATAAGATAGTTTGGGATGCTCACTTTCTAGTATAATGAGCATCCCCTACTCATCTTCTTTTGGCTTTATTAATAAATCTCTCCTTTTGATCTATCCCATTTGATCTTCCAAACATAACTAATTTATTGATAGTCCTATCTTTGAATTCTTTGGAGACAATAATTGTCTACTTTAATCGAGCGTATTTCTAAGAAATTCACCTTCCTTAGGATGTAATTAACTATGGGGGCTTTCCCCTATAGGGAACTTTAGAACCCAATTTAAATAAATCCTACTTTATTCATCTATGTAAAGTAAGAGATAAATCTCTGGTACATTTGAAGACATCATGCCTTAGAGTCCTTATTAGGTGATTAGGTCCATCACAGGGTAGTGATTTCTATCTTTTGAGATTGTGCACTATTCCTTGATGTCGTACCCGATCACCTCAATAAGCATACCCTTAGATCTGCGTGGTGTCCCCCCCCCCATATACACACACACATCACATACATATACACAATCCAAAAATAAATAACACAGATTTTTCCAGCGACCCATTTTCAGAATAAAATCATGGCATAGAATTGAAACTTCACTTAATATATCTCATATATGCTAAAATTGAAGTTTCTCTCTTTTCAAGAGCAATAAATCACACATGAAAGCAAGACATATCATTGAACTCTATTTAACATACCTAAAATTATTAAATAGATTTTTCTTCTTTCAAAAATAACATACATTTGGCTTTCACTTTACATACCAAATTTGTTAAGTGAGAGTCTCATTTTCAAAATACAAATTTGACTTTCACTTAATATACCAAATTTATGAAGTGAAGGTCTCATTTTCAAAACATACATTTGGTTTTCACTTAACATACCCAATTTTTTAAGTGAGAGTCTCATCTTCAAAACATAAATTTGACTTTCAATTAACATACCAAATTTGTTAAGTGGGAGTCTCATCTTCAAAACATAAATTTGACTTTCACTTAACATACCAAATTTATTAAGTGAGAGTCTCATTTTCAGAATATAAATTTGACTTTCACTTAACATACCAAATTTGTTAAGTGAAGGTCTCATTTTCAAAGCATACATTTGGCTTTCACTTAACATACCCAATTTGTTAAGTGAGAGTCTCATCTTCAAAACATAAATTTGACCTCCACTTAATATACCAGATTTGTTAAGAGAGGGTCTCATTTTCAAAATACACATTTGGCTTTCACTTAACATACCTAATTTGTTAAGTGAGAGTCTCATCTTCAAAACATAAATGTGACCTCCACTTAACATACCAAATTTGTTAAGTGAGGGTCTCATTTTCAAGACATGCATTTGGTTTTCACTTAACATACCAAATTTGTTATGTGAGAGTCTCATCCTTGTTGACCTCACTTTTGGAGTGAGCTCTCAACCCCATCCTCTTAGACTTAGGAATCTTCTAAACAATAAGATTTCTTTAGTCATAAGACACATCTAGTGATTAGGTGAACACTTAACCTAAGCCTAGAGACTTAGAAGTGTTAATCATAAGATTAGGCTATGCCTTAGGGCTTAAGAAAATTACCTATCCTATAGCCTAAACCCAATCTAGATACACTTTCTCAAATCAAACCCAAATTCAAATCTCAAACCAAATCTCAAATTCAAATTCAAATTCCAAATCTAATTTTAAATTTGACTCCAAATAATTGAAAACCAAAATCAAATTCAAATTTTAATACCCTTCCTAAGCCATATGAACCACATTCATAAGCTTAACCAAAACTCCCTTTTGATCAAATCAAACTCAATTAATCTCTTTATAATCAATTATTCCTTCATTTATATTCACAAATATAAATGAAATCCAAATTTGAATGACCAAAACTATATCAAAAATCAAATCCAAACTCAATCTAAGCCCTTTAAGCCAATTCTTTAGACTTAGCCAAATTCTATTCAAATCAAGTAAAAACCAATGAATTTTCTCTCGAATCAATCATTCATTTGATCATTTATCCAAATATAAATAAAATCTACAATCATCAAATCAAATTCAAGTCAACCCAAATCAAGCCTAACTTAGCTTTGTTAACTTAAAATTAAGTCAAAACCTATTGGACTCCAAATTGATTGTTGTTGAATTTATATTTCAATCTAGGGCTCACATATGTGTTAAACTAAACTAAAGTCAAACTAAAACTAAACCAATTGACCCACTTAGGTCCACTTGACCCAAAGTGACCTAAAGGACCCATTTGAGCTAACTTCCAATCCAATCCAAATTGGACTAAACCAAGCTTACCAAAACCTTCCACCATGATTGTTGATCACCATAAGATGATCAATTGTAATCAATTGAGTCAAACCAAGTCAACTTAGTCATTTGTCCAAGTCAACCCTTAGCCCAAATGAACCAAAATAAGCCAAAACTCATCCTACACCAAATTGATTGAAACAAATGATATGAATCAACCCAAAGTCAATATTTAAATATAACTTGATCACCAATTGAGCCAAATCAAGCCCAATTGGCCATTCAATCCAAGTTGACCCAAATTATCCTAAAGGACCAAATTAGGTCAAATCATGATCTAACCCAAATTGATTGCAACCAATGGCTCAAGTTCATTCCAAATTGAATATTAAACTTGACCAAAGCCATAATTAAACTTAATTGATCATTCCAAATTGAATATTAGACTTGACCAAAGCCATAATAAAACTTAATTTGATCAATCGAGCCCAATTGAGCCATTAAGCCCAAATAGGCCTAAAGGGTCAATTTGGCCTAAATCTAAATTAAATCCAAATTGATTCGAACCAAAGACAACATTCATCTTCATTTAGTCAATTGAACATGAATCATGCCATTACCCAAGCCAATTTGACCAATTTTGATCAAATTGGTCAACTTGACCCATTTGACCCATTTGATTTCAAATGAGCCAAAATCAATTCTAAGCCAAATTAAATCAAATTAATCATATCAAAACTCTTTAAATTATCATTTGAACCTAACCTAAGCCTTAGTTTGACCCAATTTAACCAATTGGTCATCTTAACCCTATATGACCCAATATGACCCATATGACCCAAATTAAGCTAAATCCCTTGAAACCAAGCCATGACCCATTGGGGACTGATCAAACCCAAACCCATTTGGGATCAGCCCAAAATCAATCCAACCCAATTAAATCCCTCATGGATCCTCCCCACATAGGATTCCACCCAACCTCATTTAATTCTCCCCATCACATGCATTTAACTCCTCCCCAATATTTGCATTCAATAGAGCTGATCATATGGAAGCAAGAGAGGATTTTGGAGCAAACAACCAAAGTTCTCAATCAATCCATCATCCATCCCAACCATCTTAAGCAAGATGACAATATTTTCGAGCCAAAAAATTCAAAAAAGAATGGATTTCTAGACACAATTAAAGGAGGAGGAAATGAGGCTTCATTCCTCTTCCTCATACCACTATTTAGCCCCCAAGAACTCCCTAAAGCAAAAAGGAACTCATCCCCTACCTCTTGAGCCATTTTAGCTTAAAAACACAAATTGAAGCTTTTCCGGCAAGGCAACGGTGAACATTGGAGAAGAAACCATTTCAAAGGGAGGTGAAGATCCAAGCTCATTTCAAGGCTTCTTCCCTACTCAACGGCGTGCTTGGGTAATCACCACAGTCAAAAATCTTCTCCGATGAGGTAACTTTCAAAGAAATGTAGTCGGCCTTAGGATCCTTCATTTGTGACGATTATTTGCACGATTTTAGGTATTTATCCTAGATAATCCTGTATTTTTTTTACTTTAAATCATCCCAATTAGAAAATAGAATTTTCTCGATATGAATCGATGTGAAAATGAGTCCATTTGGATAAGTTTTCACTTAGAATTTCTTATTTTTCCCAAAATACCCCTGCTTTTATTATTCACGAATGTCGGATAGCAGCAGTCGTCCGATCCCATGGTTCATGAGATTGGACGGCTCAGATCGCACTTTGATCGTTCGATCCAGGCCTTCAGATCACTTGATGCAATCTGAACCATCCGATCTCGTGGTTCACGCTGATCGATGGCTCAGACCGCTCACCGATTACACGATCCAATCTAGACCGTCCGATCTGCAATCCGACGGTCCAGGTCAAACCGCACATCATCATCGGCGCGATTTTTACGCTTCGTCGACGCTGCATTATCGCATGCCAATTGACGCGGCCGTGGCACGCCAGCCACATGGCATTGTGCATCCAATCGTACAGTGCCGCGCGCGATGCTCACTATCTTAAATAGGAAAATTGAATTTTTTTGATTTAAAAAATTATTAAAATCATGTGAAACTTCAAAAATTTATAAAAATAAAATACTAAATAAAAAATTATAAACAATAGCTCATTGGATTCGCCTTTCCAAGAGCAATCCAACAAACCAAAAATTCTCAAATTTTACTGAATATTTTGAGTTTAATTTAAGTTTTAGTAAAAATGAAATTTCATTAATTACTCTAAAAACATAAGTCGGATTGAGTTGAAATATTCAGGGATTGAATTTAAAGATAAAATACACCTAGCATAGAAATATCAAGTGAAAAGGACTTCTCGATTGGGAGAAATTAAATTTTGAAATTCAGATTATCCATTTTAATAAAATAAGTCAAATAAAAATCAAAAAATTACAAAAATCTTCAAAATGGCTTAAATAACTTCAATTTGGGACTCTTAAAAAAATAATGTGATTTTCTGAATCCTAATAATCCCAAACAAACACTTTAGTTTAAAGTTTAATCAATTAAAGAATTAATTAAAGTATAATCTAAAAATAATTTAAATACCAAATCAAAATGAGAAATGATGTAATACCCAAATGATTGGTAATCAAACCTTAAGTCAGAAAAGTATCATGTATCCTTAAATGAAATTGAATTTAAACATAATTGAGCCAAATGAGTTAATGAAATTCAATTAAATTATTAGACTTTTAAATTAAACTCATAATTAAATAAATTAATAAAACTTTAATGTAAAATCAAACTAATCTTGTTAAACCAACACCAAGTATTGAATCTTAATTATATGAAACTACTTAACAAATTAAAATAAATTAAATATTAATTAATTATTAAATAAATTAAAAATAAAATTGATTAACAAACAAATTCAATATAATCATTTGATATTAATCAAATTAAACTAAATAAAGTTAAAGTAAACTTAATTAACATATGACTAAGTCACATCCATTTGGAATAAGATAATTAATTAACCATTAAATATTTCAACCTAATAACTAAATCAAATATGGCAATGAAATTAAACAAACATAATAAATGAATCAAATCAAATAAAACTCTAATCATAAATAATCAAACTTAATTGAAATAAAATAAATAGTTAATTTAACTTAATAATGATGGTAATAACAATTATCCTTTAAACAAATCAAACTAAAGTAAAATACTTAACTCAATCAAATCACTCACATGTAGAAAATTAAGTCATTAATCTCTAATCAAACAAACCTTTAATTAATCTAATGATTTAAAATTTTAATTACACTTAATAAAATTTAATTAATTAAACATTTAATTAATGCAAACTTAATGAATTAAAAAAACTATCATCTTAATGAACTAAATTAATTTTATAAGTCACATTAAAATTAATTCAAACCCAACACTTAATTAATCTACTAATTAATTTGATCACACCTCTTAAATAAACTAATTAAGTTAATCAAATTAATCATATTAAACTTAAGCTTAATTAAACATAAAATGCAATTAAATACTAATCAAATATTAAATTAAAATCATGAAGTCATTAATTACATTATTAATCTAAATAAATATAAAATAAAACTAAAATTAAATGAATCTTTATTTAATTTAATAATTAATCATACCCCTCAAGCAAACTAATTAAATCAAATTAATCATACTAAACTTAGGCTTAATCAAATATAAATGTAATTAAATAAATACCAATCAAATCCTAAATTAAACATCATTAATTACATCATTAATCTAAATAAATATAAAACCAAATTTAAAAAAATTAAATGAATCTTTATTTAATTTAATAATTAACTTAAATACACTCCTTAATTAAACTAATTACCCTTAAGCTAATCCAATTGAATAAACACCTGATTAATGCAAACCTAATGAATTAATCCATCATCTTAATGAACCAAATTAACATTTTAAATCAAATTTAGATCAAATACTTAATTAATCTACTAATTAATTTGATCACACCTCTTCAATAAGCTAATTAAGTCAATCAAATTTATCATATTAAACTTAAACTTAATCAAACATAAATGCAATTATATACTAATCAAATCCTAAATTAAACCTAAATCATTAAGTTATTAATTACATCATTAACCTAAATAAATATGAAATCAAAAAATTAAACAAATCATTATAATTAACATAAATACACTTCTTAATTAAACTATTCACATAATCACATTGAACCTAAGCAAACCCATAGACTAATAAAGTTAATCAAATCAAGTTAAATCAAATTAAATCAAATTAAATTAAATTAAGAAAGACTCTCATCAATTTAATATGTAATCAAATCAAATCTCATTCAACCTACTTAAAAAAAAAGATAAACTAATTAACTATCTAATGTACGAAATCAAAATACAAACTAAACTTTGATAAACATGACAAACGAGTGAGATTAAAAATAAAGTCCTAATTACAAGGAATCAAACTTAGTTAAAATCAAAATAAATCTCAATTAATAATCTGATCTGAGGTAGCTATTTCCTTCATGATACAAGCATAAATCATCACCTCTTAGGCATTTCCATAATCTTATGTTATGGAATTATAAGCCCTAGCAATCTAATAAAATGTCAACTCAAATAATTAACTCTCTTCAATTTTAAAAATATAAAGCCCAATTATAGGATAGATTGGAATGCTAATCAGGCTTCCTAGTATCATGAGCATCTTCTACTTTCTCCCTTTGGATTCCAAAAATAAGTCTTCTCCTTGATCTATCCCATTTGATTTTCTAAAATAGTCAATCCTTTGATAGCCTTAACCTTAAAATCTTTGGAGACCCTAATTGTCTACTTTACTTGAGAGTATTCATAAGAAATTCCCATTCCTTAAGATGTAATTAACTATGGGAGCTTGCCTCTATAAGGAACTTAACAAACCTAGCTTAAAATAAACCCTACTTTACTTTTCTATGTAAAGTAGGGGAAAGATCTTTGGTATATTCGAAGACCCATCATGCCATAAGAGTTCTTATTAGGTGATTAGGTCCATTATAAGGTGGTGATTTCTATCTATTGAGATAGTACATCATTCCTTAATCTCATACCTGATCACTTCAATGAGTACCCCCTAACATTTGCGTGGTGTCTCACATCCTAAAAATAAACACCACAATCCTCAAAACATAAATTAAATTACATTTATTCTTACTTAACATACCAAATTTGTTAAGTGAGAGCCTCATTTTTAAATCAGACAAATACATAATCAATCATCACAAGTAAAGATTTTTCACAAAATTTCCAAAACATACAATCACAACCTTTCCTTAGCATGCCTAAATTTGCTAAGTAAAGTTTTTCAAAATCAAAAATTTTCAAACAAGATAATAACACAAACATCTTTAAATATTTGAACCCCACCCAACCTACTTAAATTGGTTGAGTATTAGTTCTAAATCAAAGTCAAATGGCAAATACTCTCCTCACATTATCAAAATCTCTCCAATGAGCTCCACTTAACATAACTAAATTTGTTGAGTCTGGGTTCAAATCAAATCAAGCCTAGGATTTATTTCTAAAGGTGAATACCAAGGAAAGAAGGACTGATTCAATTGTGTTTTCAACAAATACAGAGTTTCAGCTTAGTTAGTTCATGTTCAGTTCAGTTTAGTACACATGGCTCCTAGCAAGTTTATGTTCTCCTCCCCGACCGGTCTTCACTGGGATTTGAGCTCATTGTACCCGTGGGTATGGTTCGATTGGTCGTAGGTTTGTGTGAGTTACTTGTGAGGGGACAACCTCATGATAGTCAGTAGGGAGGAGGTGGCGAGACAGACACCACTTGTTCGCTTTGACATGCCTTTTGTCTTCGAGCTTCCTCCACTAATGAGGAGAGGCGTGAGGTCCCGAGAGTAGCGACTTCATCGGTTCAATTGATGGTAGCGCGGTCGATGGTTCTCTGTTTGTCCCATCAGTTGTTCATTATGTTGCCCCAATAAGGGCTGACACGTCCTCGTTGGTCCCCTCAAAGGGGAAGGCTATCTTGGCCTCTAAGATAGTCTCGCCTACCTTCAAGATAGGTTCCAGCTCCCGCCCTGCTCAAGTCACCCGTACTCAGCATCGCAACAAGAGCCGAAAGGTCAAGCAGCATCATGAGAAAGCAGTTGTAGAGGCAGAGGTAGCATCCCATGTTGTAGAGGAGGGTTCACTGAGGTTTCCCCCTTACTTAGTGGCAGTAGATTCAATCCCCTCTCAAGCTCAGATGGAGAGGAGGATTATAGGAGGATAGCAACATCACTTCCACCATCAGCCTATTTTGAGACACCATCTAGGGAGAGGAGGAGACCCTACACCAGACTATAATCAATTATTCACCAGATAGGTGAAGCTCAGGGATGCTCAGTCTGAGTGCATTGTTCGACATGAGGTAGTTGATCCTAGGAGCATCAAGGATCAAATACACAAAGCCAGATACACAGAGGCCCGCATGGCAGTGCAGGCAGATAGAAGAGAGAGGAGGAGGTATGCTCGACATTCGATAACCTCTGCTCTTGGGGATTTCCCAGGTCGACAGGCTACCCGAGCCAACCATACTGAAAGTATAGTATTCATGGGAGCAGTTAGTCATAGGAGGGGAGTTCCTGCTAAGTGGAAATCAGTGTCTCTACCACACCGCACCGCTCATCATCCCCCTTCACCAGTACTTATTCTAGCATCCCCTATGCTGGCTAAGGCACAGAAGATAGCATCGGAGAAGAAAAAAGCCCCATTGATGATTCGATTATGACCTCAGGTCCCATTCCATCTACTCCACCCATTGAGGTGATGTCGAGTTCTCCTTATCGACCTTCTACTTTAACTATGGTGAAGAAGGAATGGTGACCCAAGAGTGTCGTAGTCATTCCACCACCTCCACCATAGTTGGTAGTGATAGCAGTAGCAGAAGGGGAGGGAGACAGTTCCACAGTTCTCATGGTAGTAGATCCCTCCAGAGATAGCACTCCACCGATAGTGAGCAGTCATGAGCATTTATCTTCTAGTGAGCATAGTCCTAGAGATAGAACTCAAGTGAAAGGCAGTGTTAGATGCATTTCTATCAATGAGCATAGTCTTACTACCAGTCAGCAGCGAGTGTTTATGCTAGCATAGTTAGATCATTCCATGGATGGCATTCTAACATAGTATTTTGTGGATAAGAGATGGATTTTTGGGAGTGATTGCTTTGATTAGAATGAGGGTAAGGTCAGTTTTGACCCCGATGAGGATGATCTATTGGAGGACTCGACCGAGGTCCACATGGTCGATACTATGATCTCCCTTATAGACCAACAAAGTCAAGAAGGTATTGTATTTTAAGAGGATGACACCGTCCATTCAACTCACCACCTCCTCCACCAGCTTAGACAGAGAGATGATCATATTGACAAGATGGGAAAGAAAATTGAGGAGTTGATGACAGTGGTTTCAGCATTGCAGAACTCAGCCCCAATTTCACAGCCTTCTCCCATTCAGCATTGCAAAACTCAACCCCAGTTTCATAGCCTTCTCCCATAGTAGCTAACAGAGTAGAGTTGACACATACCTCAGATCATTCTAGATGCATTCCCATAGAGGAAGATAGTGGTAGCTTGTAGAGAAAAGTGGTGGATAGTACCTCCATACATGAGAGGGATATCAAAAACATGGTGGAATAATAGGTGAGAGAAGCGCTAGCACAAGCCCGAGGTTGCTTTCATGCTCAGGTTTTACAATTAAAACCTTTAAGAAATTAATCAACAAGGTAGCTAGTCTACAAGAGGAAGCCAAACAGTTGTCTTTCAAGGACCAGTCAACCAAGCCTAGACCTCATAAGGTATTTGAGAAGAAGTTAGGGGTAGTCACAACAGTTGATAAATGGGAAGCAGACTAGGGTTCAATCAAAGCCTCAGCAGACTCCTCTGCTACCTCCTCTATCACCACCTCGGCCATCATACTGACCACCTCAGTTGTGACAGCGGCCTCCACCGTCGCCTCCTCATCAGCATCATCGACAGAAATATTCTTACCAGCCACTAGGTAGCTATTACTTACCTACTCTTGCCAACATATTAAATAAACCTTATTCATTCAAGAGAGAGATAGTCGAATATCTTTAAGAATCTCTTAAAGAAGCTTGATTTCTAGTTACAAGAGCTTAAGACTCTAGAAGTGGGCAAGAGTCATGATCCAACATAATGCCCCTACCACCGTATATTAGGTCATGTCTTAGAAGATTGCATTACCTTTAAGGACTGGCTTGAGCATAGCTATACGTCGGGTGCCATCGTTATCCCCAATGAATACTTATTAGAATAACCTTCTAGTTCTGTTAGTGTAATCCTTGGGATACATGCAATCCTCTTATGATAAAGGAAGGTTGGGATATCTCCCTATCCAGAATCTCTAAGAAAATCATTTCTAAGATCAAAAAATTACCCTTGTAGGTGCCTGAGGTAGCTCAAACCTCCAACGCCAATGAAGATTTGCAAGTTGCTAAGGACAACTTAAGGGAAGTAGGAGCCCAGCAGCAGTAGCGACAGCCTCCACTTGCCCGGGTTAGTACAATAGCGTAATCACCGATCTGTTCCAGTACTCCTTCCACAGTTATAGCTATAATTCTTCCAACTATCTCTTTTTCTACCAGCTGTATAGTAGAGGGTGTCAAATCCCTCACTCCACTTAGTTTACTTGATTTTTATTTTGTACCTCCATTCAAATCTAAGAAATCAATGAAGAAAATTGATTCCACTTATATTTGTGTCACTTTTGATGATCTTCTTGAGTTTATTCCTATAGATAGCTCTCCAAGTCTAATTAATAATAACTCTAGTTCCGATCACTCTTCTTCTTCTGATTTAGAAATGGATTACCCATTCCAAAATCACTCAGGTTTTCCCATTGAGATTGATTTGGAGTCATCTAACTCTGATGATCCTATAGGAGATGGTGTAGGTGAACTTGGTGAGCATGTAGAACTTTTCACTAAACCATCTCATGAAGTCACTGAAGTTAACCTCCATAGTGGTAAAGTTCTATCTCTTAGGATAACACCTCAGGATAAGGGCAAGCAAGTCAATGGTTCTAGCTATCAAGTCGCCCCTCCACAGGATGCTCTGCCTACGGATATGCTTGTGGAGGATTAGCCCAGAGTTGATTATAATATCCTCGCTCACCTAAGAAAGTTACCAGCTAAGCTAAGCATATATGATGCCCTTATCTTATCCAAAGAGATAAGAGGGTCATTGATCAAAGCTCTTCTCGATCTAGAAATATGCTTAGCTCAGCTGACCACTATTGGAGAGGAGGCATGTTATTCAAGAGAAGTTCATGGGGTTACATTCACCGATGAAGAATTTCTTTTGGGGAAAATCGAGCACAACCATCTCCTCTAAATCACAATGGATATGGGCAAATTCAGACTCTCCAGGGTGTTAGTTGATCAAGGTGCATCAGTGAACATTATGAGTCTAAAGACCCTTGCTTACCCAAGGATTGACATCTCCGAACTCCAAGGAGATCAGATGATGTTGAGAGGATTCAATGAGCAAGGCGAGAGGGCTTTAGGCTCCATAGTGTTGCCATTAGAGATAGATGACTGGAAGATAGAAGCCAAGTTCTACATAATTGATTTAGATACATCCTTCACTGCTTTGATTAATAGGCCTTGGATACATGAAAACAACATGGTCCCATCCTCTATACATTAGTGCATCAAATTTCAAAGAAGTGGAATTGAGTATTATGTCAAAGGAGACTTGAAGCTATTTTCAGTTAGAGAGGTCGAGATATATAAGGATGCGGCCTATTACCTTCCTCAAAATCAAAAAGTCTATTCTCACAAACTTGATTAATATTCAAAAATAAAAGAAAAAGAAAAAGAAGAAAAAGAAGAAGAAAAGAAAATTGAAAAGAAAATAAAAAGGAAAAAGAAAATGAAAATGCAAGTGAGCAAGAATCAAACACTGAAGAAGAAGTAGAGCCTGAAGTTAGATTCCACCCATAGTTTGTTCCTCCATATAAACACATGGGTAGGATGACTCGACCCCACAAGGTAGAGAAAGAGGTAGATCTATAGGTAGTTCCAGAGGTGGAAGAGCTCCTTGTTGGTGGACTTAGAGTCCAGTTTGGAGGATGAGTCTCATGTGGTTAGCATGCCAACCAATGCCTCTCAGCTAGTCCTTTTGGAGGTGACATTCGAGCCACATAGCGATGAAGACCATGCCTCCAAGCAAAGCATGAATGTATTTGAATCAGTATTATGTAGAACAGTTAGGCAGTAGTTGAGAACCTTAGCTCTAACCCTACTTTCTTCCCAAAAAGTTGAGGATTTGGTAGTTAAGGAGGCCCCCAAGTCATCCACAGATGTCAAGCAAAAGAGGTTTTTGTTGGAAGCATCATCCTCAAGTCAGGAAGCCTATATAAAACTTAAGGATGATTCATATAACGATCTAATACAATTGCCTTTCGATTGGTACTCACCTTGTGTTATTAATTTAACAAATTAGGGATTAATCCCACATACTTGGTCTAAACATAGGTCAGATTACTTTGAAAGGTTATGGGATAACTAAAGTAGATATTCTCAATCAAGACCAGGACTAGGATTCAGATGGGGTCACGATGACAACAACCATTGTCTAGTCATTATCAATCATTTGGAGTCTGATAGACTCTTTTCAAATCATGTTAACTCATGTGAGGAGGTGTGCTTAGGAACATCAGATGACCCAAATGAGCTTGAAGTTAAAGATGCACCGTCAGAGTTTGAAGAATAAATCAGATCAACCATCGACGAACTCAAAGAAATCAACTTAGGAACAAAAGAAGATCCACACCTGACATACATCAGTTCTTTATTAAGTGAAGAAGAAACCAATGACTTAGTTAGGCTATTGATTGAGTTTAAGGATTGCTTCACATGGAGTTATGAAGAAATGCTCGATTTATCTCCTAACATAGTCCATAAACTAGTAATAAATCAAATGCTAACCCTATCAAGCAAGCTCCTAGATGCATGTGATTAGACATTAAGAAGCAGGTCATTTCTGAAATCAAGAAACTGATCGATGCTGGCTTTATCAGGAAAGAAAAATATCTCACTTGGTTGGCCAGTGTCATTCTAATTAAGAAAAAGAATGGCCAAATTCATAAATGCATCAATTTTAGGGACCTAAATAGGGCATGTCCTAAGGATGAATTTCCACTTCATATACCAGAGTTGATGGTGGACATTGCCTCATCTCATGTAGTAATCTCTTTCATGGATGGGACATATGGATACAACCAAATTAAGATGGCCCCCGAAAGATGAAATGCATTGCTTTTCAAACTCCGATCGAAATATATTATTATAAGGTCATGCCTTTCGACAATAAAAATTCCTGTGCTACATGCCAGCGGCCCATGACTCAGATATTCAATGAACTCATTCATAATTAGGTTGAATGTTACATTGATGATCTTGTAGTTAAAAGTAAATAAAAGGAAGACCATCTCTTCAACTTGAGAGTACTTTTTGAATGATTAAGACAATTTAACCTTAAAATGAATCCCCTGAAGTGTGCATTCGGAGTAGCTTCAGGAAAATTTCTTGGGTTTGTCATCTGGCACTGTGGAATAGAAATTGATTCGAAGAAGATCGAGGCTACCTTAGAAATGCCACCCCCTAAAAGTCTAACCTAACTCAGATTATTTCAAGGGCGGTTGGCATATCTAAGTTGTTTCATTTCTAACCTATCAGAAAAATTCTAGCCATTCTCAACACTTCTTAAAAAGGATGCTAAGTTCAAGTGGGATGACAAGTGCGAGCATACTTTTGAAGACATCAAGCACTACTTGATGGCACTGCTAGTTCTAGTAGCCCCTATCTCAGCCATTGATATTATATATTGTTGTATTAGACAACTCCCTTGGCGCTTTGTTGGCTCAAACTAATGATGAAGGGAAAGATAATGCACTCTATTATCTTAGTCATCATCTAATCCCTGCTGAGGTAAACTACCTACCTATTGAAAAGCACTATCTAACTTTAATCTTTGCATCCCAAAACCTACATTACATGTTTTCTTATAAGGTGATTCTGATCTCTAGGATCAATCCACTGCAATATCTCATGGCACAGTTGATGTGTTGGTCCAAGATTTTGTCACAGTTTGACATTACATTCATACCCCTCTGTGTGGTGAAAGGATAGGCACTAACAAGCTTCTTAGCAGCACATGCACTTCTTGTTGATTCCCTGCTTAGTGATGACCTCCCCGATGAATAAATCATGAACATAGAGATACTAGCATTCGTCATTGGGAGATGTACTTTGATGGTAAGCTTCCTTTAAAAAGGAAGAAGAACCATGATTTACTCTTCCAGAAAAGGCTGGGGTATGAATAGTTCTCTTAACTCTAGACCACGATGTGATGAGATTCTCATATTATTTGTCCAATCCATGCACCAACAATGAAGCCAGATATGAGGCTCTGATTGTTCATCTGGAGTTAGCTCTTACACTATGCGTCCAGAGCATCAACATCTTCAAGATTCTCAACTAGTTATCAATCAAATTATTGGGTCCTACAAAGTCCTGAAGCCTAAGCACCATCATTACCACAAGTATACCATGAAGTTATTGGCTCAAACCCCAGAGGTTACCATCTACAAGATTCCTCAAGGAGAAAATACAATAGTAGATGCATTGGCCAAGCTTTCCAAGGCCCTAGCATGTCTAAAAGATGAGTCCATACCAATAAGGGTCTGAAATAGATAAGTCTTATCCCTTATTGACAATGAACTCATCGAGAGACTCTCTCTTGAAGGGGAGGTTTCCATTGCCAAAAAGGATGATGAGTCAGTTAGAGAGACAACCATTCATGATTATCTAAACATAGGAAAACTACCTCAAGAAAAGTCATTAACCCATCAAGTGAAGAAGAGAGCTCTCTTATACGCTCTCATGGATGGCACCTTATACCGGCAGTTCTTCGATCATATGTGGTCACATTGTTTGGACAAACACGAAGCCCATAAGATTGTGATCAAGGTACACTTAGATTTGTACAGAGCTCACCAATCTAATCTAAAAATGAAAGCCAATATCAAGAGACTAGGATACTACTAGCCTTCGATGATCACAGACTGTATGGGCATAGCTAGGAGATGCCACCAATGTCAGGTACATGGTGTGTTCTTACACTAACCACCCAACATTCTACATCCAATATTGGCTTCATGGCTATTCAAGTGTTGGGGTACTAACACAGTGGGTCCAATTGATCCTCCTTCTTCCAAGGGTCACCGGCCACCGACTACTTTTCCAAGTAGGCGGAGGCAATCCCACTTAGAGAGGTCACAGCTCAGCATGTGCTCCAATTTTTTAGGAACTATATCGTATATAGGTTTGGGTTCCCTCGATGAATTATATTCGATAATGATATTGCATTCAAAGCACTAAAATTAACAACTTTTCCTAGAGACACAACATAGATTAGAGATATTCTACCATCTATTACCCGAGAGAAAATAGCTTAGCAAAAGCCTTCAACAAAACTCTCATCCAAATATTAAAGAAGACACTCAATGACAACAAGCGGTAGTGGTATGAGCGATTAGTTGAAGTCTTGTGGGCTTACCACACCACATAAAGGACTCCAACTCATTCTACCCCTTTCTCCTTAGTATATGGGTCCGAAGCAGTTCTACCTTTAGAAGTCCAACTCCCATCATTGAGGATAGTTGTGAGTAGCAAAATCACATTGGAGCATAATGCCAAGTTACGGTTAAAAGAGCTTCGAAGGTTTGGAGGAGAGATGCCTATGGGCAAGCCAAAACCTCAAGTTGTATAAAGCTAAAATGATTCAAGCTCATAACAAGTTGGTCCATCCTAGAGCTTTTCAAGTAGGAGAGCTTAAGGAACCATTAGGGTGATCGGTTGATAGCACAACAAATCGAACCCGACCTTAAGGCAACTATTTGAGCGAATACTGCTGTGGACTCATATTGACTCAAGAATAGTCAGAATTAATTTAATTTTAGATGAACTATTTTGGTGTGCAATGGATCTACTAAGAAGTGGCTAATATCATCCTAGGCCTATCTTAGATTTACAAATCTAAATAGATAGTCTACCGACCGCGGGGTAGAGCTAACCAACCTAAGGGGTGCTTTTTAGTGTGCAACAACCTAGTCAAAAAGAAAGCTTGTAGACTTACAACTTCATAAACAAGAAATCATAGGGGTGATTAGTTGATAGCACAATAAATTGAACTTAGCTTAAGGCTGCTATCGATGTGCAATGGTAATGCTGGAAAGAATGGGTGATAGACTTATATCTTCTAAAGTAAGGATGATCGAGGTGACCTGTTGGCAGCACACCGAGTCAAATTTGACCTAAGGGTGACTACTAAGAGAGTGCCGACCCGGGGACTTATCTCAACACAAAAGTAGTCAAGCAATTCCTATAGAAAGTTTTGCTGACACTGCCCTAAAGATAGGATGCCTGCTTGGGAAAATGTACCACTGGGAGTTTTCCTTCTAATCCATAAGTGAAAATATATATTTTTTGTTTATACATTTGCATGGACTCTATTGGTGTGTGAGGGACCACACTGAGAAGGAGCTCATATCAACCTAGTCCTATCTCAGACATACTAGACCAAGAGAGAATCTGCATATTCGTGAGATAAATTCTCCAATCACAGGGGTGGCTACTAGGAAAGTGAGACCATCCAATACAAAAGTAACCCGAGTAGTGTCTAGATGGGGTCGTTAAGGATGTGATCCAAATAGAGTGCCCACAAGAGAGGTGCCACTAGGGGATTTATCTAGAATCTATAAAAGAAAGCCTATAGGTATACGATGGTGAAATCCTAGAGAAAGTTTATAGACTTACATCTACCATGAGTGGTGTATCCACCGGGTGGATCGTTGCCAGCATAGCGATGACCAACCATCCTAAGATGCTCATCGGTTTACGATAATCGACCTGAGAAGAAGACTTGTAGACTTACATTCATAGACAAAGTGGTCATCGGGATAGTCTCCTACCAGTGAAACATACGTTATCCGACCTAGGGCGACTACTAAGTGGGGAGTCCCATGTAAGGACTAAACCCAGGCTTAAAGTAGTCAAAGAAAGGAGCCACTGGGGTACTTATCCTAAATCTCAAATATACTCGACCTAGTTAGTTCATGGTTGCTAGTTCAAGAAGAAAGCATGTAGGCTTACATCCTCTTAGATAAAGTCAACATGAGGTAGCATATTGGCCACGTAGTACGGCCTACTAAACTAACAAGGTGCTCGTTGATTTGCTATGGTCAAGTTAGGAAGAAAGCTTGTAGACTTACATCCACCAAACAAATAACCACTAGGGTGACACATTAGCAAGGTAACATGTCAACTCGACCTAGAGTAGCTAATGAGTGAGTCCCACAGGGGGCTTTCACCCACATAAAAATAGACCGAGACAAAAGATATATATTTTTTAATATGTGGTTGTGTGTAGTTTTTGTTGGTGTTGTGTCACTAAAGGATATGATGCCGCTTGGGTTTCTTACACTTGCCCTAAACACATTGTGACAGATTCACAAGCAAAGATATTCCTCAACATAGAAGAGATAGAATTTGAGATGACAAAAATTTTATTGATTGTTGATTTGGAAATAAGATTTATGGATAATATTTCTTTAGGTAGAGCCCGTTGATTGGAAGCATAGGACACTCTCCCTTACAATTTATAAATTGATAAGATCCTCCTTGGTAGGCCTTCTCTAAGATAAAAGGGCCTTCCTAAATGGATTCAAACTTGCCTCCCATCTTTCAACGGGCAATAATTGGTCTCCTTATAACTAAAACAAGCTCTCTAATTGAAAAACTTTAGGACGGACCAACTTGTTATGAGCTTGAATCATTTTGGCTTTGTACAACTCGACATTTGGCATGCCCGGAGGCATCTCCCCTTTAAACCTTTGAGCTCTTCTAACTGTAACTTTGCATTTTGTTTTATTGTGATCTTACTATCCATAACTATCCTTAATGATGGGAGTTGGAATTCTAATGGTAGGACTACTTCAGACCCATACACTAACAAGAATGGGGTAGATTGAGTTGGAGTTTTGTATGTGGTACAGTAAGCCCACAAGGCTTCAACTAATAGCTCATGCCACTGTCGCTTGTTGTCGTTAAGTATATATTTTAATATTTGAATGAGAGTTTTGTTGAAGGCTTCTGCTAAGCCATTTGCCCTTGGGTAGTAGATGGTAGAATATCTCTAATATATGTTGTGTCTCGGGCAAAGCTATTAATTTTAATGTTCTTGAATGCAATACTATTATGATATAATTCATTGAGGCACCTCAAACCTATATAGATATGGTTCTAAAAAAGCATATGCTAAGTTGTGGCCTCTCTGAGTGGAATCACCTCTGCCCACTTGGAAAAGTAGTCAGTGCAGCTAGAATAAATTGATGACCCTTGGAAGAAGGAGGATCAATCAGACCCACTATATCGATACCCCACACTCAAATGGCCATGAGGCCAAGGTAGAATGTAGAATGTTGGGTGGTTGGCATAAGACCACGCCAAACACCTGACATTGATGGTATCTCCTAGCTACATCCATGTAGTCTGTGATCATCGAAGGCTAGTAGTACCCAGTCTCTTGACCTTAGCTTTCATTTTTAGACTAAACTGATGAGCTTCCATAAACTTGAGTATACCTCGGTCATGATTCTACAGGCTTCATGTTTGTCCAAATAACGTAACCACTTATGATCGAAGGACTGTCGTTATAAGGTGCCATCAATGAGAGAGAGTAGGAAAGGGCTCTCTACTTCATCTGGTGGGCTTGTGACTTCTCTTGAGGTAGTTTGCCTTTAGTTAGATAGTCTATGAATGGTTTCCTCCATTCCAGCTCCTTGTCCTTTTTGGTAATGGCAACCTCCCCCTCAAGAGAGTATTTTTCAATAAGTTCAATATCAATAAGAAATATGACTTTTCTATTTTGAATCTTTATTGATATGGACTCATCTTCTAGACATGCCAACTCTTTGGCAAGCTTTGCTAGTGCATCCACTATGGAATTTTCTTCTTGAGGGATCTTGTATATAGTAACCTCTAGGATTTGGGCTAGTAACTCCGTAGTGTACTTATGGTAGTGATGGAGCTTAGGCTTAAGAACCTTGTAGGACCCAATGATTTGGTTGATGACCAGCTGAGAATCCCCAAAGATATTGATGTTATGGATGCATAGTGTGACTGCTAACTCAAATTGATAATCAAAGCCTCATACTCAGCTTCATTATTGGTGCATGGATTGGACGGTTATATGAGAATCTAATCACATCACGGTCCATAGTTAGGAGAACAATTCCTACCCCTGCTTGCCCTAGAAGAGTAGATCGTGGTTCTTCTCCATTCTAAAGAAGTCGTACCATCAAAATACATCTCCCAATAGTGAATGCTAGTGTTCCCTAGGTTCATGATTTGTTCATTAGGGAGGTCATCACTAAGCGGAGAATCAGTAGGAAGTGGGTGTGCTGCTAAGAAATCTATTAATGCTTATCCTTTGATAAAATCATAGACCAATGTACCAACCATCCATACAATGTCGACTGTGTCATGAGATATTATAGTGGATTGATCCTAGAGATCAGGTTTACCTTATGAGAAAGCATGTAGTGCCATAGTTTTTGGGAAGCAAAGATTAAAGCTAGGCAGTGCTTTTTAATATGTGGATAGTTTACCTCAATAGAGATTAGATGATGTCTGAGATAGTAGAGAGCGTTCTCCTTCCCTTCATCGTTGGTTTGAGCTAACAAAGCACCAAAGGAGTCATCTAATGCAGCAGTATATAGTATGAGTGGCTTGCCCGGGATAGGGGCTGCTGGCGGCATCATCAGGTAGTGCTTGATGTCCTCGAAGGCATGTTGACACTTGTTATCCCACTTGAAAATGTCATCCTTTTTGACAAGTACTGAAAGTGGTTGGCATCTTCTTGATAAGTTGAAATGAAGCGTCTTAGATACGTCAACTGCCCTTGAAATAATCTAAGATGAGTTAGAATTTTAGGGGTTGCATTTCTATTATCGCCTTGATCTTCTCCAGATTGATTTCTATTCCATGCTGCCAAACAATAAACCTAAGGAATTTCCTAAAGCTACTCCGAATGCACACTTAAGGAGATTTATTTTAAGGTTAAATTGCCTAAACTATTCAAAAACTACTCCCAAGTTAAAGAGATGGTCTTCCTTTTCTTTACTCTTGACTACAAGATCATCGACATAACATTTGACTTGATGATGAATGAGTTCATCGAAGATCCGAGTCATGGCCCGATGGTATGTGACACCAGTATTTTTAAGGCCAAAAGGCATGACCCTATAAGATTCTAATCGAGGTTCAAAACTCAGTGTTTCTTTCATCTTCAAGGGTCATCCTTATTTGGTTATAATCAGATGAGCCATCCATGAAAGAGAAGACTGAGATGAGGCAATGGCCATTCTTTTTCTTAACGGGAACGACACTAACCAACTAGGTAGAATATTTTTCTTCCCAAATAAAGCCAACATCGATCAGTTTCTTAACTTCAGAAATGACCTGATGTTTAATGTCTAATCACATGCATCAGGAGCTTGCTTGATAGGGTTAGCACTAGGCTCTATTGTTAGGTTGTGGACTACTATGTCAGAAGATAAATAAGATCTCTTCATAACTCCATGTGAAGCAGTCCTTAAACTCAATCAATTACCTAACTAAGTCATCCGTTTTAGTATCATTCAATAATAATTAATGTATGTCGGACATGGATTGTCTTCAATTCCTAAGTTGATTTCTTTAAGCTCATTGATGGTTGATTTGATCTCTTTGAATTCTGGTGGTACATCTTTGACTTCAAAGTTATTTGGATCATCTAAAGTTTCTAAATACACCTCCTCATATAAGTTAACATGATTTGAAAAGAACCTATCATATTCCAAATGATTGGATGATAATTAGGTAATGATTATCATCATTGATTGGACCCACTGTACCAAATCCTAGTATTAGTTTTGATTGAGTATGTCTGCTTTGGTTATCCCATAACCTTTTAAAGTAGTCTGACCTGTGCTTAGACCAAGTATGTGGGATTAATCTCTCCTTTGCTAAGTTAAGAACACTAGGTGAATACCAATCAAAAGACAATTGTATCAAATCTTTATATGAATCATCCTTAAGATCTACATCAGCTTCTTGACTTGAGGATGATGCTCCCAAAAAGAACCTCTGAATCTTCCTATTTGATGACTTAGGGGCTTCCTTAACTATCAAACTCTCAACTTTCTGAGATGAAAGTGGGATTAGAGTTATGATTCCCAACTGACTCCTAACTATCTCATATGCAGACTTGGATACATTTATACTTTGCTTTAGATCCTGGTCTTCATCATTATCATGCTCTAATGTTACCTCAAAAGGGATCTGTTGAGAAGAGCTCGTTAGTGTGCTAACCACATAAGACTCATCCTCTGAACTAGATTCTAAGTCTATATGGATAACAGGTGTACTCCTGGTGGTTGGGACATACCTTTATTGGGTGGCCAATAGGGAGGCTTTCCACCTCGGGGGCTGCCTCTGAATGTCCTCTGTCTCTCCCTGGTGGAGCTGGGTCATTCTACCCATGTGTTCAAATGGAGTAATGAACTCTCAGTGGAATCCAATGCAAGACTCTATATATTCCCCTGAGTCCATGTCTCGCTCTCTTTTATTTTCTTTTTCTATTTATTTTTTCTTTTCTTTTTTTAATTATTTTTCTTTTTTTAATTTATTTTTGTCCCTCTTGGGGATCTTGACTAAATTCACGAGCATGGACTTGTTGATTTTGGGGAAGAAAATAGGCTGCATCCTCATATATCCTGATCTCATGAATTATGAAGGGCTTGAGATCTCCTTTGACGCAGTATGCAATTCCACCTCTCATGAACTTCATGCACTGATGTAGAGAGGATGGAATTGTGTTATTCTCATATATCCACGGTCTCACAAGCAAAGTATTGAAAGATGTATCGAGTCTATGATATTGAACTTGGCTTCAATCTTCCAATCATCTATCTCTAATGGCAACACTATAGAGCCTAAGGCACTCTCACCTTGTTCATTGAATCCTCTCAACATCATCCTCTCTTTTTGGAGTTTGGAGATGTTTATTCTCAAGTAGGCAAGGGTTCTTAAGCTTATAATGTTGATCATGCACCTTGGTCAACAAGAACTCTTGATATCCTGTATCTGCCAATGTCTATTGTAATGTAAAGAGGGTGATTGTGCTTGATGGTTTTTAGAAGCAAGTATTCATCATTGAATGTAACTCCTAAGATGTCCTTTGAGCTGTGCGCCTCCTCTTCAGTAGTGGTCATAAGCTAAGCATATCTCTGGATCAAGAAGAGCATTGATTAGAGATTCTCTGATCTCTTTGGATAAGATAAGGACGTCATATATGTTTAACTTAGCTGACAACTTTCTAAGATGTGCTAAAACATTGTACTCAACTTTGACTTAGTTCTCCACAAGCATATCCATGGGTGGAGCACTCTGTGGAGAGGATATCTGCTCACTAGAATAAATGACTTGTTTATCCTTATTAAGAGGTGCAACCCTATGAGGTAGAACTTTGCCACTGCATAGGTTGACTTCAGTCACTTCTTAGAATAATGAACTTTTGAAAGTTCTACCTTCTCGTTAGGTATACCTATAGCTTTTCCTATGGGATCCTCGGAGTCAGTTGACTCCAAGTCAATCTCAAGAGGTAAACCCATTGATTCAGAAAAGGAAATTCTGATTCTAAATTAGAAGAGAGTGGATCGAATGACTAGAGCTATCATTATTATTTTATAGACTTATTGAGTTTTTGAGGGAAATAAAATCTAAAGTATCAAAAGTGGACAAGATGTAAGTGAAAGCTTTCTTCATTAATTTCTTTTTGGGTGGAGGTACATGATAGAAATTTAATAATGTAAGCGGGTAAGGGATTTAATGTCCTTGTTTGTTGATATAATGCTCCTGCTGGCAGAAGAGGAGCTAATGTAGAAAGAAGTAGTAGCTGCAACTATGGATGGAGTGTTGGACTCGGACGATGGTTGCGCTACTGAACTATCCTGGGAAAGTAAGGTGGACTGCTACTACTTCTGCTGCTGGGCTGTCACCTTCTTCAAGTTGTCTTTGGCAACTTGCAAACCATTTTTAATGTTGAAGGTTTGAACTACCTCAGGCACCTAAAAAGAGAGTTTCTTAATTTTAGAAACTACTTTTTAAGAGGTTCGGGATAGGGCAATATCCCAACCTTATTTGGCTTAAGAGGATCATTGGTTTCCCCAAGAATTACCCTAATAGAACTGGAAGGTTATTCTAACAAGTATTCTTTGGGGATGACCATGGTGCTTGACCTATAGCTATGCTCAAGCCAGTCCTTAAATGTAATACAATCCTCTAAGACATGATTAATCATGCGGTGGTAGGGGCAATAGTTATGATCATTACTCTTGCCCACATCCTCAGACCTCTTGGGCTCAAGTAACTAAAATGCAGGTTTCTTTAAGAGATTCTTAAAGATTTTCTTAACTACCTCCATCTTGAATGAATATGGCTTATTTCAATCTATCAGCAAGAATAGGTGGGTAGTAGCACCTAGCAGGGGGTAGGAATACCGCTGCAGGCTGCTGATGCGGTGAGAATGGATGTTGTTGCAATTGTGGTGGCTGATATGATGGCCGAAGTGGTGGTAGAGGAAATGGAAAAGGAGGTTGAACTCAAGGTCTCTCATACTGGACTATGGCTAGCTATTTCACTTTATTCACTGACACAACTATCCCTGGCTTCTTCTTGAACACCTTCTGGGCTTGGGCCAAAATGATTAGTCAAAAGGGCAACTATTTGGCCTCTTCTTGTAGGTTAGCCATCTTGTTAACTAGTTTCTCAAATGTCTGGATGGTAAAACCCTTAACCATGAAGGCAACTGGGCCATGCATATTCTTGAGAAGAATCTCAATGGTGTGCTGTTCGGACAGTTATGGCTGCATTTCATGCTCAGGTTGTGCCACCTGAGAATATAATCAATAAGAGACTCATTGAGAACTTGTGTCGTTACAACAAGATCACCTATATTCACTCTTTGATGAGCTTCAGCTAACCTCTTGATGAAGAGGTGCTCCAACTCAACAAAAGTCTCTACCGAGCCATTGGGTTGCTCATACCAATCAAATGCAACCCCTGTTAGGCTGCTGATAAAAAGTTTGAATAATAGTGTGTCACTGCCACTGGTGTTGCAGTAACCAGCTCTGAAGTATGTAATATGCTGACACGGGTTCCCACTACTTTCAAAGATTTTGAAGGAAGGAGACACAAAACTCTTAGGGTATTGAACTACATCAAATTTCTATGGATATGGTCTACCCTTTGGAATAGATGAGCTCCCCCAGGCTTGCGCCATCGCTTCCTTCACCTGCTGCTCTACCATGTGTTTGATATCATTTTCTTGCATTTAGGTGACATCTGTAACCTTCCTATGTAAACTGGCAACATCATCCTCTGAGAATGTACCTAGGATGCTCTACCAACTCGGATAGTACATGAGAGAAGGCGTGAAACTAGGGCGGTGCAATCGCAACTACTACCATTAACTCCTCAATCTTCTTCATTATCTTATCAATGTGATCATCTCTCTATCAGAGCTGATGGAGTAGGTACTGAGTCGAGTGAGAGAAGTATCACCCTCCTCGAGTGTCAACCATGTGGACCTTGGCTGTATCATCCAACATGTCATCCTAGTTAGGATTGAAGCTAACTCTGTCCTCACCCTGATCGGAGCAGTCACTCCTAAAAATCTATCTCTTCTCAGCAAAGTAATCCGCTAATATGTCATCTAGTGGTTAATCCACTCTGCCAAACTAGACTAGGACAAATACCCATTAACTACTAGTTGTAGGACTGTCCTCATCTTAATGCAATAGACACTGCCTACTATCATAGCTTCCTCTATAGGGGGATCAACTGTCATGGGTACAATGTCTATGTCTACCCCCCTCTCTATCTTTATATGTTGCGATGGTGGTGATGCAATGACAACACTCTTGGGTCGCCACTCCTTCCAGATCATAGTTGAGGTAGTTGAGGTAGGAGATCGAGTGGGGGGGCTCAATCTCATCTCAACAGGTGGAATGGATGGAGTGGGATCCTTGAAATGGATCACAGAGGGAAGGTCTCCCTAGATGGGGGGGCTCTTGGCGGGGGGTGGTAGATCGTAAGTTGAACAGATGGTGGGCGGCGAGGGGAGCATGGCAACATGCTCTACCTCTCAATGGGAGATCTCTATCTACGTATGCAGATAAGAATAATGATCATAAGATGATCACGGCCCCTAGCTGATACTTTGGCAGAAACCTGGTTCTCTCTCTCTCTCTCTCTCTCTCTCTGTAGATCTGACCGTTAAAACTCCTAGGGATCATCGATCATAAGTAAAACAAGGTACCAAACTCTGAGCATTTGTATACTCTGTCAACGTGGCGTAGAACAGTCCTATGTCCAGCTTAGGGCCTCTTATGCTCCCTAGCCGGTGTCTCATGATATGCTGGTGGTGCAGGAGAAGCAATAATCTTCCGGTAATCTTCCTATCTGCCTGAGGGTGAGAGGAGGTGGAGCCTACTACTGCTCAAAAGTGGAGAGGTCTTATGGGGATAACCACCACCCCCCCTCAGCTACATATGAAGCAACATCAAGCTCTCTAGCTACTCGCTCATGATCTTGCTTAATCTTTCTATTTTTATTACTATGTTGTGTACGAGTGAGCAAGGCAGAGTGGGAACTAGTGCCTACCTCAAAAGTGGAGGAGACTATCTCAGAGGCTAAGATAGCCTTCCCCTTTGGGGTGACCAACAAGGAGATAGTAGCTCTCCGGAGCTATGGGGGGAGCAGACAAACAAGTACTACGGTTGATCTCTGAATGGTGGGAACCACTACGACCTTCCTCTTCATTGGAGGAAACTCAGAGTCAGACGGGATATCCAGGTGGATGAGTGGCATCTATCCCGCCACCTCATCCTTGCTGATGATGGTGAGAACTTCCCCCTCACAAGTAACACAGAACCCCTCAAAGTCACGATCAAAATGAATTAAGTGCTCGGCATCAATCATGGTAAGATTGGCCTGATCCAAGGCCAGATCTATACTAGAGGGGAAAGTAAAGATGAACTTGCTAGAGCCATGATCACTGCACTAATTGGAAGCTGTACTAACTAACTGTACTAAAGTCCCTGCATTTGTTGAAATAATATTGAGTCAGACCTTTGCCTTGATGTTTGTCTTCAATTATTGATTGTTATATTTAATTTCAAATTTGAACCCACACTTAACAAATTTAGGTATGCTAAGTGGGGTTCATTGAATTTTGGAAAGATTTTTGATACTTGGAGGGGAGACTTTACGATATGATTTTTGATTTAAAACTCATACTCAACCAATTTAACTAGTTTGGGCGGGGTTCAAGTATTTGGAGAGATCTTTTAAAGATGTTTGCGTTATGTATCTTGTTCAAAATTTTGATTTGAAAGAACCTTTACTTAGCAAATTTTGGTATGCTAAGAAGAGATTTTGATTATAGGTTTGAAGATTTTGTGAAAGTATCTTTGCTTGTGATGATTGGTTATGTGTGTGATATATGTTGATTTTATTTCAAAGTGGGGCTTCTTACTTAACAAATTTGGTATGTTAAGTAGAGACTATGTTTAATATGTGTTTGAGAATGAGACTCTCACTTAATAAATTTGGTATGTTAGGTGGGAGTCAAGCATGATTTGAAAATGAGTCTCTTAACAAATTTGGTATGTTAAGTAGGAACCAAGTGTGATTATGATTTGTGTTTTGAAAATGAAACTCTCACTTAACAATTTTGGTATGTTAAGAGAAAGTCAAATATGATATAGGAGCCAAATATGATATGATTTACTTTTTGAAAATGAGATCTCACTTAATAAATTTGGTATGTTAAGTGGGAGCCAAATGTGATATATTTTGTGTTTTGAAAATGAGACTCTCACTTAACAAATTTGGTATGTTAAGTGAGAGTCAAACATGATATGATTTAAAAATGGGATTCTCACTTAACAAATTTGGTATGTTAAGTGGGAATCAAATGTGTTATGATTTTAAAATGAGATTCTCACTTAACAAATTTGGTATTTTAAGTGGGAATCAACATGATATGATTTGAAAATGAGATTTTCACTTAACAAATTTAGTATGTTAAGTGGTAATCAAATGTGCTTATAATTTAAAAATGAGATTCTTACTTAACAAATTTGGTAAGTTAAGTAGGAATCAAATGTGATTATGATTTTTTTGAAAGGGGGGAAATCTATTTAACAAATTTGGGTATGTTAAATAGAGTTCAATTTGTTTGCTTTTTTTTGTGAACTTTAGAAATTGGACTCTTATTTGACAAATTTGGGTATGTCAAATGGAGTCCAAAGTGTGTCATGATTTCATGCGTGTGATCTCTTACTTTTGGAAAGGTGGAAACTTCAACTCTAAAATATGTAAAATATGTTAAGTAAAATTTTAATTTTATGCTATGATTTTATTTTGAAGATAGGATCTTCATTCAACAAGTTTGAGCATGTTGAATCAACGTGGTTATCTTCAAAGGTGTGCTTTTGAAAAAGAAAGAAAGAAACTCCAACTCTAGTATATGTGAAATATGTTAAGTGGAGTTTCAATTTCATGCTATGATTTTTGAAAATAGAATCTTCATTCAACAAATTTGAGTATGTTGAATAGAGATAACTATTTAAAAAATGATTTTTATTTTGATTTTGAAAGGAACCTCCATGTAATAATCATGGGGATCGTTAGATGAGGTTTGGTTATATGTGTTTTGTACTTTTTTTCTTCTTTTTTTTGAAAATTTCTTATGAATTTTGTGCAAAATCTTTTGTTATGTGAAATTTTGAAAAAGTGCTTTTGGAGTGACATTTTTACAAAAGAGTTTATTTTCTTAAATATTGGAATGAACCTTGCCTCACCAAGCTAGTGGTAAGGAGGTTCTAAATTTTTAGTCATCTCCTTTCATTAGTTAATTTTATTTTTAACATATTGGGAGACCCAATAGGGATTTTTAAGTTCTACAAGGAGTGAGGTCCTAAAACATAAAAGATGTTGGCTAGCTTTGCCAAGAACGAAATAAGCTAACTGTCAATGGAAGAAAAGATTATCTCAGACTTATATGAAATACAAGTCCACTATCGATGCTTGGAGACAACAATTTTCTACTAGAGATGAAGAGAGGAACTCTCCCCAATGGAGTTGTCAGAAAAATTTATGGTGTTTATTTAAAAATGTGAGACACCATACAAATCTCAGGGGGTACTTATTGAAGTGATCGAGTACGACATTAAGGAATGATGCACTATCTCAAAAGATAAAAATCATCACTCTATAATGAACATAATCATCTAATAAGGACTCCTAAGGCATGATTGGTCTTAGAATGTACTAGAGATCTTTCTCCTACTTTATATAAAAAAATAAAGTAGGGTTTATATTAAGTGGGCTCTTTAAGTTCCCTATGAAGGCAAGCCCTCATAGTTAATTACATCTTAAAGAATGAGAATTCCTTAAGAATACTCTCGATTAAAGTAAACAATTAGAATCTCCAAAGATTTCAAGGCTAAGACTATCAAAGGATTGGCTAGTTTAGAAAATCAAATGGGATAGATCAAGGAGAAGACTTATTTTTGGAATCCAAATAGAGAAAGTAGGAAATTCTCATGATACTAGGAAGCCTAGTGAGCATTCCAATCCACCCTATAATTGGGCTTTATATATTTGAAATTGAAAAAAAAAATATTCATTTGAGTTTAAATTTTATTAGATTTCTAGAGCTTATAATCCATCAACACAAGATTGTAGAAATGCCTAAGAGGTGAGGATTTATGCTTGTAACCCTAAGAAAATAGCTACCTCAAATCCTAAATATAGAGAGCTTTGACATAAGTTAAAGCATGACCTAAATCTAAGCGAAGATGGGTATAAGGTTTATCTCCATAAAAGAGAGTAAATCATCCCATTGTCCTAAACTCACTCCCCAAGAGACTAGAGCATGAGTGGTATAAGTAATGACTTAATCTACAAATGCAAAATCTTTTCTAATTTTATTTCAATTTTGACACTTCATTTTGACAAAGGCTTTAGGATTTTGATACTTATATGCATGATGAAAATAGATTATGGGCCAAATCAGCTAGAAGAAGGTGTTGTCCACCACAAGAGATGCCCTCACAGGTCAAGTATTCTCTTATCGTGCAAGGATGGAGATCCTTCATGTTCAAGAGAAAGAATATGTATGCATGTTGTGAGACATTCAATCATTCAGCTAAGGGGTTGCTAAATCTTTTAATTATATTATTTAATACCTAGGCTTTATGGTGAAGTTATGAGTTATTTTAAATTTTAATTGTGAGTTATTTATTCAGGTAGAAAAATTAATTTTATCCTAAGAGCCTAATCACATCCAGGCTACACATTGAAGCATCAAAAATATAAGAAACTAAGAAAAATATGTTATTTCTAATGCTCAATCTAAACACAGCATCATACAATTTTATAGACTGTCATAAAAGAATAAAAAGAGAAAATGGGCAGTCGAGCTCTACCCTTACATAACTCGATATATAAAAGAATAATTATAATTATAAATAATAAATGTTATAGGGTTCTTCAAGTCTTCATTCTTCATGTCTCCTTCATTTCTGCATATATTTGCTCATTTTGATGTGGTAGACTTCAAGACATCACATCGCACCCCAGAATTAAGTCTTCTAACTAATGCTCATCCTAAATCCCCATAGCACAATCCTAATTCTTAATACAAAAGTATATTAAAAATAGGAAAAGTAAATCTAACTCCACCTATAAAATAAGTGTTAGCTAAATACACATACAACCAAAGCAGTTATATAATAATTTGGACTTAGCACCCTGCACATGGATAGCCAAGCTCATCTGTCCTAACTTGGATTATGCTTAGGGGCTTAAGCAACTTACGAAAGAGAGCATTTATATTTATTTTTTCAGTGGCCCCTTAAGCACAATCCTCTGTATAAAATATAATTAGGCTAATCACGGCCTAACATCCAATCTACGAAACATACACCCTAACATCTAATCTAAAATATTACATCACAAAATGAAATATACATCAAACCATGCACCGCCCTAACATAAGGCTAAAGTGGTGACTTAATCCTATTGTGTGTGTTAAGGCTTATGTGGTGTGTCCTAACTAGACTTTAGAGTTAAAATTTTCTAAGTGTGAAGAGATTTAATCATAAAGGGCAATTTTACTTTAAGTGGTTTATTTGATTTATGAATTTTACTTAATATTTTCTTTTATTTCATTTGACCTACATAAAATCACTAAGTGTTATAAAGAGAAAGAAAGATAGGTTCACTCTCTTTTATCCCTACCTTAAATCATTTCTAATGCCAATTAATTAAACAATTCTATTTAGTGAATGACTTATTATATATTTTAATTAGTCCTAGGTTTAGGTTCACTTTAAATAAACTCATTCAATAAAAAGGGAATCTCAAGATTAATTGAAATGAACTACCATCACATGACACATGTTTTTTTATTTCTTTCCATCATATATAACATGCATATGGTTAAGTACTAAACATACATATACATGCAATATATATTTTAGTATACTTGAATGATGAATGTAAGCAAATGCATTTGAAAATCATGTTTCATTTGATTGACTTATTTTATCATATTAATTTAAAGCTCTATCTAAATTCTTATACAAAAGCATAAACAAAGAGCTTTAAGTCACATGACCAAGCAATTCCACCATTTGAACCAAATATGAATGCATGTTTTTTAATAGAAAATGGGTTTCCATTCATTAGTGAAATGTACACATAAATGTATAAAAGTTTTAAGTAGGTACGACACCATTGTTTAGCACTAGGGGAGTGAGGTAGAGACCTCCTTGGGCATACTTAAATCTGTGCATCCCAGATATCCAAACTAATATACCCACTATTCTTATGTACACATGAATGTACATATAACTATTAGAATAGAAAACCTTGCAAAAGTTGAATTTGATTTAATTGATTTATTTGTGTGAATGAATTAAAGCTCTATCCAAATTCTAATGTCAAAACGCATAAGAATGAAATCAAACGAGTAGGTCACCTTTATTTTGTACTAGGGGAGTGAGGAAAAGACCTCATTGGGGCTACTTAAAGCCTTACATCCCCGGGATGTCCAGACTAATATACCCACTAACATTCATACTTATGCAAATCAACATATGAATGAAAGAAAGAAACTCCACTTCATATATTAAGCTTATATTCACATGCACCTCCTATGTATGTATAACTAATGTCATAACATGTATCATTATTCATTAATAAGCTTTTAAAAATACATTTAAGATTTAATAGTGATAATAGCCACACATATTTTTAATTTAGGCCAACAAATGCAACTTGATATAAAGGAAATCATTTCATTTAATTAATTTTTAAAAGAGGATGAATGAATGATTACAAGTGGCATACAACATATAATACAATTAGAAAGAAATAAAAACATAAGCACATAATTTCATTCAATTCAATTAATTCCTAAGGACAATCATATCAAATAAGATCATTTAAAATAAACCAAAGTTCCTTAATGCCATTTTTTTATTTCATGTTTGATTTTGTTTAAAGAAGAGAGGATATTTAATTATTTGCTGCTCCTAATCCATTCCATATTTATAATTTAATCTGGTTTAATGAGAAGATAATTAGGTGAATTTTATGGATTAATTAAGTTGTGAGATGAATTAAATCAATTAATTAACCCTTGCCTATGTTACCTTAAAGTAATTAACCAATTAATTATGAGCCAACATGATATGCACATGAATTGGAATTTAAATTAGCAATGACCCTAAGAAATAAAAGGCCTAATGCAATTGGCTCACAATTAGTAGTTAATTAGATTAAGGAACTTAATTAAGTACTCTTATGGCTCCCCCATATATGTAGGTTAGCCATAATTTTTTTAAATAGTTTTATGTTATTAAACACCTAAAGATCTACCCAAGAAACTTAATTATATGAGCTTCGGAATGATTGTGATTTTAATTTGATTAATTAAGCCATTTTTAATTAATGAATTAAACCATTAATCTCAAATTAATTAATTTCAAGTTAAGTGAAATGAACTTAGGGAAAAGAATGGAAATGATGTTCCAATCTCATTCTCTATGCTCGTTCATTGTTATACAACGATTAGAAAGCTTAATTAATAGTTTTCTTAATATTTAGCATGTTAATTAATCACTTAATTAATTAAGAAAGTAATTAAGGCTAAGATAATCAATTTTTCTAATTAACTAAGAAATAAATCCAAGAAAATTATGAGAGGTAGAGGTCATCTCATTAATCAACCTTAAAGTTTGAAATTAATTACTTGGGTAATTAGAGAGTAATTAAGCTAATTAAGTTTTTAGTTAAACTCAAATTAAGCCTTAATTACTATTCAAAATCAATTAGAATTAATTTTAAATTAATCTCCTCTAAAGTACCTTTAAAATTCATATTTATTTATATTTTTTAGATTTTTCTACAATTAGTTATGAGTTTTAGAAGTTTTAGTTGATTTAAAATGATTTTCATGAAGTTTGTTAATTTATTTTATTAAAATAAATCATTTGAACTTCAAAATTTAATATCTTTTAATTTAGAAACTTTTTTGACTTGAAATATTTATGGTGGGTAGATTTTAACTTCAATTTCAATCCCTGAAAATTTCAACTAAATCTGATGTGTGTTTTTGGTTTAATTAAAATAATTTAATTTTTACTAAAACTCAAATTAAGCACTAAATATTTAGTATAATTTAGGATTTTGGATTCATTAGATTTCTCTCAGAAAGATAAATCCAACAAGCTCTTATTTTTAATTTTTCATTAAGTATTTTATTTTCTATGAATTTTTGAAGTTTTGGGTGATTTAAATAATTTTAAAGTCAAAAAATTCTTAATTTCCCACTTAACATAGTTAGCACCGCGTGCGATGCTGACGTGGTAACGTGGTGCCATGAGACACCACATAATTGGACCGCATAGTTTTGCATGGCACCGCACGATCCGATATGGTCGGTTAGCACGGTGACGCATCAACAAATGAGCGGGAAACGGAGGGGGAGCGAGGATTGTGATGCATTTTGATCAGGATCGTCCAATAATGAATCGGACGGTCCAGTTGATTCGTCACAACCAAAGGCGGCGGAGGATCTGCATGATGGACCGTCAATCTCACAGCGGATCGAATGGGCTCTCGAGCGGCGAAAATAGCCGAAAACACTATTCATCTGAGCGATTTTTGTGAAATCTCAACAAAATCTAGCTCGAATGGGCTTGTTTTTGCGATGATTCACACCAAAAAACTTCTATTTTCATATTAGGATTGTATAAATAAAGAATGTGAGATTTCTAAGGAAATTTTTTGAAATCGCATGAAAATGGTCACAAAATAAGAAATCCTAAGGCCGGCTATGATTTGGAAAAATTACCTCATCGGAGATGATTTCTAGTGACGGTGAAGATCCAAGCAAGCACCTGGGTGTGAGAGGAAGCCTTGGAATAAGTTTGAACCTTTGCTTTGCTTTGGAACTTCATGATCACCAATGATCACCACTTCCTCACCGTTTGATTTGATATTTTTTTGGCTCAAATCAGGTGGGGGAAGGTTGCACCTTACTATGGAAACTTTTGGGAGATGAATGAACTCAATACTCAATGGAATTATGCCTCTCTTTTTTTCTTTCAAGGGGATGGACAAAATTTTCATTAAGAATGATGGAGAGGTGGTTGTGATGGTGATGTCTTGATTAAGAATTTTGGATTTAGCTCAAAGTCCTCTTTTTGGGTTGTGGAGCCAGCTCCATTGAATGCTAATGATGGGGGTAATCGAATGCAAGTGATGGGAGGATTAAATGAGATTAGGTGGAATCTTATATGAGGGAGGATCCATGAGGGATTTGATTGGGTTGGGCTGATTTTGGGCTGATCCCAAGTGGGTTTGGGTTGGGTTTAATCAGCTCCCAAGATGCCATGGGTTTGTTTCAAAGGATTTGGCTCAATTTGGGCCACATGAGTCACATTGGGTCATATTGGGTTATGTTGACCAATTGATCAAATTGGGTCAAACTAAGGCTTAGGTTAGGTTCAAATAATGATTTGAAGTATTTTGGTATGATCAATTTGATTTAATTTGGCTTAGGATTGATTTTGGCTCATTTGAAATCAAATGGGTCAAATGGATCAAGTTGATCAATTTGACCAAAATTGGCCAAATTAGTTTTGATTATGGGTTGATTCATATTCAATTGGGAAATTGAAGTTGAATGTAGTTTTTGGTTTGAATTAATTTGGATTTAATTTAAATTTAGGCCAAATTGACCATTTAGGTCAATTTGGGCTAAATGACTCAATTGAGCCCAATTAATCAAATTGGGTTTAATTATGACTTTGGTCAAGTTTAATAATCAATTTGGAATGAACTTGAGCCATTAGTTGCAATCAATTTAGGTTAGATCATGATTTGACCCAATTTGGTCCTTTAGGCCCATTTGAGTCAACTTGAATCAAATGGTCAATTGGGCTTGGTTTAGCTCAATTGGTAGTCAAGCCATGTTCAAATATTAATTTTGAGTTGATTTGAATCATTAGTTTCAATTAATTTGATGTAAGAAGGGTTTTTGTTAGTTTTGGTTCATTTAGGTTAAAGGGTTGACTTGGTCAGGTGATCAAGTTAACTTTGTTTAACCCAATTGATTCTAATTGATCATCCTAGGTGATCAACAATCATGATGAAAGATTTTGGTGTGCTTAGTTCAATCAATTTGGGTTGGATTGAAAGTTGGCTCAAATGAGTCCTTTAGGTCACTTTGGGTCAAGTGGACCTAGGTTGGTTAATTGGTTTAGTTTTGGCATGATTTATGTTTAGTTGGCCTTATATGTGAGCCTAAGATTGAAATATAAATTCAACTACAATCAATTTGGAGTTTAATAGGTTTTGGCTCAATTGAAAGTTTCAAGTCGAAAGAGTTGAGTTGGGCTTGACTTGGGTTGACTTATATTTAGTTTGATTTAGTTTTGATCATTTGAATATATATTTCATTTATATTTATGAATATAAATGAGGAATAATTGATTTGTAAAGAAAACAATTGAATTTTATTTGATTTAAAGGGGGTTTTAGCTAAGCTTATGAGAGTGGTTCATATGGCTTAGGAAATGTCTTGGGATTTGAATTTGATTTTGAGTTTCAATCATTTGGAGTCAAATTTAGAATTAGATTTATAATTTGAATATGAATTTGAGATTTGATTTGAGATTTGAATCTAGGTTTGATTTGAGAAGGTGTGCATGTATTGAGTTTAGGCTATAGGATATGTGATTTCTTAAGTCCTAAGGTATCACCTAATCATATGATTAACCCTTCTAAGTTTCTAGACTTAGGTTAAGTATTCACCTAATCACTAGAAGTATCTTATGACTAAGAAACTCTTAGTGTCTAGAAGAGTCTTAAGTTTAAGAATATGAGGTTGAGAGCTCACTCCAAAAGTGAAGTCAACATTAACTTAAACATCAAATTACCTCCCCTATCCTTAGCCTCTAAATCATGAATCATCTCTTATTGTAAAAGCACTTTATCAAAATGGATCTCCATTTAACAAAACCAATTTGATTAAGGAAAATAATTTTAGAAGTAAAACACTAAGCTTTTTAGCCAGAATTTTAGAAATAAGCTTGTTAAAGAAGGTACATAAGCTTATGGGTCGGAAATCACTCCAAAGTTCAGAATTATCTTTCTTTGGAATCAAAACTATGGAAGTACTGGCAAAAAATTTAGGAAACCCATTGCCATTAAAAGAAAATCAAGAACCGCATTAATCAAATCCTCTTTAATGATCATCCGCTCAAAAAAATATTGGTGAAGCCATTAGGCCCAGCCACATAATCTTTATTCATGTTATGGAGTATATCAAAAATTTCAGATTCAATAGGCAAGGAAGTAAGCATATGATTGTCCTCAGCTGAAATAAGAGAAGAAATAATAAAAGACCATGAAACATCATCATAAATAACATTCTTATTAAGAAGATCACTATAAAAAGCAACAATATAATCAATAAGATCCTTCTTCTCCATATACCAAGAGCCATCATCTAATTTAATTTTGTGAACATAGTTAATAACTTTTTTAAATCATGGAATGAAAATATTTTATGTTCTTATCGCCCTAAGAAATATGTTTCATAGAAGTCTTTTGCCTCCAATAAGTTTCTTTCATGTCTTGAAGACGGGTCAACCTATCCTTAGCATTAGCTAACAAAGGAGATTTAGAATGATCATGGATAACTTCTTCCTCCAGGTTAACTACCTTGTTTTCCATTTCAGTAATATTAGAAAAGAGATTCTTAAAATAATTTTTATTCCACCACGCAAGACATTATTTTAATATCTTCAATTTATACCAAAAGTGTTTCATCCAAAAAATAGCATCATTTGGATGTAACAGTTCCTTCCAATTACGAGAAATAACATTAAGGAATCTATCATCCATAAACCACATATTTTGAAAACAAAATGAAATATGAGAAGGAGACGTAATAGCCTTAAAATTAACATTGATAAGCAAAGGAGAGTGATCAGATAACATCCCACTTAAATGCTGCACAGAAGTAATAGGGAAAATATTAATCCAAGGATGATTAAAAAGCACCCTAGCAAGTCTTTGCCAAAGCCTATTATTATTCCAAGATAACTTAGAACCCATTAAACCAATGTCCGTTAGATGGCAATCCAAAATGATATTATTGAAATTCTCCATAGAGAATAAATTAGGAGCATAGCCACCATGTCTCTCTAAAGAGAAGGAAATAGTATTAAAATCACCACCAACAAATCAATGAGCATCAATGGAAGAAGAGAAATTAGTAAGCTTCTCCCAGAGAATACGTCTACCACTCCTATTACAAGAAGTATAAATAAAAGAACCAAAGCAACTAAAAGTTCTATAAGAAATCTTAACATTCACAACTTGGGATAAATCATTCAAAATATCCAAAACAAACGGGTTATTCTAGAAGACCCAAATCTTATTACTAGAGTTAGCAAGAAGTTGTTAAAACCAACCATTCTCACAATATAAGATATTTTAGTAGGAAGAATAAATGATTCCAAAATAGCTAAAAAAAATATTATGGAGATGCACAAGATTCCTAATCCTATTTCTAATAAAGAGGGAACCAACACATTTCACATTCCAAATAAGAAAATTAACCATTTATTTTTTAGTTAGAGGAGCTAGATCTAGTGAATCTAGGCAAATTAGGGGGGTTTGTTTTAGAATTCTTGTTTTTCTTTTTTAAAAATAGTTTGAAATTTTTTATTCCTCTCCAATAGCTCTCAATCTGATAAAGATTGATCATGAACACTCTTAGATGGGCTTTGAGCCACTAAAGCATCTTTACAAGCTACTTCCCCTTCTTCAAGTTCAATATTAAGTTGGAAAGTCGGATTAGAAGGTGGCTCAAGATCATGATTCTTTTCAGCATTCACAACAACATTTAAATCCTCATTTAAAGCCTCATTTTCATCAATCAAAGCCTGCAAAGATGCATGAATACAATCAAAAGAGACAAAGTCATCATCCAAGAGCTTAGAAAACTTATTATTATCCATATTAGAAAGGTTCAATTGCCTAGGAGAAGTGAGAGGTAAATCATCCTTCAGTGTAGGATTATCAGCGATATCCACCATCGATGGGCGAATCCACCTCAAGTTTAAATATCCAAAAAATCAATCCTTTTAACAGCATTCGAGGTTTCCTTATGATCCAAGGCAGATTTCTAGACATTTACAGGAATTGGTCTAGGGTTAGGATTAGAAACTTCTTTAACATGATTCTTTTTTTTTTTTCGATGGGAATGAACAATAAAATAATCCAAAATATCATGACCATGAATCTTGTAGTGAGCACAAAAAACAGAAAAGTTCTCAAATTCAATCTTTTGCAAATAACCATACTTTTTCGAACCTATCTAGATCTCTTTAGAATGCTTTTTCGTAATATCCAATTCAACAAGAATCTGAGCCATAGAGGGATGGGTTTTTGTTGCGGTCGCCTGATCAATTTGCAACAGACGACCGAATAGAGCACCAATAGCAAAGAGAACATGGTGATTAACGAAATGAATTCGCATGTTAAGAAGAGAAATCCAAATAGGAATGATTGGAAATTCTTATTTAATATCAAACAGTGGAGACCATTTCAACAAACACATCTAGTAGTTAAAAACAAAATAAGATTAGCGAGAGAAAACACGTGAGTAATCTAAATCATTCGTGAGTTGAATCAAAGCATGTTGAGGATCAATCAGGCCAATCGAGAAAGCACCCGAGAGTTTCAAACTATGAAAGAAAGACCGGATTTTATCAAATTAGGGCGGCGTAAAGCAAATTTACCAACTAAAGAAAATTCATAGGGTTTAGCCAGTTTTTTCAACCTCTAGATCCGAGCACATTACTGCTGGCAACCCCCTAAAATACGTCGAAATGAGAGTAGGGTAATCATCAGAGCAATAACTCTTGCCAGCTAGTACCTCTTTGAACGATTTAGAAGCCATCGGAGCAGTTTGGTCTGAAATCCCCAAAATACTAGAACCAATATTTGGGATTTTAGCCCGGGGATTAGAAGTTATCATGGCTATAATAAAAAATGAAGCATAGCGTGAACGGCCAGAGGCCGAATGAGCCTTCAAAATTGGGAGAAATCAGCTCAGAAGCTGCAAAAAAAAAAAAAAAACCTAGATGGGGACGTGCTGCCAAAAGGGAAACAAAAATCGCCAAAGCTCTGAACAATAGAGGAGAGGAGGATTATTTGTTTTCCACTAAAAAAATTCATTTGATCACACTTAAATTTGAAAAAAAATTGAATTGAAAACTTTTATAATTAAATTAAAGATTAATTTAACTTGATTTTAGCAAACTTAACACCTCTATGAAGAACTTTAAGGGCTCCAAAAGTAAATCAACATGACATAAACTATGCGTGCCATGTATATAAAGCAATGGTAAAGCTTCATAATATTAATTAGATGGTGAAATGACTAGCAAATTTTACATACTCATAATCAAATGAGCATATCATATAACATCAGTATGTAGTTGAATGTTAAAAGAATATTATTTAATTAAAGCAATCAATATTAGTAATCCAATAAAGTGTTTTAGAATTTTAGTTGAATTTATTAAAATATAGACTTTCATTTTATTCTCATTTTTCTCTTTTTTTTTGTTTCTCCATCAGTTTTATTACATATTTCATGTATTTGCATATTTGATATTCAAATCTAATATTTATGGATATAATATTTTATCATCACAATCACATCGAAATATTTACATAAAAAGATATATTTGACTTTTAAAAAATTAATATTAATAGTATTTGTAATCTAATGTTAACAAGTATTATTTATACTAATAAATACTAAATTTTAAATATTAGATATATAAATATATAAAAATTATACTATATGCATGTAAATCTCCCTTAACTCCATTTGTTGATTAACAAGATAAATTTAAAATTAACATATAAAAACTTCTTAAAATTTAATTTAAATTTATTTTGTTATCTATTTAAAGACTCTTAAATAAGGTCTAAATAAATAGTTATTATAATGGTTTCATGATATGTAAATTAAAAAGATGTAAATGATTAATTATATATATATATATAATTATTTACAAAATTATACATAATATATATTTATTTATTTTTATCAGTTAATATATCTTGACATGAGAGAGAGGAGGTCCGACAGACTGACACTGACTCATCAACGTCCGGCGGGTGGGAGGCGGGGGGAAAGGCATCCGATCAAATGCCGTATGTATTCTCTCCCGCCAAATGAATTTCCTTTCCCTCCATTCGCCTCGTTAAAGCGCTCCTCTTTCTCCAAAAAATATAATAGGGAATTAAAATTTAAATTAATATATCTTAGGTAATTAATTATTTTTAATTTATGTATACAAAAGCCACAAAACCTCGTATATCTCTGCTGAATCCCGTGCCCCAAATTTCCAAAACCCTTGGCGATAAAGAAGCCGGGAAGTGACGACGGGAGCTCGCTGGAGAAGGTATCGACGGGACCAGCGGCGTGGGAAGGAGACGAGGAGTTCGTGAGAGGTGATCAATGCCCGGATTTAATAAATCAGAGATTCAAGGTAAGGGTTGGGCGGAGGAGGGAAACGGGATTTAAGATTCTGTAGGATTTAGAGTTATCCTTTTTGCTGTTTGGTAGGATTTAAATTAAAAATCTTGCTCAAATCCTGCTACGAAACAGCAAGCAATGAATGTGCACCCGAGCAGTGTCTCTACCAGTCAATGTAAGATTATAGTTATGCATAACAATTGCAAAAATACATAATAAATCGGTAAATTAACATCTGAAATCCGGAACATAGGTTGATCGGTAATGACTACTTACAAGACCTGGCAACGAATTAAATCATTATGTACAAATCAAATCGCTAGTGACAATAACTTAATGCTCTTCACACGGCAAGTCAATAGGTACTCAAAGCAGTCTACACAGAGCAACAAAAAATATTGATATTGTAGATTTATGAAAAAAAAGAGGTAAATCTGAACAAATCAAAGTTAACTTGGAAGTTGTATATGCAAAGCAATTCAAGCCTCTAAATCTGAATAAATGAAGGATAAATAATAAACAAAGCTCGTACTAAATAGTCTGGATAGGTTAACAATGTAATTGAAATAATACAATAAACGTACAAAAATATTGTGGGGCTTCTAAGCATCCAAACTGCCTGCTCATTACAAATGTTTCTTAGCCCCAAATAGTTGGGATAATGAAGAGCACTCTGAAATGTTTACAATTGTTTCTTAAAGTTCTCATTTTGCATTCTGTATATAATTTCTGTTGCATGTGCTTTTATTCGTTTCTCTAAACACAAGTTATGACTGTCTTAAAATTCCCATCGATGATAAAACTTGTGTTTTGCTTAGTGATGAAAAGGAAGATCTCTTTGAAATGCTCGCCAAAAAAGAACAAGAGGAAGATATTAATAAAAGAAGCAAATGAAGCTGTGAGGGATTCAAATGAGAATGGCTACATCATAGACTGTGGCGGAGAGCCTGCTCTGAGAAAAAGACCCAAGCGTGCAGCTTCATGCTCAAATTTTAAAGAGAAAAATGTCCGATTATCTGATAGGTTCTCTGTTATTGAAGAAAAAGAAATCAGGGTTGTGGAAGAGGAGAAGGATGCTGTTGAGCTCACCAAACTTGGTGCAGAAGATTTACCACCATGCAGAAAACTTGTTGACTTTGTCTTTCATGATGCTGATGGAAATCCCCAACCCTTTGAAGTTTGTGAGTTTGATGATATTTATGTTACTTCTGTTATCATGCCCATGGATGATAATTTGGAGAAAGAGAAGGAAAGAGGTGTTAAGTGTGAAGGATTTGGCCGAATTGAAAGTTGGTCAATATCTGGTTATGATGAGGGTACTCCCGTTATTTGGGTTATGACTGAAATTGCAGAGTATGAATGTGTGAAGCCTGCCGGAAACTATAAAAGGTTCTACAATCATTTTAATGAAAAGGCTCGCATTTGTGTTGAAGTGTATAGAGTATTAACAAGATCTATTGGTAGAAATCCTGATTTGAACCTTGAGGAATTGCTTGCTGGAGTTATTCGTTCCATCAGTGGAACTACTAACTCCAATGGTGTTGTTAATAGAGATCTGATTATCTCTCTTGGTGAATTTATATATAATCAGCTGATTGGGTTGGATGATGCATCAGAGGGAAATAATGTGAGCTTAGCCACAAGGTCAGCTCTCTGTGCTCTAAGAGATGAATATAGAAGCAGAGGAGTAAGAGAAAGGGTTGATGGAACCTTGAAGATTGATGGTAAAAAAAAATTGGAAATTAATGAAGATGAAGATGAGAAGTTGGCACGACTACTCCAAGAGGAGGAAAATTGGAAGATGATGAAACAACAGAGAGGTCCACAGTCAAAGAATTCTAACATTTATATCAAGATCAGTGAGGCAGAGATTGCAAATGATTACCCTTTGCCTGCATATTACAAACCTGTTGTTGATGAAATGGATGAGTACATATTCTTTGATAGTGAATCTAGCATTCATTATGTTGACCTTCCTAGGAGGATTCTCACTAACTGGTCACTTTATAATTCAGATTCGAGGCTTATTTCTTTGGAACTTTTGCCAATGAAACCTTGTGCAGAAACTGATGTTTTGGTTTTTGGATCTGGAAACATGCAAGAAGATGATGGTAGTGGGTTCTGTATCGAGGGTGACTATGGTGGGTCTTCATCTAGTATTACTAATTGTGCAAATTTTGAAGGCGTTCCTATTTATTTGAGTGCAATCAAGGAATGGATGATAGAATTTGGTTCCTCAATGATTTTCATTTCAATACGAACAGATGTTGCATGGTGGGCATCCTAATCTCCATTGTGTTTTAATTTCCTTACCTCAATGAAAATATTTTCTGAGTGATTAAATTATTTTATTGCAGGTATAGACTTGGGAAACCAGCAAAACTATATGCTCCATGGTACGAGCCAGTTCTTAAGACTGCAAAGCTAGCGATTAGTATCATTACTTTGTTGAAAGAACAGACTCGAGCTTCAAAACTCTCATTTGCAGATGTTACCAAGAAGATCACAGAATTTGACAGGGAACATCCTGCCTATATTTCCTCAAATATTGCTGCAGTGGAAAGATACGTGGTGGTTCATGGACAGATTATTCTTCAACAATTTGCTGAGTATCCTGATAAAACAATTAGAAACTGCTCTTTTCTAACTGGTCTATCAAAGAAGATGGAAGAGAGACTTCATACGAAATTGGTGATGAAGAAAAAAGTTTTGGTTCAAAAAGAAGCAAATCTGAATCCAAGTGCAGCAATGAAGCCATTTATCTCCAAGAGAAAGGTGATGCGTGCTACAACAACACGACTTATTAATAGGATATGGGGAGATTATTATTCCAATCATTTTCCTGATGAATTCAAGGAGGATTTTGAGAATGTGTTGAAAGATGAAGTTGAGGATGAGCAGGAGGAGAATGAAGATGATGAGATTGAGAGCAGCATATTGTGGTTCAAGAGGTGGCTTCAAAAAGTTATCCAACTAGAAGGTATCGAGATTCTATGTCTAGTGTGGAGGAAATTAGATGGGAAGGAGATCTAATAGGCAAACTGGATTCTGGTGAAGTTTTGTATAAAAATGCAATTGTCCGTGGAGAGAAAATTTTTGTTGGTGGAGTTGTGGTTATTGATGGCGCTCAACCAAGTGAAGTTCCAACTTTGCATTTTGTGGAATTCTTATATGAGGGGCATGATGGAACAAAGATGGTCCATGGTAGGATAATGCTAAGAGGATATCAAACTGTTTTGGGCAATGCTGCAAATGAGAGGGAAGTCTTCATGACTAATGACTGCAATGATTTTGAGCTAAGAGACATTAAAGAGCCAGTAATTGTGGATATTCGTTCAATATCATGGGGATACCAATATAGAAAGGAGTATTCTGATGCTGCTAAGATTGATAGAATGAAGGCTGAAGAGAAGAAAAAGAAAGGGCAACCAATGGATTTCTTTTGTAAAAGCTTATATTGGCCTGAGAGAGGAGCTTTTTTCACTCTTCCTTTTGATACTCTAGGACAGGGATCTGGTCTCTGCAACTCTTGTAGACAACGAGAAAATAAGGAGTGTCTTTTTAAATGTAGCTCGAAGGAAAGCTTTATCTTCAAGAAAATTGAATACAATATTCGTGACTTCATATATGTGAGCCCTCACTTGTTTTGTTGAAGAAAATGAGGAACATGAAACTTTTAAGGCTAGCAGGAATGTTGGACTTAGGGCTTATGTTGTGTGCCAAATATTAGAAATCCGATTTCATGAAGGTGCTAAAAATCCAACTCAACATACCCTTATTAAAGTTAGAAGATTCTATAGACCGGAGGATATTTCAGCAACCAAAGCATATACTGCTGATATTAGAGAAGTACTTCCTATGCACATTTTTCTTTTTCATAGTTTGGTCATGATGATGCAATATGCTGTATTTGTTTGCTTACAATCGATAATTACAATGCTAAATTACCATTCTTTCAAGTTGATTTAACTTCCAATTGTGAACTGTTTAATGCTTAATACCTCTTATTGTAAAAAAAAAAAAACAGGTTTACTACAGTGAAGATTTGCATGATGTACACATAGATATGATACAAGGGAAATGCAATGTTATAAAGAAAAATGATTTACCTAGTTTGGATCTCCCAGTGATTATGGATCATATTTTCTTTTGTGAATACGCTTATGATCTTACGCAAGGTTCTCTTAAGCAGGTACAATTTTCCAAACCTTTATATTTTCTTATTATGGATCATTGTTTGATTCATATTGTTCTCTTTAATGGACTTTCTTTGCGTGCAGTTGCCATCTAATAGTAAGCTTTGGACTACCATTCGAAATGCACCCAATCTCACCGCCAAAAGGAAAAAGGGTAAAGAAAAATGTGGGGAAGGGCAGCAGATGGAAAGACATACGTGGAAGGACTTGTCTCAGGAAAATCGCTTGGCCACTTTAGATATATTTGCTGGTTGTGGTGGTTTATCCGAAGGACTTCAACAATCTGGTAATTTTTTTTATTGCATCTTTTATGTATGCTACCCTGTTTACTAAGATTGTTTTTATTCTTTCTTAAAAGGTGCTACATTTACAAAATGGGCAATTGAATATGAAGAGCCTGCTGGCGAGGCATTTAGCAAAAATCATCCTGATGCACAGATGTTCATTGATAATTGCAATGTGATTTTAAGGTTATCACTTACTTTAGCTTTATATGATCATCATTGTCTTGTCTAAGTGCATGCATTAATTATTTCCCCACTTATTTTTCTTGCTTTCATTCACTCCACCTCTTACTTTCCCATAAAAATATATATATATTTAAGCAATAGAATGTTGCTTGCACTTTATATAAACTTTGAAATTAATGGAAAATTTTTTGAAACAATTGGTGATATATGGATATACAGGGCCATTATGGAGAAATGTGGTGATGTAGATGATTGCATCTCAACTTCTGAGGCTGCTGAATTGGCAGCTAAGCTTAGTGAAGACAAGCTTAAAAATCTTCCGATGCCTGGTCAGGTAGATTTCATTAATGGAGGACCTCCTTGTCAGGTATTGTAACTCCCTCTCTCTCTCTCCGTTTTCCCCACCAATATTGAAAAGCGTTCTCCAAGCTATTGTACATGCGGTCATTAGCGTGTTTAATGAAGATCGTCATAGACTTGTTCCGTATTTTTGTTGATTTCCGTCTTCAAGCTATTGTGCATACTGGAATAAGTCTGCTTGTTGGAGATCATCATAGACTTGATTATGTACTTCGTTAATTACTCATCTTCAATTTTGAGCCTAAAGTTTCTCTTATTGAAGAATCTTACAATTCAAGTGATAAATTTTATCTCTGTTATTATTCAGTGATCATGCTTTTACCTGTTGTGCACCTTCCTACACCTGTTGCAGGGGTTTTCTGGGATGAATAGATTTAGCCATAGCACGTGGAGTAAAGTACAGTGCGAGATGATTTTGGCATTCTTATCTTTTGCTGAATGTTTTAGGCCACGATTCTTTCTTTTAGAGAATGTCAGAAACTTTGTGTCCTTCAATAAAGGCCAAACGTTCAGATTAACCCTCGCATCACTTCTTGAGATGGGCTACCAGGTTCTTATTTTTTTTTCCCCTTGTAAATTTTTTTTAAAATTTTTTGAACTAGCTTGAAACTTTTAATGCATCGGCCCTGTTTGATCACTTTGTAGTGTTACTTCTTTTCAGGTAAGATTTGGCATTCTTGAAGCTGGAGCATATGGTGTTTCTCAGTCGAGGAAAAGGGCATTCATTTGGGCAGCTTCTCCAGATGAAACACTCCCTGAGTGGCCAGAGCCCATGCATGTTTTTGCTAGTCCTGAACTAAAAATAAGTTTGAATGGAAATATGCAATACTCTGCTGCTCGAAGCACTGCAGATGGCGCTCCATTTCGCTCAATAACTGTGAGGGACACCATTGGGGACCTTCCATCTGTTGAAAATGGTGCATCGAAGCTGATAATTGATGTGAGTATTTTTCTTTTCATGCTAATTTTTATGACACAGACATGGCATTGACATGTGGACGTTGCATAACTATAATAGGACATGTCATGTTATGGATATGATATTGTGTTTTTTTTAAAATCTAATCAGTATTTTTATAAAAAGAATTGCATAGTGAAATATAATTTATACATATCTCATAAAAATTGAAGTATGAATAAAAAATAGCATTGGTTTTATTGTCATTAGATTTCAAATTTAATCAAGTGTACTTAATTATCAATAACAAATTAACATTAGCACTGTTTATTATGTATGATTCTGTCAATCTCAATATTATATTGTCTAGTCAATGTGACAATTCAAAAACAGCATATAATCATCAAAATAATCACAGCTTGCATGTATTTCATCCATATTGATCTTGTTGTGCCCAACTCAAAATTTGGAAAAACATTAAACTTGATTTTCAATATGTTAGACACATGTCAGGGCATGCTAAAAGTGTGTTGTATCCAACATGCATTTGACACAAATTTTTATTTTTTTTGAATTTTCCTCGTCATTGACCATTTCCTTACTTTTTTTTTTCATTAATTTTTTAAAATTAGCAAGCTTTTTTCCTTCCTAATTTAGTATGGAGGTGAGCCTGTCTCCTGGTTCCAAAAGCACATTAGAGGGGGCTCAGTTGCATTAACCGATCACATATCAAAGGAAATGAATGAGTTGAACCTCATTCGATGCAAACGCATTCCAAGGCGCCCTGGTGCTGACTGGCGTGATCTTCCAGATGAAAAGGTTCATCCACTGATTTTACTATTGCTATTGGTTTTGTTATTTTCGATCAAAATAAGCTGATTAATTTGTGTTTACTTGGGTATGTTTGGGATCAATTTTATTTTATATTTTATATTATTTTTAAAAATATATTTATTTGATATATTTTAAAACTAATTTTACTTATATTTTTGAAAATAAATCACATTATTTTTAAAGATACTCAAAAGAACTTTTAAAAATCACTATCACCACCAAATATTTTGTTTCAAATCACAATATAAATAAAATAAAAATAAAAATAAATAAAAAACAAAAATAATCTTTAACGGCACCTTAGTCTTTGACACTTAAACTTCTTATGTTAATGCATAATTTAAGCTATGTCGGTCTTTGAATTTATACAGGTTAAGCTGTCAAATGGGCAGTTGGTGGACCTTGTGCCATGGTGTCTGCCCAACACAGCAATGAGGCACAACCAGTGGAAGGGCCTCTTTGGTAGGCTGGACTGGGAAGGAAATTTTCCGACTTCCATTACAGATCCTCAACCCATGGGAAAGGTAGGCATGTGCTTCCACCCGGATCAGGACAGGATTCTCACTGTGCGCGAGTGTGCTAGGTCTCAGGTATAACTCCTTAATCCATATAACATTAACAGTTATTCTTTTCAGCCATTAATGCTGTTGGCATGAATTGTTTCATGAAATTTAAGATGATTGATCATCAATTGTCTGCATCGAATTATTTTGAATGTTTTTGATTGCATTGGAAAATGATCATAATTTTAATTTTTAGAATATTTTAAATAGCTTTGGAATTTAATGTGCATGAAATGTTGATAATTTTTATAGAGTGATTTTGATTTGCGAAAATACATGAAAAAAATTGAAGTTTAAAGTTTTCTCTCATTTTCTTCCATATATTTTATGAAATGTTAGATTATTTTAAAAGTTGATACTTTAAAAAGTATTTTTAGTGAAGTAGGTAAATATCAATAGGATGATCTTGAGTTTGGTAGACTTAAAAAATATACATATCATACAAATTGATAAAAGAAAATTACTTAATTCACCTAGTTGAGGTTATTATGTTCTCAATTTCACTAACCTATCAATTAATTCTGTAACAAATCTAAACACCCTTCCAAAAACTTATCCCTTAGAAAGCACTGAAGAGCTATTTACTATTTTCTGATTCCCATTTGCTTTGTCGTTCTGCAGGGTTTCCGTGACAGCTACATTTTTGCTAGTAACATACAGAACAAACACAAGCAAATTGGGAATGCCGTGCCGCCTCCACTGGCATATGCACTGGGTAGAAAATTGAAGGAAGTAATTGATGCGAGACATTCTTCTCCTTGATTCTTGAAATTTCAATAATTGAAAAGACAAATGGCTACAGTTCTAGATTCTCTTTTCCATTTTCTTTCCAGTCTCCATATATTCTATCGTAATTGGCCTTGTTCCAATGGTGTAAAGTATTATTTCTTCAGCTTCAGAGGGAACTCTCCTTTGAAGGCTCTTCTCTATCCACAACAGCTAATCAATCTCTCTTTTCAGAGTGCTTAGAAGATCCAGTAAGTGGAGTTCTTAGAGCTTCCATGATATGGATCATGTTTGTCACATGATTTTTTTTCCTGTTTTATGCCATTTATGCTAATTGCTGCCTTAATTGAGGCAGCAGATCTGAAAAGTTTGGCTTGTCAGCCTTGTTGTATTTGATATATTAGGATCTTGGATGAGCTTGACAAGAATCACCAATTTCTGAGGTAGCTAGTAATTTTCTGTCATTGTTTCACAATTAACTACTGTTTAGTGTTGTGCCCAGTATCTCTGTAAGGTATTTGTTGTAACTGATATTGTTATAGGCGATTCTGATATTGTATCACTTCTTTTAACTTTAGTATTGTCGATCGGTTTGACCAATTTTGTTGATTTTGCATGATAACAGATTTAAGTTTTATATTAAAATATCTGTGAGAACAAGTGATTAAAACACAACATTAATAAGGTGTTAATGAAGCACATTTAAGCACTTACCGCCATTTTTGTAATAGTTTTTTTTGGAAGTTAGAAATTTTGCCCTTGTAAGTCGTAATTGAATTTGAAGTGAAATTAGTTTTCTAGAACTTTGGTCTAAGAAACCAATGTTTGTATATTGTTACAATTGAATAATTCAACATTTCAGCTGATTCTTGATTTGATTGAACTTAGAATATTCTTATATATGATATATATTGAGTTGAGATCTAGTGAAATCAATAAATAATAAATGTGAGTGTTGATTACAAATGTGTCATAATTTAATTTAAGTATTTATAGCAAAATTTATTAAAAAAATTAATGGTGATGTTGCATAATTGGAGTTTAAAACATATTAATTATTATTAAATTTTAATAAGATTTTTTTAATTTGAAAATTTTGATTGCATAATTATGTTTAAAATGTCAAAGTTAATTAAATAAAAAATATTAGATAAATTAATAATTAATCAATTAATTAAAATTAATTTTAATGAAATTATGTGTATTCCGAGATCAGTAAGTTCTAATGATATTGTTGAAAATTAATCATTATTGCCGTTGCCAAAATTTAATAAACGACTCTCAGATTAATGTAAGTTCACGAACGCCGGAAATGATTCAATACTGATCGTAATTTAAGTTTAATTTCACTTCATCATCCGATGCACCTAATTCTCGCGAATCACCGCTCAAGGTTGATAAAAAATATTTAAAATTGATACTTATATTGATATGATTTGTCACCCAAAATAATTTTATAATATTTGATGTGAAATCATTAATAATAATATTGTTATTCTGTTAATTCACAATTAAACAATTAATAGCTGTTTAAAACTTCCTAATCTTTACCTAATTCATCACTCAAGTGAGTCAATCCTAATCAGCCACCTAATTATCCAATTGAATTAGTGGATGAAGGAGTCAATTGAAGTAGCTGCTCACTGTTTTCTATTAGGTACCGCATAACTAGCCAATTGGAATATGCGATTTGACCTAATACTCGAAACGAGCTCGATCGATCCTCATTCACGCGATTCTCCCTCCTAAGCTCCCCTATTCTCGTTCTTGTGTGCTACTCTCCGTACGTCCGTCTCCCGAGCTCTCTCTAGTCCTTGTTCCGTTCGTGCAAATCGAGCGACTGAAGGAAATTCTCCCTTTCTGCCCGAACCTCTCCTCTCGATCTCGCTCTCATGCCTTTCGCCTGGAACAGCCTACCGAACCCCTCTCCCTCTCGAGCAAGTTGAGCCCTAGCTGAACGGCTCAACCTCCTTCTCCTTCCTTTCTTGCAATCGGAAACTCCAAGTCGTTTTCTTTCAACCCTAAGCTCTACTATCATTTCACTTCAGCTTGGTTGAAATGAGATGGATTTATCAAGTGTTTCTTTTACAAATCTATATTATGCTTGGGTTGCTTTCTTGTGCAAATGAAAAGAGGAAGGATTATGGAGTTCCTTAAGTAAATGGGTTTTATCCGTTGCTTTAGCATCAAATATTTGCATAGATTTACTCATTGCATACGACTATTTCTGTCTTTATGGGTGAAATAATTTCGCTAACTCATTTCTTTACTTGTTTGAAGTGAGATTAGAAATATGAAAATAGGGTTTGAGATGGTGTATGGCTCAAACCCTAAGTTATATGTGAACTTCTTTCTTTTTTCATGTTTCAGATTTTCTGTGGATGAAATGATACTTGCTATGCCTCTCTTACATGTTTAAAATGAGTTCAAAAATATGAAAATGGGGTTAGAGATGATGTATGGCTCAAACCCTAAGTTACATGTAGATTTCTTTCTCTTTTCATATTTCAGATTTTTCATTTAGATGCCATAATTTGATGATACTCTCTTCACAGTTTTTTTTTCAATTTTGTTTGTTGCAAAATACATGAAAAACAATAAGTGTAGAGGGCTGTTCTATTGTTTGAGATAGTTAAAGAGCCATTGTTTGCTGTGGAAATTTAATATTTGTTAATGTTTCGCTGTTCCAAGTACTGAACTTAAGAGAAATGTCGAAAATGAGATGATGACTTTCATTTCTCATGCAACCAGGCTAAAGGAAAATGTTGAAATTAGGTTTGCTATAAAGTCAACATGCTATTGACTCTCTTATTAGTTAAAAAAAGAAAAGGGGTTTCATATTTTTACATAAAGTGGGAGTTGCCATTTCAGCTAGCTGATAATATTTAGGTTAAATCTTGTTTAATTTGTTGCTATTACTTGGTCACTAAATAGCCACTTTGTTTGGGATTTACATATTCTTATTTCTATAGGATTTAAAGTGATCTTTTATGGCTTGTTTACATGAAAATTTCTGTTTTGTCTTTCTATCAATAGAGGTTTTATTACCGAGTTAGGATAAGACATAAGAATGATGAGTTTTCAACATCTTTTACAAAAACAAATCTCATCTTTTACTAAAAAATAGATCTTTAAATGGGATTGAAAGATTCAGATTTTCAGGTTCATGTTGTCGGAATCATATTAATGGGATTGATTTCTATTTTGCTCCTTATAAAGAAATCTTCTACTCCTTAATCCTTTCTCTCTCTAATCAGATTTTCATATTCATGTTGATGGAATCATATTAATGAGATTGATTTCTGTTTTACTCCTTATAAAAAAAATCTCCTACTCCTTAATCCTTTCTCCTTCTAATCAAATTTTCAGGTTTATGTGTAATCTTCAATAGTCATATGAGTTGTTCATTTGCATAGTTGCCTCTTTCTATCACTTGATATCCTATTACCATGCAAAAGATCACTTAATTAAATATGAAATTTTGGATTAATGCGTATTAAACTTAGCATGGCCTTTTACCCTATGTGGATTGAAATTTATTTGAATATCTTGTGAATGACTATCGAGTTAAGATAAATTTTCAGATCTTTATAGTGTTGAGCTTAGCTTGGTTGTTTGCTTTCTCTTGCACTGCTTGTTCATGTTGGACTTAGTTTTCATTTGGGTCTTATTGACATGCAAGTCTTTTCTTAGTTAAATCTGAAATTTCAAATATCTATTTTGTTAGATTTGGTGATTATGTACTTCATATGTTGAAACATGAATTCAATGCAAATTTTTCTTTCTCTTGTATACATCAAGATAGATGTCTTTGAAAGGAATTCATTTTCCTGTCCATAATCCAAGTTATATTCTCTCTTGATACACCTATTTGAGTTAGTAAGCAAATAATGAAATTTCAGATTTATGAAAAGTTTATTTTTGTGGAGCATGTTGTTTGGTATAAGTTTAAATCAAGATCAATTTATATTCTCCTACCAAGTCAATACCCTCTAAAATAAAGTAAGAGAATGGGAGTACATGTGTATAACATCTTATATTGCTTCCTTCATGTTATTAAGGGCTTAAATTTACTTGTATGCAATCTAAAGTGATATTTCTTTAGTAGCCTAAGATGAGTAATATGACATGTCCTATTGAAATGAAAAGAAGGAAGTTTAGATTTATGTTTGTCAAATGAAGTTGATTATTTTACTTTATGTAAATCTAGCCCTACTTACAAATAATTATTATGTTAAAAGAAAAAAAGATGAATGAGACAAATCATGATTTAAACCATTGTCCTTCCTATGACATCTTTTACTAAATGCTAAGGCTTACATTGACATGAAGGTATATAGAATTGGAGATATAGGCTATGCAAAGTTTTTTTTTTTTTGTGATTATTTGTTAGTAAAAGGTGAAACATATACATACATCTTTACCTTTAATTGTTATATTACTTGTGGCTTCGAGAAAGATATTTCCTCTTTTATATTCAAAGTAAGAATGATTGAATGGTGTTCACATGCTTGCTATTTCAATTTTCAAAAGTAAAATTCAATTGAAATGATGATAAAAATCTTGTCATAGCAAAGAGGTTTAAGTTGTATTTTAACTCTATGCATATGTAGATGTAAGTTTCTAAATATACTTTATGATAAGTACACGTTCATATTATTTCAACGGTGAGAAAAATTATTATATAAAGATTTATTCATTGTTTTCTAACGCAAAAGAAATTTGATAAAGATCGCTCACATTATTTAATGTATGGAAAATTTGTTATATATATACGTCTTGCTCATGTGTCCAACGGTAATAAAATTTGCTTATGATAAGTATCCGTTTACATTGTTCAAATGCACAAAAAAATTTGTTATATAAGTACTTGTTCACGTTGTTCTAACGTGACAAAAAAAATTTATTTGTCAAGATGCTATTATTGCAAATCCACGATTTTCCACATGCATGTAAGACGTCAGCCCCTTCTAATGGCTTTAGTCGACGCGATGATACCGTTGAAATTTTTGGTAAAAAAAAAAAAAGAAAATCATGCAAGAGATATAAAGAAAATAAAATATTTTAAAATCAACATTGTGGGATCCAAAAATTTGCCATCAACTTCTTCTACGATGAAGGGTTTGTTTAAGTGTCGGTGTAATTTTTAGAAGGATGATGAATAGTAGATAAGACACTACCTAGAGATTTTGCCATTTTCTCGGAGGGATATGGTTGTTATAAAGCAAGCACCTATAGTTAATTATCCCTCTCAATACTGAGAGAAAATTTTTGATTAAGGCTAGTCGATGAATTGTTAAATTACGAGCATATAATAGTAGTGAGTGGAGTGAGTTTAGAATGTTATGCGATTTATTATTTAATTTAAAGCTTTTGGTTGGGTGAACGATAACGCCTCGACCAATCCCATTGCTCATTATCTCTGTCACACGATCCCCGATTCACTTACCAAAAGGAGAATAATTCAACCTGACTAAAGGAATCTTATCAGAAACACATGAGTTACGCCATCCAATGTGTCCTTGTAGATATACAGTGGAGTTTGTTTAAGGGGATAAATATAAATCAACCTTAGCTAACACATGGTTTTTTGTCTAATCAAACACACTCTATAATTCACAACTCAAAGAGCAAAGTCGTTGGAGAACATACGGGTTGCAGCCGTGATTGTAATTTAGTAGTGTCATTTTTCTCTTGAGAGCTTGTACTTGAAAAGTTATGCCAATAGATCCATCTTTTATAATTATATGATAATTAGTTTCTCAGATTTTTATGAAATTGAAATTCTTATGATAATATAATCAGATTTTTAGATTTTGTTAACCTGAACTCGGTACTAAAACCAAACCGCGGTGTAAATATCTAATCTTTAATTTTTTTTTTTTTTTTGCATATGATTTACATATTTCTTCTAGATGTTTGATCTAGTATATATTTCAATATACATATAAGTATCTATTTTTTTAAATCTTGTATGAACATTTATATGTCTAAGTTGAAATATGACATGACATGTGTCAAATTGCAAGTATAAGTTTTGATATAGATTTTTGGGTTTTGTTAACTCGGACTCGATCCTAGGACCAAACCGGAAATTATAATATCTGTTCTTTCACCTTGCATTTGACTTGTATATTTTTCTAGATATTTGATATAATGAATATTTCAACATACATATAAGTATTCGTTCTTTAAAATATTGTATAAATATTTAGACGTCTAAGTTAAAGTGATTATGTTTGATATAACATATGTGTCGTATCTAAATTTTGATACCTAAAAGAAATTATAAATCAAATATAAATCTATTTCATAAAACATGAGAACTTTGATCCATATAAATGCTTGTTATAAAATAAGTGAAGATAAGATATTTGTTTGCAAATTAAGTGGGCATCTGTTCTGAATGATGTAGATTTATACTTTTCTTAGTTTGTCATGAATCAAACATCTCCATCTTTATAAGATATGCATTTAATCTTTCAAAACACTTGCTAAACATCAAGTGTAGTATCTACTTTTAAGGGATTCTCTAATAAAAATTTGGAGAGAGATTATGAATCAAGCATAGATTTATGTGCCATTCATTATATTATGAGACATGTAGATTTGTCTCATTCCAATACTTACATATGAAAAGTGTTAAAAGTTTTTATATCCCTTCATCATGTTAGAATTTAGAAGGATAAAGATTAGTTCAAATATAAACTCGCATATGAGTTTGGATCTAATGGTTCTTTGAATTTGAAAAGAGCTATAGGTTTACTAGGTAGCCATTCCAAAACCTTACAAATTATTCATTCAAACAATGAAGGCCAAAGACTTTCAAATTCTATGCAAATGAAATCTTATTTCAGATTGCACTTCACATATTCATTAGTTTAATGATGATAATGAAGAGAGAAGAATGATAGAAATGCTAGTGAAGTTACTCACTTCCCTCTTTCTTTTTCTTTCTTTTTTAAAAAATGAAAATCAATTAGAATTTAAGCTTCATAAAGTAAATAATTTTGAAGGAGTTTCTCAAATCAAAAAAGCAAGTCATGTCCCACCTTCATAATAATGCAATATATAGATTTAACACTTGCTTATGAGTGCAATATGAACATTCACTAGGTAAAATGCAACCTTAATGTTACCAAATAGCAAAATGAAAGCTTTAAAATTGTCATTTCATTTCAAGTTGCATTTCAAAGGCCCATTAACTTAAACATAATGCTAACAAAGCTATTCACTTTTCTTTTCATCCTCTTCCTTTGACAAGGTAATCCTAAATTTTGCAACATTTAATTCATAGTAACATGATAACTTTTAAGTTTCATATATGTGCATCTCTATTTTTTTATCAACTTAAAAATTTGAAAATTTATCATACTTTGCTTCATAAGATAGATCTTCTTACATAAGCTCATTTATAGAATTAAGTCTAATGGATTTTTTTTATTTAAAAGAAAGAAAGTTCAATTATTCTAAATGGGCTAATTACATCTTTATAAGCTCACTTAAGAAATTTAGATGGGCCAAGCATGAAGGGAAAATCTCATTATATTATGATTCATTTTTTATTTCATAATATCATTTTATTATTATCTTCTTTAATTTATTTATCATGCCCTTTGTTTTTATCATGACATGCATTCATAAAGGAGAGGATGACTTTTCTTTTCTCTTTTTATTTATCACTCATTTATGGCTGAATTAATAAGGAGGAGAAATAAATCTGATTTTTTAAAAATGAATTTTCCTCTTCACTCCCCTCATTTTTCTCTCTTATTTATTATTTTTGTATTTTCTTCCTATTTTCTTTATTGGCATGACATAATTTGGTTGAAAAGAGGACTTCCTTCCCCTCCACTCCTTTAATTTTTCTTATTTCTTTCTTAGATTCATGCTCATTCAATGAGTAATTAAGAGGAGAATGATAAAGAAAAATGAAGGAGGGCTAAAAGACTTTTTCATGTGTGCATGACATGATATCATGAAAAGAAAAGAGGAGAAGAATTCTTCTCCTCTTCAATGTTATGTAAAAATCTATAGAAATTAATGGGATGATATAAATCCCATTTATCAATTTTTGACCTCATGCTTTTAAACATTTTTGGTCTCATGCAAAAGATCTTAAATGACATTTACTTAGGAAGAAGGCTAGCTTTCATTATAAATAAGAGAATTCTCCTCTCATGAAAGATTTATTCACCCATTTTCTCAACACTCTTCTCACAAGATACATTACAAGTCTAAGATTTCTAAGGGAGCTTACCAACCCTTCAAGGAGATTATCAACAATTGGGCTTACTTTCAAATCATATCACATCAATCGGTAAGTCATATCTAACTTGATGTTCTAAGTTTAAACATCACTGTCGCATTTGATGTTTGATTTGGCCAACAAGATTTGCAAGATAAAAGCAGCAAGGCATCCATATGAAATAAAAGGTTTAAATTGATTTTAACTTAATGCACTTGCCGATTTTATTTTAATACTATAATGATCATAGCTTTAAGTAGGAGTTGATTGAATAGAAATATCAAATGACAAGTTTTCATAGCATATGACAATACCCCCTTCTTTTTTCTTAGAATCATCAAATGATATGATTAGATAGTCATTCACAAGTAAATCTCTAATTCCAAATAATGGGAGAAATACAAAAATTAAGTTCACCTTTCTTTCTTATTTATTTTATTTTATGAACTATGATTGATGTTTTGAACATTCATAAGAGAATGAAGAATAAACTTTTAATTTCTCATGGTAAAAACTAAAAAGAAAGAAATTTTACACTCTACAAAAGTAAGGTTCTTGCAACTTTGAAAAGAGTTTTTAGGTCATACAAGCTTAAGAAAGCATTGGAGTAAGACAAATAAATACAAGTCATGCTCAAATAGAGTAAAACTAATTTTTTTTTTTTTTTTAACATTTCAAGCTCCATGAATAAAAATGAAACAATAGATAATGTTTATAAGCAATTTCGTCTTATTCAAAGATATGAAAGGTAAAAAAGAGTAGAGAGGTTTATTCATAAAGCATTTTGCTTTCTTTCTCTTTTTTTTTTTTTTAACTTTCTCTTAGATTGAACAATTAAAGTGAAAAATTTAGTATTATATTAAACATTAGAGTGTAGTAATGTTTGTGTACTATAGAATCTAAGGTTTTATTTCAATTCTATTTTATGATAATATAAAAAGGAAGGATAACGAATATCTCACTATGAGACTTAGGTAATGTAATCTTTTTAATTGCAATACATTTCTTAAGTCAAAGAATTATTTTGGACTTGATCCTTAACTTCCGTTCATATAAGGGTAAGTTAAGAAAGTAATTTAAATAATGAAACTATAAGGCAAAAGAAACAAGAAGTTTACATAGAAATGAGTGCTCAAGATCAATGCTAAACTCCATGTTATTTGTTGAAATTATTTTGATGCCATGATTAGTAAAACCAAGGTTTGATTAAATATCTATTTTCTTTTCATAAAATGAATAGAACATATCCATGTGTAGGTTAAACACTTATATCCAATCTAATGACACATAGATTTGAAAATCTAGATATAATCAAGTGATTGCTTGCATTATATCAAAATTCAAGTAAAAATCAAGCTAAACAAAGTTAGGTAATGTAAATGAACAAATCACTTTGCTGATTTTCATTTTAATCTTATCCCATAGCTTGGATAAAAATAAAGCAACATAAATAAATATATATTTGATAACAAAGCAAGGTTTAAACCATGCAATCATAGGATGCCTCATTTCTATCTTCAACCCATTTCCATAGCATATAAAAGATTGTCATGAGTGGTGAAATTTTTATAAGGTAATTTCTAAAGAAGTATAAATATACTTCCATCTTCACTCTATGCTGGATAAAATGAAGATTGAAATATAATTCTTTTCTTTTTATGCAATTTTTGACACCAAGTAGATCCGCAGATGTTTTATTGAGGGTGATCGGGTACGATATTGAGGAGAGGTGTACTATTTCTAAAGATAGAAGTCACCACCCTACAATGGACATAATCACCTCAATAAGGACTCCTAAGACAATGGTCCAGATTGTAAAGATTCTTCCCTTACTTTACATGAAAAAATAAAGTAGGGTTTATTTTAAATCAGGTTCATTAAGTTCTCTACAAGGGCAAGCCGCCATTATTAATTACTTCTAAAGAATGAGATCCCTTAGAAATACTCACGATTAAGGTAAATGATCATTGTTGCTAAAGATTTCAATAGGTATGACTATCAATCGATTAGTTTGTTTCAGAAGATCAAATGAGATTGATCAAAGAGAGGGAGTTATTGTTGAAGCTAAAGAAAGATAAGTATGAGATGTTTACGATACTAGGAAATCTAACGAGCATCTCAAACTATCTTATGGTTTGACTTTATATTTTTGAAATTGAATTATTCATTTGAGTTGATTTTTTTTTAGAAGTTTATGACTTATGATTCTATAACACAAGATTATAGAAATATCTAAGAGGTGATGATTTATGCTTATGGCCCATTAAAGGGAGAAGCAACCTCAGAACCTAAATCCAGAGTTTTGACGGGGAAAGCACCACCTAAATCTAAGCGAAATGGGTATTTGGTTTGCCTCACAAGAGAGGACAAACCACTGATACAGACTTACAATCGCTTGGAGGTGGCCAACTAACTCCTCACAATTTTAAATTCATGTAGGCAAGTCATGCTTTATGCAAGATAGCTAGACTGTTATTTATTTAGAAAAAGACTAAGTCATTAAACTCACTCCCTAAAGAGACTAGATCATGTAAGAGCATGCTTAAAATGACTTAAATTTAATGCAAGTCATATTACATGTTATTTTCATTTTTGGACAATCATTTGACTCAGGCTTATAGGATTCATATGCCTAATGCATGAGAAGTAATATTATTGGCCAAAATCAGCAGGAGAGAGGAGGTGTGTTTTCACCATAGCTCTTAAAGGTTAAGCCAAGTTTATCCGGCAAAGGTGGAAGCCCTCTAATCAAGAGTGAAAATAATATGTATTTACACATGATATTATAAAAGAAATATTCATCCAGCTAAGGGGTTGTTAATTCTTTTATCTTGATTTTAGCCTAAGCTTTAGGTGAGATTATAAATTCTTTATTTTAAATTTTGAATTGATTAATTTGGTAGAAGATTTATTTTTTTCGAAGAGCCTAATTCACATCTAGGCCAAACATTAAGCAAGGAAGGAACTAGGAAAAGGATATCATCTTAATGCACAAGCTAAACAAATCATCAATCAATTTATAAAGTTAACACAAAAGAATAAAATGACATTTATAGTCGGGCGCCATTGCGCAAACCCGAGAATAAATTGGGTAGCCAAGCTCTACCTTTATAATACCCGGATTACAAATGAATTAAGTACAATCAAGTAAGGAATTCATTGTTATGAGGCTCTTTAAGCTTCATTTCTTCATTCTTCTTTCTTCTTTGGTTTCTTCTTTTAGATGGTTAGAAGGTGGTTACTTCAAAGAATTCGCATGATACATAAGATGTAATCTTATGATCAATGTTCATCCTAATCCCCATAAAAATCATTCCATAATCATAATTGCAAAAATTACATGAAAAGAAAAAATAAATCTAGTTAACATGCAAAATAGAGATTAGTTAAACAAATCACACAAATCTCAAGCATATATATTAGACTTATCACCCTAGACATGAGTGATTAAGTCCACCTAGCCTATTGGATTATGCTTAGGGGTATAAGTACCTGCACAACAAAAAAATATTTATATTTTTATTTATTATAACGCCCCTTAAGCATAATTTCCTGTAGAGGATAATGGTTAGACTAAAATCGCCTTACCATTCAATCCACACATACACCTTAATATTCAGTCTAAAATATTACATCACAAAAAAATCAAACATCAAATCATGCACCGTCCTAACCTAAAGCTAGAAGTGGTGACTTAGCTTAATGTGTGTGCTTTTAAGGTTTGTGTGGTATGCTTAGCTATGGCTTTAACTTAGGATTTTCTAAGTGTGAAGAATGTTCAACTTAGAGGAGGGTTTTATTTAAGTGGTTTAGTTGTTTTGGGTTGATTTTATTTTATGTTTTGATTAGGTTCAAGTGAATCCTACAATTAATTACTAAGTTGTAAAGAGAGGGAAAGAGAAGAAGACTTCTCTTTCCTTCCCTAACCAAAGTAATTTTTAAAGTGGATTCATATTTTAGTTTTGCTTAGTGAATGTTTTACTACGTATTTTAATTAATCATAAGTTTAGATAACTCTAAACAAACCTATTCAAAAAGAAAGACATTTTAAGATTAAATAAAGTGAGTTAAGATCACAAAACACACATTACTTCACTTCTTTCCCAACATTTATAGCATGTATATGAATGAATCCTAAGCATATCTATACATACCAAATAAGAATGTTTAGCACACTTTATGATGCATGCTAAGGAAGTTACTTAAGAAAATTTGAATGTTTATGATGCGTGATTTTCACTAAATAGAAAAGGGGTTTCTTATCTAATTTTCATATGCACCCATGAATGTTGAAAGATATAAGTGAGTACGATGTCATTGTTAACACCAAGGTGTAAGGTATAAGACCTACTTGAGGCTACTTAAAGCCTCGCAATCCCGGAGTTGTCCAGATTAATATACCACTTTTCTTAAATACAAGCATGTGTACAAAAGAAATGAATGGAAAAGAAAGATGCAAAAATTTGTATTTATTTTATTTTGGTTTGTTTATGAAATTTATATGTGTAAGTGTAGATGTCCTTCTTAAGTCATAACAAAGGAATGAATAAGAAGTGGAATTAGACAAGTATTATATTCTTTTCAAATGAATTATACACATTGTCAAATTCTATTAAAAATTATACCAAAAGAGAAGAGCAGGAAAATTACACTAAGCATATCCTTATATTTTACTCACATGCAAGCTTATAAGTAAGATATAAGTAACACACTTTCAGTTTTGATAATTATTTCATATATTTTGAAAATAATTTAGATTTAATAGTGATGATAGACACTCATATTCCTACTTTAGCCAATACATGTAATTTGACATAAAAGAAATATTTTCATTTTAAATTTAATTTTTGAAAAGCATGAATGTATGAAATCATATGATATAGATATTTAACATATTAGGGAAGAATTAAAGTAATGAAAGTATGCAAACACATTCATCTTAATTTATTCCTAAAGACAATCTTATGAAATAAGAAAGCTTATACAAATCAAAATTTGTTTAATGTGATTTTTGTTTGATTTAATTTGAAAAATGTGAGGTGAGTTCGTGTTCCTAACTCATTCTCATATGTGTTTAATATTTTTGTTCAATTTTTAGGTGATTAGATTCATTTTATATTTTGATTAGGTTAAGGTATGAATTAAGCATGTTAATTACCCTTAATCTACACCACCTTAGTATAGTTAATCAAATAATTATGAGCCAATAAGATAAGATAAAATCACATAAGGAATTTTAATCAGCAATGCACCTAGGAAGAAAAAGGCCTAATGCAATTTGGCTCAAGATTAATGATTAATTAAGCTAAGGGGTTTAATTTAAGTAATTTCAAAACAACCCTCACACATATGAGTTGAATTTTGATTTTCTTAATTGTACTTAGGCTCTTGAACACCTAAACATCTACCCAAGAATAATTAATTAAGTTCTGGAAAGTTTTAGAATTTTATGAAATTAATTAAGGGGATAATTAGTGAATTAACCCTTAATTAAGGTTGAATTAAGGAGTAAAAGGGGTTTAAGGAATATCTTAAAGAAAATATCCCAAAATTATTCCGTAAACCTCATATTCACTTAATCATAAGTTAATTGACTCAATCAGAGGGTTAAATCACTAATTATACTTTTAATTAAGCTTAATTATATTAAGAGAGTGATTAAGAAATGAATTAGCAATTCTCCTAATTAAGCCACAAATAAATCTTTAAGAAAATTAGAGGAGGCAAGAGTCATCCCACTAATTAAGCACAAAATTTTGGGATTAATCAGAGGAGTGATTAAAGGGTAATTAGTAAAATAATATTCTCAATAAAACCCAAATTCAGAGAAAAATACTATTCAAAATTTCTTGAAATTAATTTTAGAATATTCTATGTTCAATTATCTTTCATATGCAATTTATTTCATATTTTTTGATTTTTCTATGTTGAGATATGAATTTAGGAAGTTCTAAATTAAAACGCCGACGCCGCATGCTTACATGTGGCATGACGATTGGGTACTTAACCGCTATCGTAATACTGCGTGGTGACGCCACGCCGCTTTCTCCTACCGTTTGATTAAGGATCGGACGGCTAAGATTAAAGCCGTAGGTCTGAGGGAGAGAATTATGGAGATTACGTGTTTTAATCTCGGCCATCCATCCAAAATGCGCGGATGGATGGCCAGAGATTCATCCCTGTAATTCCCTGCGGGAAAGGGGATTCGTCCATGTTCTAAGCCATGATCCGAGCTTGATTGAGCTCGGATTAGTTAACCTGGCCCACGCCTTCATCATGAATCCTAAATCACATCTAACGGCCAAAATCCTATGCCATGAAAATTTCTTTCACAAAGCTCCAAACCACATTGAATTTAATGCTCGGAAAATGGCTAACCTAGCCGAATGTGATCACCGGCGCTCGATTCCCTTGGAGAAGCTTCGTCTGGTTGAGACGAAGCTTTGCTAAAAGTTTGAACTCTTGAAATTGAGTGGAGGCTTCTATGGACCAACTCCACTTGCATTTGAGCTCGGCTTTGATTTAGGGCACTCCTCCTTGCTTCAAGAGCTTGTATGAAGCTTTTGGCAAGCTCGATTAAGCTCCCTGTTGACCTCATTTTTAGGATGAGCTCTCAACCCCTCCATCTTAGGTATAGGATCCCTCTTAGACTTTAAGATTTTCGTAGTCTTAAGACACATCTAGTGATTAGGTGGACACTCCAACCTAGCCTTAGAAGACTTAGAAGAGTTAGCCATAGGAATAGGTTATGCCTTAAGGGTGTTAGGAAAATTTCCTACTGTTAGCTTAAATCATTCCTCACTTTTCTTCTTTCAAGTCAAACTCCAAACCAAATATATTTGATTTTCTCCAAACTCAAATCAATTTCATGATTGAATTCCATGATTGAAACCCAAGATCAAAATTTATCAAAAATTCTTAAGTTCAAATTTCCTAAGTCCTTAACCCTTTCTTAAGGACTTAGCCAAATTATGATCAAAACCTATTCAAATTTTTGATATTTTCTCATGATCCATTTATATTCTCATTTATATTCTCATATATAAATGGAATATAAATTGAAACCCATCAAATCAAATTCAAAATTTCAAATCAATTCATGAAAATTTTCTTAAGTCCCTTTAATTTTCTATTAAAGGACTTAGCCAAAATCAACTCTAAACCTTGATCAAATCTATTCAAATTCATGGGATTTTCTCAAAAATTATTTATATTCTCATTTATATTCTCAAATATAAGTAAAATATAAATACAAACCAATCAAATCCAAGGAAAAAAAATTAAATTCCAATTTAAAATTCCTTTAAATCCTTTAAATTTCCTTAATGGAATCAACCATAAACCTTGATCAAACCATTTTAAACTCATGGGATTTTCTCAAAAATTATTTGTATTCTCATTTATATTCTTATATATAAATGAAGTATAAATATAAATCAATCAAATCCAATTCAAAAATTAAATTTTAAATTAAAAATTTTCTTAAATCCTTTAATCCATTTAATGGATTTAATCTAAATCAAGATTAAATCACCTCAAATCGTTGAAATTTTCTCATGATCAATTTATATTCTCATTTATATTTACATATATAGATGAAATATAAATCCAAACAATCAAAATCAATTCCAAAAGTTAAACTCAAATCCACTCAAAATCAAATATAAGTCTTTCAAGTCAAAATTTTGAACTTAGTCAAATCACTTTCAAATCAAGCCAAATCCTTGATTTTCTCTCATGGTTCAATCAACTTACAATCATGAGCTCATACATAAATCCAAACTTCAATCACTCAATCAAAACTTAATTCAAAAAATCAAACGCAAGACCCCTTCATATTCTTCCTTGAATATGAAATTTTCAAATGGATCAAAATCCATTTGACTTTAAACCACTTATAAATAGATTTATATTTCAATCATAAGTCCATATACAAGATTAAGCAACTTCAAATCAAGTTTTGATCAAGCCATTTGACCCACTTAGGCTCACTTGACCTAAAGTGACCTAAAGTACCCTTATAAGTCAACTTTTGATCATAACCAAATTAGATTGAGCCAAACTCATATATCCTTCTCATCATGATTAACAATCATCATGTGATGATCAATCAATCAAATTGGGTCAAACCAAGTCAAACCCAAGGTTTGACCAAGTCAACACTTAACCTAAAATGAAACTTGGCCAAACATAGTTTCTCCACATACCCAACATATCCAAAGTGGAAAAATAGCAAAATGACTATTCTACCCCTAGGCCATAGAACAAATTTCGGCCTAACCATGGGTATTTTGGTCATACCCTCTTCACAATCACTTGAGGCTTTCCTAAAAGCTCAAGGGGACTTAGTGACGAGTGGTGCACCCAACCCAATGGGTTTGGGTCAGCCCATTTTGTCCCTAGACCAAACCCGACCACTTAGCCTAAAATTGAAATTTCAAATTCCCTCTTAAGCTCAATTCAAGCACATGTAAAGTTGGCAATCCATTCCTTGGATCAAACAGACCATGTGCACACTCAAAATAGCCTAAATAACCTCTCCAATTTGAGCAATTGGATCAAAATGGCAACTCATGGTTCGACCATCCGACGCCATAGTGGGAGATACACTCTCCCTAATTCAATGAAATTTTCATTCACCCTATATCTATTGAAGCCCAGGAACCCAGAGCAACCATCTCAGAGCACTCCTATGCTTCTTAGAGAGGATTAGAATTCTCTATTTCTCGATTTTGCATAGTGCAAAAATAGGGGAGGTAAAGTGAATAATTAATTTTTTTCACACTCCATTTGAATCCAATTACTCTTGCACACTCCATCAGAGGGTCAATTTAAATTTTCCCAAGCTCTCTCTGAAGTTCTAGAGGCAAGGAAGAGCTCAATTGGATCAAAGCCAAAGCCCAAACAAGGAGGAGTTGGTCTACCCATTGATCCACTCAATCCTAAGGCCTAGGAATTTCAACAGGGCTTCATCTTCACTAGACGAAGCTACCTCATCGATCTTGAGCGCCGGTGATCACCTTCGGCGAGGTATGAAATTTTTTGATCACTAAACTCAATGTGGTGTGGAGCTTGTGAAAGAAAATTTTCACCTCATCAATTTTACCGTTGGATTTGCCGCTTTATGTCTCTAGATGGTGTGGGTTAAATTTTGTGTCATTCTATGCTAGATCGAAGTTGATCTTCCCTTGATCATGACTCATGATCAAGGGAAGAACTTTCATCTCACCTATCCACGCATTTTAGATAGACGGCTGAGATTGTTTAACATGTTTTGAAATCAATTTATCCTTTATAAACCACAGGGGAATCCTTAGCTATCTGATCTTTGATCGGTCGACATAGAATATAAGCATGTGCCGCCGTCACCTTTGTGAGGTGACAACTTAACTTTTCCCCTCATAGCGATGTGTGTAAAGCGCACTGACCGCCTATACCACGTGTCGTGTCGTGAGCTAAGGATTAATCAGGGATTAGTTAAGTATATTCATTAATTCCTATTAATTCTGAGAACTTCTAAAATTCATAACTCCCTTTAGAAAAATAAAAAAAATAAAAGAGAAAATGCCATGGAAAGATAATTTCATCTAGAATATTTAAAAATAGTTTCAATGGATTTTGAATTACTCTTTTCTCTAAATTTGGGTTTCTTTGGGAATCTTAATTAGCTAATTATCATTTAATTATGTCATCAATTAATCTTAAATTTATGAGATTCATTTTAGGGGATGACCTCTACCTCCCTTAATTTTCTTGAGATTTATTGAGGGCTCAATTGGAAAAATTGTTATTTCATTTCTTAATTATCTCTTTCATGTAATTAAGAGTAATTAAGGTGTGATTAGTGTTTTTTTTCTTATGATTAATGTTGATTAAGATCAGATCTAGTAAGTGAGAGATTTATGGAATAATTTTGGGTCATTTCTCCTAAGCTATTCCCTAAACCCCCTCTTTCTCTTTAATCTTCTCTTAATTAAGGGCTAATTCATTAATTATCCCCTTAATCAATTTTCAAAAATTCTAAAAAGCTCCAAAACTTAATTAATCTACCTTGGGTAGATGTTTAGGTGTTTAATAGCTAAAGTTCAATTAAGGAAATTAAAATCCCATTCATAAGTGTGAAAGGGTATTTTGAAATTACTTCGGCTAAACCCCTTAGCTTAATTAATTTTTAAATATGAGCTAAATTGCATTAGGCCTTTTCATTATTAGGTGCATTGTAAATTTAAATTTTTTGTGAATTTTATGTCATCTCATTGGCTCATAATTATCTAATTAATTCTTCTAAGGTGGTGTAGGTAATGGTTAATTAAATCACTTAATTCATACCTTAACCTAATCAACACATAAAAATGGATCTAATTATATAAAAATTAAACAAAAATACAAAACACTTGTGGGAATAGGTTAGGAACAACAAACTCATCTCACATTTTCAAAATTAAATCAAACTTCAAATTAAACAAAAATTACTTTGAAATTCACTTTGATTTATTCTAAATTTTCTTATTCCATAAAAATATGTTTAGGATTTAAGTGACGTGAGTTTGTTTGTATGCTTTCATTATTTTGGATCTTTTTCAACATGTTAAGTTGCATGCCATGTGATTTCATGCATTCTTAACTTCATGTTTCAAAATTTAAAATGAAATTATTTACTGTATGTCAAATGTGCATGTTTTGGATAAAGTAAAATATGAGTGGTTATTATCACTACTAAATTCAAATTTTTTTTTTAATAGTTATAAATGAAATATTAAATATGAAAGTGTGCTACCTATGCTTTAATTATAAACTTGCATGTGATGAATTAAAAAGTCATGCTTAGTGTATTTTTCTTTTCTTTCTTATGTTAGCATAGTTTTGAATATGAGTTAGTAAGATATATGGTTCATTTGAAAAGAACTCAACACTTACTTAATTTCATACCCTATTCATCCCTATGCTCTCACCTAAGAAGGGTTGCATATACTTGCATGCATAAATTGCATAAACTAAACAAAATCTATTAAATAACTTTTGCATTTCTTTTCTATTTCATTTCTTTTATATGCATGTTTGTATTTAAGGAAAGTGGTATATTAGACAATCGAGGTTAGAGACTTTAAGTAGCCCTAAGTAGGTCTCAGACTCACACCTCTGAATAATGACATTGTACTCACTTATGCATTTCTTATTTTCATGTATGTATGTGAAAATTTAGATAAGAAAAACCTTTTCTACTTAAGAAAAAGCATGCATATTCAACTTCTAATTTTCTTAAATAGATTACTTAGCATGCATCATAAAGTATATTAATTATTCTCATTTGCATGTATAGATATGCTTAGGGTCCATCCATATGTATGTTATATATGTTGGGAAAGAAGTTAAGTAATGTATATTATGTGAATTTTGATTCATTTTATTTAATCTTGAAATGTCTTTTTTTATGAATAGGTTTCTTTAGAGTTTATCTAAACCTAGGATTAATTAAAATATTTAATTAAAAAATTCACCTAAATGAAATTAAAAATGTGAATCCACTTTAGAAATTACTTAGGTCAGGAAAGGAAAGAGAAGTTTTCTTCTCTTTCCCTCTCTTCATAACTTAGTAATTAATTGTAGGTTTCACTTAAACTAAATTAAAATATGAAATAAAACCAACCCAAAACACTTAAACAACTTAAATGAAACCCTCCTCTAAGTTGAACATGTTCTTCACACTTAAAAAATTTGAATCTAAATTCTTAAGCTAAGCATACCACACAAACCTTCAAAACACACACATTAGCCTAAGTCACCACTTCTAGCCTTAGGTTAGGTCGGTGCATGGTTTGATGTTTATTTTATTTTATGATATATAATTTAGACTGGATGTTAAGATGTATGCTCATAGAATGAATGGTAGGACGTGCTTAGTTTAACTATTCTTTTCTGTAGGGGATTGTGCTTAAGGGTGCTATCATAAATAAAAATATAAATGCTTTTGCTTGTAGGTGCTTTATACCCCTAAGCATAATCCATAGCTAGGTGGACTTAGTCACTCATGTTTGGGGTGATAAGTCTAATATACATGTTTGGAAATTGTGTGGTGTGATTTAGTTAACATTTGTTTTGTATTAGTTAGATTTTCACTTTCCTTTTTCATGTAAAAATTTATATAATTAGGATTTTGGAATGATTTGTTATGTGGATTAGATGAACATTGGTCATAAGATCCCATCTTATGCATCATGTGAAGCCTCGGAGCATCTACCATCCAACCATCCAAAGGAAGGAACTAAAAGAAGAAAGAAGAATAAAGCTTGAAGATCCCCATAATAATGAATTCTTTGCTTAATTGTAATTTAATTCATTTATAATCCGATTTGTATAAGGGTAGAGCTCGGCTACCCACATTTGATATTTTTGGGTTTGTGCGGTTGTGCCCGACCATAGATGACCATTTATTCTTTTTGCGATTAGATTTATAAATTGTTTGATGATTTGTTTAGTTTTTGCATTAAGTGGCATGATTTTTCTAGTTTCTTCCTTGCTTTATGTATGACCTGAATGTGGATTAGGCTCTTTAGGGAAAAATAAATCTTTTACCTAACTAAACAACTCAAATAAAAATTAAATAACTCATAACCTCACATAAAGCTTAGGTTTAAAATCAAGATAAAAGAATTGGCAACCCCTTAGCTGAATGAGCATTTTGTTTATAATATGATGCATAAATATATCTTATTTCACTCTTGAATTGGAGTGCTTCCACCTTTACCAGAGAACCCGACTTGACCTGTGAGAGCCGTGGTGGAAACTCACCTCCTCCCTTCTCGCTAATTTTGGCCAATGATCTGATTTCTCATGAATTAGTCATAAAAAATCTATTATCCTGAGTCAAAATAATTGTCTAAAATAAAATAAAATGAAATTTGAATTGCATTAGATTTAGGTCATTTGAAGCATGCCTTTTACATGATCTAGTCTCTTTAGGGAGTGAGTTTAAGGACTTAGCCTCTTTCTAAATAATAACAGCGTAGCAATCTTGCATAAGCATAAAGACTTGTCTATATGTATTTAAAATTGTAAGAGGAGTTAGTTACCCACCCTGATGGTGGTAAGTCCAAGTCGAGTGGTTTACCCTCTGTGGAGACAAACCAATTATATTTTCTCCTTAGATTTAGGTTATGCTCCCTCAGGAGCTCCTAGATTTAGGTTGAGGTTGCTTCTCCCTTTTGTGAGCCATAAGCATAATTCCTCACCTCTTAGGCATTTTCTTAATCTTGTGTTAAGGAATCTTAAGTCCTAAAATTCTAATAAAAATGCAACTCAAACAAACTAAATTAATTTCTAAAATGTAAAGTCCAACTATAGGATAATTTGAGATGCTCGCTAAGTTTCTTAGCATCGTGGGCATCTTCTACTTATCTTCCATTTTGGCTTCGATAATAATTCCCTCTTTTGATCAATCTCATTTGATCTTCAAACACAAACCAATCGATTGATAGTCCTTCCCTATTGAAATCTTCAGAAACAACGATCATTTACCTTAATTGAGAGTTTTCCTAAGGGATCCCGTCCCTTAGGATGTAATTAACTATGGAGGCTTGCCCTAGGGAAACTTAACAACCCATTTAAAATAAACCCTCCTTTTTTTCATAAAGTAGAAAGAATCTGTACATATGCACCCATCGTCCTTAGAGTCCTTATTGAGGTGATTGGTTCCATTATAGGGTAGTGACTTCTGTCTTTCGAGATAATACACTATTCCTTAATGACATGCCCAATCACATGAATAAGTACATCTGCGGATCTGCAAGACATCTTAACAAGATGAATTTTTATAGTGTCTTGCCTTTTATTTCTTCCCACAGATTTAAAGGAGACTCCCCTATAGAAATTTTTCTACCAATAGATTTTTTTGGCGACTCTACTAGGGATGGTTCCTCTCTCATCTTTGGTAAATGATCATTGTCCTTAAGTATTGATAGTGGATTTGTATTTTGGCATGAATCCAAGACTATCCGTCTTTCCATTGGCACTTAGCTCATTTCATTCTTGAGTTGAATTAGCCAACATCTTTAGGTTTTAGGATTGCATTCTTTATTGGTCTTAAAACTCCCGTTGGTTTCTCCAATGGGTAAAATGAAAAGATCTAAATAAAAAGTGAAACATCTTTAAGACTTCCTTCTTACCATTTTCATGATATGGAAAGGTTCATCCTAAAAAGAATAAAATCTTCCATAAAGAACTTTGCTTTTCAAAAAAAAATACACGTAATAAAATATTTTCCCCAAAATTTTATCACCCTCATTTAACAATTCACATAATTGTTACATGTTGGAATTTTCAAAAAAAAATAAATAAAAATAAAACTAATAAAATTATTTCAAAAGCACAAATGAACATCTTCTTTCAATTCACTTTGATGAAGAATTCATTTTCAAAATAAAATGAACAATCATATTTTCCAAAAATCACAATCATAATCATAAAGTTTTCAAATGAACACATGAATTTTTCTATTCAATATACTCACACTTAATGAATAAAAAGTTCATTTCCAAACAAAATAAAATTTTTCAAAAAGCACACATGAACACCTTCATTTAATATACTCAAATTTATTAAATGAAGATTTCATTCCTAACTAAAAATAAAATATCATTTAGGAAATCCCACTTAAACATATCTCATATATATTTTAAGTTGGAATTCCTCCCTTTCAAAAAGCAACAATCACACACAAAAATTTTATACTTCAAAAATAAAAATTGATCTCCATTATACATACTTAAATTTGTTGACTGGAGGTCCTCTTTTCAAAACATTAAAATTAACAATCATATCTCAAAAAATTTTTTCAAACATATATTGGAATTTCATTTATGATAATCAAATTTGTTAAGTGAAGTTTTCAAATCCAAAATCAAAATCAACAATCATATTTCAAAAAATTTTCAAACATATATTTGAATTTCATTTAGCATAATTAAATTTGCTATGAAATTTTCAAATCCAAATCCAAAATCAAAATCAACAATCATATTTCAAAATTTTCAAACAATATTTGGAACTTCATTTAACATACCTAAATTTGTTAAGTGAAGTCTCCAAATCCCAAAATTCAAAATTTTTCAAAACACATTTGGAATTTCATTTAGTATAATCAAATTTGCTAAGTGAAGTTTTTAAATCCAAAATTAAAATCAACAATCATATTTCAAAATTTTCTAAACACATTTTGGAACCTCACTTAACATACCCAAATTTGTTAAGTGAAGTCTCCAAATGCAAAATTCAAAATTTTCAGACATATTTGGAACTTTATTCAATATACCCAAATTTGTTAAGTAAATCTTCCAAATTCAAAAATCAAAATTTTCAAACACCTTTTGGAACTTCTTCCCTTAGCATACCAAATTTAAAGAAGAGAAGTTTTCATTTTTCAAAGCCAAAATAAAAACACACCATTTAGAATTTCATTTAACATACTCAAATTTGCTAAGTGAAATTTTCATTTCATAAAACTAAGTGGACTTCCTCTTTAGCATACCAAATTTGCTAAAGTTGAATCTCCACTTTCAATCACCTCAAAAATAAAACAAAACACTTAGGATTCCCTTAGCATACCAAATTTGCTAAAGGATCCTACCCTTTTCAAAAATCAAAAACATTCCAAACACAAGTAAAATACTTAGGATTTTCTTAGCATACTTAAATTTACTAAGAATCCTATTTTCAATAATTAAACAAAACACACTTGGGTTCTTTACTTAGCATACCTAAATTTGTTAAGTACGAATTTCAAAATTTTCAAAATCAAAACAAATCTACAAAAAGAAATAATCACTTTTACTTCACATAGCATACCTAAATTTGCCAAGTAAGTAAGAATTTCAAATATTCAAACAAAATAAAATCATTTGACCCTTGCTTTAACATACCCAAATTTGTTAAAGGAAAGTGCCCTCAAAATCAAAATTCAAATTCAAAACAACAATGAACCTATGGAAGCATCATATCAAATTTTGAATCCATATTTCAACATACCTAAATTTATTGAAGTTTGGATTTATATTCAAATTCCTCTTTCAATCAAACTTTCCAAATTCATTTGAACCCCATTTAAAATTTTCCAAGTTGTTGGATGTGGGTTCAAATTTTCAAAATTCAAAATTCAAAATCTACGGAGATAGAAAATTGATGTAAGTTCATTTCTCATTGCAGATTCTTCCCAAGCAAGACAGCTCTGCCACTAGCAATAAGTTCCAAATTTGTCTTGACTTTCCCTCACGGTATGGATCTAGCCTTAGATCAGGCTGGCTTCCCTCGTATAGACCATACCCACTTGATCCATTTTGGCCAGGGATTTGAGGGGGCCAGGATCACTTGTGATGGCATTCCCCTCACCATAATCAGCAAGAAGAAGGTGGTCGGGCAAAAGCTGATCATCAGGATAGATTTTCCTTCTTATTCGGATGTCTCCTCATTAAAGAGGAAAGTGCGAACTCACGCACTTGAGCAGTTCCAAGCAGCCGCACTGCCCAGCTTGTAGTTCATACTAGAGTTGCCCATGTTGCCCTAGTGTGGGCTAGCACCCTACCATTTGTACCCTCGGCAAGGCTCCCTTAGTTTCATGGCTTGCCTCCTTGACATTTGAGTATGGGTCTAGCTCACACTCCTCCCATCCTACTCATACCCAGCATAGGAACAAGAATCATATGGTCAAACGGTTCCACACTTGGATAGCTAGAGAGCTAGATGCAACAGCTAAATCAGCCATGGATGAGTCTCCCACGATCACTTCACCACTGGTTATGGAAAACTAATTTCATCCTCTCTTAAGATCAGATAGAGAGGATGCCTAGAGGATCCATTCGTCACCACCTCTAGTGGTGCACTTACGCAACAGCTTAGGAGGAGGTCACACGCCTTTGCTTTATTCTATGCCGTGTGGAAAGCATACCTAACGCCGACACCTAGTTCAATCTTTGATCTTTATCCCTCATAGCAGGTAGATTCATTAGAGAGGCCCGTGAGGCCCATACATCACACATTACTAGAGAGACGAGGTTCACCGCTTCTCTACTTTGATTGATTTTCCAGCCTCCTGATCAACATACCGATAGTATTCTTCCTGGACCCACCATAAGAGGCGCTGTGCACAAAGAGTTTGTGGTGTCTCCAACCCACCGCTCTACCCCACGTTCACCATTGCTAGTGCAGGTTTCAGCATCTCCCATTCCATCTAAGGACATGCGGGCTACATCCGGGGAAAAATGTACCCCATTGGTGATCCGGCTACGGTCAAGGGATCCTACCCCTCCTACACCACCCATGGTAGGTCGAAGCTCGCCGACCTTCTCGCCTAGTGGTGTGGAAGGAGTGCACCGAGCATCGTGGTCGCTCCTTCACCAACTCACCCATAAATGATGCGAGATGGTGACAGTTATCATATATATTCTAGATGACAGTTCACTTGTAGCAGTGGTAGAGGATCATCCTAAGATTGTTACCCCTAGTACAACCAGTATCAGTCGGAGTATCATTCTTCTAGTGAGTACAAATACAGATTGACTCCCACAGTGAGGTCCCTCTGCATGATGATGATCACACAATCACCAAATTATTTGTACCAGCTGAGTTAGATCGATCCTTAGATGAGATAGTTGCACACTATTTTATGGAGAAAAGGAGATCTTAGGGTACGCCCGATCCGATGAAGAGAGAGTCAGCTTCGATCCCAACGAAGATAACTTGATGGAGGATTTAGGAGTATGGGTTGATACAGAGCTTCTCTTCTGGGAGCAACAGCCATGGAAGGTGACAGGGGTGATCAAGGAGACATTGATTTAGCCCATCACCTCGACAAAGAAGCGTAAAGATGAGAAGATTGATAAGATGGAACAACAATTACATGACTTGTTAGCAGCAGTGTCAAGCTTCAAACAAGCCCTCTCCGCTTCATCCACAGATGTCGGCCACCAGCTAGTGCATGTCTTAGATCCAGTTAAGACTCTACCTCCCATTGAGCAAGGTAGCACTAGTTTGTATAGAAGGTAGTGGATAGTACCTCCATATTGATGCTATCCAGTATCCTAAGGGTTTCGTGCCTCCTTTCTTCAAAAGCTTCGATGGCAGTGGGAATTTGAGGCAGCATATAGCTTACTTCAGGGCCAGTTGTTGCAACATAGGTGGTAGGGATGCTTTACTCTTTAAATCTTTGTCAGTAGCCTAGCGGGTATCACTTTTGATTGGTATGCTGAATTGCCCAATGGTTTAGTAAAGATATTTGCTGAGTTAGACCAACTCTTCATCAAGAGATTTACCAGAGCTCAACAAAGGGTTACTTGTAGTGATCTCATGTATCCAACACTGGTGAGTCACTTATTGATTATATTCTCGATGACTTGTATGAAGTGTGAACCCTATCTGAACAACATGCCATTGAGATTCTCTTGAAAAATATCCATGGCCCGGTCGCTTTCATGCTTAAGGGTTTTACCATTAAGATATTTAAGAAGCTAATCAATAAGGCAGCTAGTATACAAGGAGAGGCCAAATAGTTGCCTTTTCCAGATCAGTTGCCCAAGTAAAAATCCCAAAAGGTCTATGAAAAGAAACCTAGAGCAGTAATAGCGGTTGACAAGGGGAAGCAGCTAGCTAGAGATCAGTTTGAGAGACCACGACCTCAGCAGCCTACACCTCTTTTGCCACCACCGAGGAACCCCACCTCCCAGCCTCCACGGCCAGACATACGCCTCATACCACCACAGCGGCATGCATCCAGGTAGCTATAGTCCACCTACTCTTTTAGATAAGTTAAACAAACCTTATTCTTTTAAGAGGGAAGTAATTAGAAAAACCTTTAAGAATCTCTTACAGAAACCTGATTTTTACAGCCTAGGGGAGGAAGTAGGCAAAGTCATGATCCAAACTTTTGCCCTTATCACCGTGCTAGGCCACATTTTGGAGGATTGCTTCACATTCAAGGGACTTGAACATAGTTTCAATCCTGGTGATGTAGTTATCCCAAAGGAATACCTTGTGGAACAACCTTCTAGTTCCATTAGGGTAATCCTTGGGGATACAAGTGATCCTACCAAAAGAAGGTTGGGACATCTCTTTGTCTAAAACCTCTAAAAAATAATTCAAGATCAAGAAGCTTTCCTTTGCGGTGCACAGTCACTCAAACCTCCAACACTAGGAAGGTTTGCAAGTTGCCTGCCAACTCTAGGAAAGTGGGAGCTCGGCAATAACATCGGTGACATGTGTGTCCGGGATAGCCCTTAGCACATCACCGTGTCCACTCCAGCTTAGTTGCGCTTCCACGGACTTACCATTTCAATTAGCTTTTCTATTTCTTCTAGTAGTAGAACTCTTGTATCAGCGGATAAGGGCATCAAATTCCTTACTCCACTCACTCTACTTGACTTCTACTTTGTACCTCCAAATACTTCCAAGAAATTGAAGAATAAAACTGATTTGAATTACATCCATGTCTCTTCTGATGAGTTATTTTCTTCTATTCTAACGATAACTCTTCAAGTCTAATTAACTATAATAATTATGATCTTCCTCTTTTCTAATTTAGAGTTGGAGTTTCCAACTCTGAATACTATGGGTTCACCTCTTGAGATATACTTGAAATCATTTTGAGAATCCCAAAGGAGAAGCTGTAGGTGAGCCTGAAGTGTAGGTAGAACTTACCACCACCTTGCCTCAAAAGATTACTGAAGTCAACCTCCGTAGTGGCAAGGTTCTACCTCCTAGGGCAGCACCTCAAAGTAGAGGGAAATAAGTCATTGGTACTAAAGATCAAGAAGCGCTTTCACAAGATGCTCCACCCTTGGATATGCTTGTGGAAGATCACCCGAAGGTGGACTACATATATTTTCTCATCTAAGAAAATTGCCATCTAAGCTAAGCATATATGATTCCCTTGTCTTATACAAAGAGATGAGGGAGTCACTAATCAAGGCCCTCTTTGATCCTGAAATATGCTTAGCTCAGCTGACCAGTATAGGTGAGGAAGCACACTATGCAAAAGAAGCCCAAGGGATCACCTTCACAAATGAAGACCTTCTACTGGGGGACTTGGAGCATAATTCCCCCTATACATCACAGTCGACATGGATAAGTTTAGACTTGTTAGGGTTCTCATGGATTTAGGTGCATCAGTAAACATTATGAGTCTAAAGACCCTTGCCTATTTGAAGATCGATATCTCTACACTCCGAGGAGATAGAATGATGTTGAGAGGATTCAATGATCAAGGTGAGCTGGCTTTAGGTTCTATAGTGTTACCATTGAAGATCGATGACAGGAAGACTGAAGCCAAGTTCTACATCATTAATTTGAATACTTTGTTCACTACTTTTCTTGGTAGGCCTTGGGTACATCAGAACAAGATTGTTCCATCCTCCCTTCATCAGTGCATCAAATTCAGAAAAGATGGAATAGAGTACCATGTCAATGGGGATGAAAATCTATTTTCAGTTAGAGAGGTTGAGATTTATGAGGATGGAACCTACTATCTTCCTTAAAAGACCCTTTTTTTGTGAACTTGGACAAAATTCAAATGCAAAACAAAAGAAAAAAATGAAAGAAAAGAAAAGATAAAAGAAAATGAAAAGAAAAATAAAAGTCCAAGTGAACAAGAAAGGGGAATTGAAGAAGAAGTAGATCCGCATATCACATTCCACCCATAGTTCATTCCATCATATGGACATGTGGGTAGATGGCTCAACCTCCACCAGGTAGAGGAAAAGGTGGAAGACCCCTAGTTGGCCTTGACCAATAGAGGTCATGTTCAGTTCATAGAGTACCCCACTATTCACATAGACTTGGAATCTAGCTGAGGATGAGTCTAATGTGATTAGTATACAACCCCTCTCGGGGTTCCATTGGAGGTGACTTTTGATCCAGAGACAGACCAGCCTCCAAGCAAAAAAGTATTCAAATCGGTTTATATGAAACTATTCGTAGTTGGGAACCTTAGCTTTTACCTCTTACATCTCAAAAGTTGAAGGTTTAGTAGTTAAGTCCCTAAGTCTTCCATGACATAAAGTAGAAGAGGTTCTTGGGTTCATCATCCTCAAGTCCGAGCTGATGCAGACTTGAGGAAGATACTTTAAAGAATTAATGGAATTACCTTTTGACTTTTACTGCCTTATGTTCAAAAGCTTATATAAAGGTTTAGTTCCTCACACTTGGTCCAAGCACAAGTAGAATACTTCAAAAAGTGGAATAATCAAGGATCAAGCAGGATTAGGATTGCATAATGGTGATGATGAAGATTATTGCCTAGTTGTTACCAACCATTTGGAATCTGATAGGTTCTTCTCACACATCCCCAACTCTTATGAGAATGTGTGTTTAGAAATTTCAGATGATCTCCAAGTCAAAGAGGCACCGCCATAATTTGAAGAAGAAATTCATTCAACAATCGATAAGCTAAAAGAAATCAACTTCGGGACAGAATAAAATCCTCGCCCAATATACATCAGTTCGTTGTTGAATGAAGAAGAAACCAATGACTTAGTTAGCCTATTGACTGAGTTTAAAGATTACTTCGCATGGAGTTATGAAGAAATGCTCAGATTATCTCCTGACGTAGGAGTCCACAAGCTAGCAATAGACCTTAATGTTACCCCTATTAAGCAAGCTCCTAGACGCATGCAATTAGAAATTATACAACATGTCATTTCAGGAAACTGATCGATACTGGTTTCATCAGGGAAGAAAAATATCCTACATGGTTAGCTAGTGTCATCCTAGTTAAGAAGAAGAATATCCAAATTCATATTTGTGTCGATTTTTGGGACTTAAACAAGGCATGTCCTAAAGATGAGTTTCCTCTTTCTATACCAAATTAATGGTGGACTTTGCCTCTTCTCATGCAATCTTCTCTTTCATGGATGGGTCATCTGGCTATAACCAAATTAAAATATCTCCAGAATATGAAAGAAACACTTTCGAACCCCGATCAGAATCTTCTATTATAGGGTCATGCCTTTCGGCCTTAAAATGGTGCTACATACTACAAGCCATGACTCGGATCTTCAATGAACTCATCCATCATAGGTTGAGTGCTATGTTGATGATCTAGTAGTCAAGAGCAAGAAAAGGAAGACCACCTCTTTGACTTGAGAGTAGTTTTTGAGCTTAAGATAATATAACCTCAAAATGAATCCCGGTGTGCATTGAGTCAAAATTCCTTGGGTTTGTTGTTCAACACCAGAAAATACAAATAGATCCTGAAATGATTAAAGCTATCTTAAAAATGCCTCTTCCTAAGAGTTTAACTCCTTTTAGGATATGGCATATCTAAGATGCTTTATCTCAAACCTATCGGAGATGCAAACCATTCTTAGCACTTGTCAAAAAGGATGCCAAGTTCAAGTGGGATGACAAGTGCCAGCACGCATTCGAAGACATCAAAGAGTACTTGGTGAAGCCACTAGTTCTAGCAGCCCCTATCCCGGGCAAGCCATTGATCCATTACCATGTTGCATTGGATGACTCTCTCGGTGCTCTGTTGGCCCAAGCTAATGATGAGGGGAAGGAAAGCACTCTCTACTACCTCAGCCATCATCTCCTCCATGCTGAAGCAAACTATCCACCTTTTGAGAAATATTGCCTAACTTTGATCTTACATCTCGTACGACACTACATGCTTTCTCATAAAGTTAACTTGATCTCAAGAACCAATCCACCACAGTATCTCATGACACAACCAATCCTTTTTAGATGTTTGGCATGTTGGTCCATGATTCTCTCGTAGTTTGATATCACATTTGCCTATGCGATAAAGGACAAGCACTAGATTTCTTAGCACCACACCCACTTCTGGATTCTCCTTAGTGATGATCTCCCGATGAACAAATCATGAACTTAGGGAGGCCCAATAACCGATGGGAGATATATTTTGATAATGCTGCTTCTTTTCTTAAAGGTGAAGCACCACAATCTATTTTCTCAGGAAATGCAGGGGTAGGAATAGTTCTTCTAACTCCAAACTATGATGTGATGAGATTCTTATACTATCTTTCCAACCCCTACACTAACAATGAATGTGAGTATAAGGCTTTGATTATCGGTTTGGAGTTAGCCATCATTATCAGTGTCAAGAGTATCAACATCTTTGGGGATTCTCAGTTGGTCACCAACTAGATTTTCGGGTCCTACCAAATTCTCAAACCCAAGCTCCATCATTACTACGAGTATACCATGAAGCTGTTGGCCAAAATTATTGAATTCACCATCTACAAGGTTCCCAGCAGAGAACACAGTAGCAGATGCCTTGTCCAAACTTGCTAAAGAGTTGGCATGTCCGGAAGATGAGTCTATCTCAATAAAGGTCCAAAATAGACAAGTCCAATCCCTTATTGATTCTGAACTCATCGAGAGACTTTCTCTTGAGGGAAGGTTGTTGTTGCCAAAATGGACAAGGAGCTTGATTGGAGGCAACCGTTCATAGATTACTTGAACACTGACAAACTACTCAAGAGAAATCACAAACCATCAGGTTAAATAGAGAGTCTCTCTATGCTCTTATTGATGGCACCCTATACCGAAGGTCCTTTGACCAAATGTAGTTACATTATTTAGATAATCGTGAAGCCTGTGGCATTGTAACCGAGGTACATTCAAGTCTATGTGGAGCTCATCAATCCAATTCGAAGATGAAGATGATGATCAAAAGACTTGAATATTACTGACCCTCTATGATCACAGATTGCATGGATGTAGCTAAGAGATGCCATCAATGTCAGGGAGATGGTGTGGTCATCCACCAACCACCCAATATTCTACACCCTACATTAGTTTCATGGCCATTTGAGTGTTGGGGTATTGACATTGTAGGTCCTATCGATCCTCCTTCTTCCAAGGGGCATCGATTCATCTTAGCTGCTACCGAATACTATTTTAAGTGGGTGAAGCTATCCCACTTAGAAAGGTCACAGCTCACCATATGCTTCAATTTTTTAGGAACCATATCATATATAGGTTCGGGGTGCCTCGATGAATTATATCCGATAATGGTATTGCATTCAAAAGCACAAAGATCAACATCTTTGCCAGAAGACATGGTATAGATTGGAGATACTCCACCATATACTACCCTAGAGCTAATGGCTTAGCGAAAGCATTCAACAAAACTCTCATCCATACTCGAAGACTCTTGATAATAAGTGAGCGGCGGTTGGTTGAAGCCTTGTGGGCTACACCACATCAACTCCAACTCACCCCATTTTCCTTAGTGTATGGGTCCAGCCGTTCTTCCTTTAGAAGTTTAACTCATCACTAAGGATAGCATTGGGTAATAAGATCACTATAGAGCGAATGCAAAGTTGGTTAGAAGAGCTCAAAGTTTGGAGGAAAGTCACGCAGTGCGAACATTGAGTTGTACAAGGCCAAAATGACTCAAGCTCACAACAAGCTGACCCGCCCTAGGTCTTTCCCAGTGGGAGAACTTGTGTTAGTCCAAGGAGACCCAATTGCGTCAAAGATGGGAGGCATGTCATGAGATGTCTACCAAGGAGGATCTTATCGCCTTATTGATTATGTAAGGGAACACCGATGCTTCCAATTAATGGGCTCTATCTAAAGAAATATTACCCATGAAAAATCTTGTTTGAAAATAATCATTAATAAAAGAACAAAATGATTCATTCATCAAATCTTCTCTTCTTAGTGTTTATTTTCTTGTCTTTATGATCCATTATTTGGGGTAGGTGTAAGTGTCCCCTAGTGGCATCCTATCCCTCTTTCACAACACAAACACAATCTCTTGATGCTATTAGAATAGGTGTAAGAGAACCCGAGAGGCATCCTATTTTGATTAGCATAACTAAGTTAGGTGTGAGAGAACCCAAGTGACATATTTTTTTAGTGGGAATTCTTGTTGTCATCTGTGGCATCGTTTCATGATTCCCGAGTGTGTTTTAAGGTAGGTGTAAGATTCCTCAAGAGGCATCCTACTCCTTTTAACACATGCACACAACAAACACAAATCTTTTGTCTCAAGTTATTTTGATGTGGGAGCAAGCCCCCTATGGCACTCACTCATTAGCTCCTCTAAGTCGGGTCTACATGCTACCTCGCTAGTATGTCACCCCAGTGGTCTCTTATTTTGGAAGATGTGAGTCCCTGCGCTTTCTTCCTAACTTTATCTTTGCAAACCAAATAGCGCCTTGTTAGTATGGTATTCTTCACTGCCCAGCCAATAAGCTACCTCATGGTTGACTTTATTTAAGAAGATGTGAGTCCCTGTGCTTTCTTCTTGAACTAGCCATCATATTCTAACTAGGTTGAGTATTTTTGAGGTTCAGGATAAGTCCCCCAGAAGCTCCTTTCCTCTTGACTACTTTTGAGTTGATATAAGTTTCCTAGTGGCATTCACTCAGTAGTCGACCTAGGTTGGATGTCATATCGAGCCGAAGACAGACTATCCCAGTAATCAGTTCTGCTATAGAAGGATGTGAGTCCCTGAGCTTTCTTCCTAGGCTGATTGTTGCAAACCAACGGACACCTTAGGTTGGTTGATGTTCGCTATGCTGACAACGACTCACCCGGTGGTACACCACTCTTGGCAGATATGAGTCCTCGTGCTTTCTCCTTGAGTTGGACACCAAATACCTATTGAATATATGACTAGCCATGTCATTTTCTCCAGGGTGTTGGATTAAGCCCATCCCCTATTGGCACTCTATTTGGATCATGTCATTTGCGACCCCATTTAAACACTATCCGGGTTACTTTTGGATTGGACAATTCCCCTTTCCTAGTAGCCACCCTTGTGGTTGAAAAATCTATTTAGTAGATGCACAGATTCTCCCTTGTTCAAAGATAGGTCTAGGGCTATAAGCTCCTCGTTTGATCCCAACTAATAGGGTCCATGATAAAAACTAAAATAAATAAACAAATTATTTTTCTTGTGGATTAGAATTCAAGCCCCAAAGGGCCTCTTTTCCCAGCAGCATCTATCTTTAGCGTGTCGTAGAACTCCCTATGAATTGACTACCTAAGTTGAGATAAATCCTGAGTTGTCAATCTATTTTGCCACAAGCAGGTTACCTCGACAGTCATTTTGCTTTGAAAGATATAAGACTATGACGCATTCTTTCTAGCATGATTATCACAAATCGGCAGCCCTAAGTCGAGATCGATTTATTGCCCAAAGAAACCGATCACCTCAGTGGTCTTTTCTAGTGGAAGATGTGAGTCCTCGAGCTTTCTTCCCTTCAATTGATCATTGCAAACCGAAAGGCACTCCTTTGGTCGGATAGTTCTCCCATCGGCTGGGAAGCTACTCCCTTTGGTTCAATAAATTTGAGATAGGTCTAGGCTTCTATAAGCTCCTTCTATGATCCATCATCAAATCCATCAAAATAAACAAAATTAAAATGAAATTAATCTTGACTATTCTTGAGCGATTTAAGTCCCTAGTGGCATTCACTCAATAGTCGACTAGTCAGTGATTTGTTGCCCAAAGCAACCGATCACCCCAGTGGTTCCTTGTTTCTAGAAGATATGAGTCCCATCACTTTCTTCTTAAGACTTGCCCATTATGTACCAAAAGGCATTTCCCTTTAGTTGGTTAGTCCTACCTTATGGTTGGTAGACTACTCCCTTTGACTTAATAAATCTGAGTTAGGTCTAGGCCTCCATGGCCCCTACTCAGTACAGTTCATCACAAACCAATGGGATCCATCATAATCAAAATAAACAAATCTAAAAAATGAAATCAATCTAGACTATTTTAAGTTGATTTAAGTCCCCCAGTGGCATTCACTCAATAGTCAGCCCTAGGTTGGGTTCAATATGTTGTCTTGCCAATAGATTACCCCAGCAATTGACCCCTACCTTGGAGGATGTAAGTCTACTATGCTTTTTTCCTAGTATAGTTACGTCATACCAAAATGCATCCCTTTGGTTGGCTAGTCCTACTATGTGTTTAGTAGACTACCCTTTTGGATTGGTAAATTTAAGTTAGGTCTTAGCCTCATGTCTCCTACTCAATGCAGTCCATCGCAAACCCACAGGGTTCATCTAAAAATTCAAACCTAACAAAAATTAAAACAAATTCAACCCTTTTCTCCTTAGTGAGAATCAAATCAAACCTCTCGTCCCCTTGTAGATGACTTGAACTTGCTTCCCTAGTGTAAGGTTCACACTCTATCCCTTAGTGGATTTATTCCCTCTCTCTTATGTCTTGGACATAAGTAGAGCCACATTGCACTAATCTCTAGATTCTTTCTTTTCCTTGGGTCAGGGACAGATAGTTTCTATTAGTTCTTGTGAACTTTCGGTGTTGTTGATCATTTTAATGACACCAATGTGTTCCTTGTCGGTCACACCACACATACTTGTTGACCTCATTTTAGGATGAGCTCTCAACCCCTCCATCTTAGGCATATGATCCCTCTTTGACTTTAAGAGTTCATTAGTCTTAAGACACATCTAGTGATTAGGTGGACACTTCAACCTAGCCCTAGAAGACTTAGAAGAGTTAGGTTATGCCTTAAGGGTGTTAGAAAAATTTTCTACCCTTAGCTTAAACCATTCCTCACTTTCCTTCTTTTAAGTCAAACTCCAAATCAATTCTATTTTATTTTCTCCAAACTTAAATCAATTTCATGATTGAATTCCATGATTGAAATCCATGATTGAAACCCTTGATCAAAATTTATCAAAAATTCCTAAGTTCAAATTTCCTAAGTCCTTAACCCTTTCTTAAGGACTTAGCCAAAATTATGATCAAAACCTATTCAAATCTTTGAGATTTTTTCATGATCCATTTATATTCTCATTGATATTCCCATATATAAATGGAATATAAATTCAAACCCATCAAATCAAATTTAAAATCTAAATCAATTCATGAAAATTTTTTTAAGTCCCTTTAATTTTCCATTAAAGGACTTAGCTAAAATCAACCCTAAACCTTGATCAAACCTATTCAAATTAATGAAATTTTCTCAAAACGTATTTATATTCTCATTTATATTCTCATATATAAATGAAATATAAATACAAATCAATCAAATCCAAGGAAAAAATTAAATTCCAATTTAAAATTCCTTTAAATCCTTTAAATTCCCTTAATGGAATCAACCCTAAACCTTGATCAAACCATTTCAAACTCATGGGATTTTCTCAAAACTTATTTGTATTCTCATTTATATTCTCATATATAAATGAAGTATAAATATAAATCAATCAAATTCAAAAAATTAAATTTCAAATTAAAATTCTTAAATCCTTTAAATTCCTTTAATGGATTTAACTAAATCATGATTAAACCACTTCAAATCCTTGAAATTTTCTCATGATCAATTTATATTCTCATTTATATTCACATATATAAATGAAATATAAATCCAAACAATCAAAACCAATTCCAAAAATCAAACTATCCACTCAAAATCAAATCTAAACCTTTCAAGTCAAAATCTTGAACTTAGTCAAATCACTTTCAAATCAAGACAAATCCTTGATTTTCTCTTATGGTTCAATCAACCTTACAATCATGAGCTCATACATAAATCCAAACTTCAATCACTCAATCAAAACCTAATTCAAAAAATCAAACCCAAGATCCCTTCATATTCTTCCTTTGAATATGAAATTTTCAAATAGATCAAAATCCATTGACTTCAAACCACTTGTAAATAGATTTATATTTCAATCATAAGTCCATATACAAGATCAATCAACTTCAAATCAAGCTTTGACCAAGCCATTTGACCCACTTAGGCTCACTTGACCCCAAAGTGACCTAAAGTACCCTTATGAGCCAACTTTTGATCCTAACCAAATTGGATTGAACCAAACTCATATATCCCTCTTATCATGATCAACAATCATCATGGGATGATCAATCAATCAAATTGGGTCAAACCAAGTCAAACCTAAGGGTTGACCAAGTCTTAACAAATGAAACTTACATAGCCAAATTCCACCATAGGCCAAATTGATTGAAACCATTGATCTAAGTTCACTCATGACCTATGTTTGAACTTGACCAAGCCAACATTTGAGCAACCTAGCCCAATTGGCCCACTTGACCCAAGTTGACCCATTTTGACCTAAAGGTCAAAATATATCAAAAGATCTAACCCAAATTGATTGAAACCAATGGGTCAAGTCCATTCCAAATCACTTGTGGAACTTAACCAAAGCCTCAATTGGCCAACTAGACCCAACCTAGCCTAATTGACCTTAGACCCAACATGACCTAAAGGGGTCATGTTGAGCCAAAATTGAACTTAACCCAAATTGATTGGAAATAAAGATACCAATCAACTCCATATGACTAACCAAACCCAAACCTACCCTTGACCTACCTCAAATAGGTCAAATGGGTCAAATAGGTCAACTTGACCCATTTGACCTAAATGAAGTCATATGAGCCAAAACCAAATATATACCAAATTGAACCAAACCAAAGCCACCAAAATATTTCAAATGGTCATATGAACTTGACCCAACCCTTGGTTTGACCCAATTTGACCAATTGGTCAACTTGACCCAAGTTGACCCATTTTGACCTAAATGGGTCAACATGAGCCAAACCCTCTCAAATGGATTCCAAATCTAATGAAACTTGGTCAAACCTAGTTTATCCACATACCCTACATATCCAAAGTATAAAAATAGCAAAATGACCATTCTAACCCTAGGCCATAGAACAAATTTTGGCCTAGTCAATGGGTATTTTGGTCATACCCTCTTCAAAATCACTTGAGGCTTTCCTAGAAGCTCAAGGGTACTTAGTGATGAGTGGTGCACCCAACTCAATGGGTTTGGGTTAGCCCATTTGGTCCCTAGACCAAACCTGACCACTTAGCCTAAAATTGAAATTTTAAATTCCCTCTTAAGCTCAATTCAAGCACATGGGACGTTGGCAATCCATTCCTTGGATCAAACCAACCATGTGCACGCTCAAAATAGCGTAAAAAACCTCTCCAACTTGAGCAATTGGATCAAAATGGCAACTTATGGCTCACCATCCATTCCATGGGGAGATATACCTAATTCATTTTCATTTCTTTGATTGAAGCAAAGCCAGGGAACCATCTGAGCATCCCAAGCTTCTTGATTTAATTCTTATTCTCAATTTTGCAGTAAAATAGGGGAGGTAGAGTGAATAACTTTCTCCATACTCCATTTCTAATTCCTCTTACACACTCCATCAAAGGGTCAATCAAATTTTCATCTCACGAGTTCTAAAGGTAAGGAAGAGCTTGGATCAAAGCAAGCCCAAGCAAGAGTTGGTTCATTGATCACCAATCCCCAGGCAGAATTTCAAAGGCTTGTCTCCACTGCAAGCTACCTTGATCTCGAGTGGGTGATCACCTCTGATGAGGTATGGAATTTTTTGATCACTAAACTCAATGTTGTGTGGAGCTTTGTGAAAAGTTTTTTTACCTCATCGAATTTTGACTGTTGGATTTGCTGCTTTATGTCTCTAGATGGTGTGCGTTAAATTTTATGTGATTCCATGCTAGATCGAGCTTGGATCTTCCCCTTGATCATAGATGATCTCTGTTAATAAAGGGGAAGAACATGACTCATCTCATCCGTCCATCAGTGCATTTTAGATGGATGATTATTTAACATTTTTCATTTATCTTTTAAATTACAGATCCAGTCCAATCTTTGATCGGACAACAAAGAATATAAGCGTGTGCACCATTTGGATGTGATAAGTTCTCCCCTCACGGCGATGTGTAAAGCATTGACCACCACCTCACGCTGAACTTGAGGATTAGTTAGTTATTTATTAATTCTTAATTTAAACTTTTAAATCATATCCCATAGAAAATCAAAAAAAAATAAAGGAAAAATGCTATGAAAAGATAATTTCATCTAGAATATTTTAAAATGATTTCATGGATTTTATTACTTTTCTCTGAATTTGGGTTTCTTTGGGAATTATTAATTATCCTTTTAATTAGGTCATCAATTAATCTAAATTTTTTGGGTTCATTTTAGGGATGACCTCTGCCTCTAATTTTCTTGAGATTTATTGAGAGTCAATTGGGAAAATTTCTATTTCATTCCTAATTACTCTTTCATAATTGTATTATGATGATTAGTGGTTTTACCCTGATTAGGGTTAATTAAGGTCAGATCCAGTAAGTGAGGTTTATGGAATAATTTTGGGGCATTTTTATCTATTCTAAACCCTCTTCTCTCCTTAATCTCCTCTTAATTAAGGGTTAATTCATTAATTATCCCTTAATCAATTTTTAAAATTCTAAAAACTACTTAATTAATCTACCTTGGGTAGATGCTTGGTGTTTAATAGCCTAAGTTCAATTGAAATTAAAACCCCATTCATAAGTGTGTATTTTAAGTACTTAAGTAAACCCCTTAGCTTAATTAACTTTTAATTGTGAGCCAAATTGCATTAGTTTTTATTATTAGGTGCATTATAAATTTAAATTCCTTGTGGGTTTATGTCATCTCATTGGCTCATAATTATTAGTTAATTCTTCTAAGGTGGTGTAGGTAAGGTTAATTAAGTCACTTAATTCATACCTTAACTAATCAACATAAAAATGGATCTAATTATCTAAAAATTAAACAAAAATACAAAATACATGTGGGAATGGGTTAGGAATAGCAAACTCATCTCATCTTTTGAAAATTAAGTCAAACTTCAAACTAAACAAAAAATACTTTGAAATTCACTTTGATTTATTCTAAATTTTCTAATTCCATAAAAATATCTTTAGGATTTAAGTGAAGTCAGTTTGCATGCTTTCATTATTTTGGATCTTTCCTAACATGTTAAGTTGTATGTCATGTGATTTCATGCATTCATTCATGTTTCAAATTTAAAATAAAATTATTTACTTTATGTAAAATGCATGTGTTGGCTAAAGTAAAATATGAGTGGCTATTATCACTACTAAATTTATTTTTTAAAATTTATAAATGAAATATCAAATCTGAAAGTATGCTACTTATACTTTAATTATAAGCTTGCATGTGATGAATAATAAAGTCATGTAGTGTAGTTTCCTTTCTTTCTTATGTTGTTATAGTTTTGAATAGAGTTAGTAAGATATAGGGTTCATTTAACCTTGAATTCCATACCTATTCATCTCTATGCTCTCATAAGAAGGTTGCCTATACTTGCATGCATAAATTGCATAAACAAAACAAATCATTAAACAACTTTTGCATTCCTTTTTATTTCATTTCTTTTATATGCATGTTTGTATTTAAGAAAGTGGTATATTAGATAACCCTGAGGTTGTGAGGCTTAAGTAGCCTAAGTAGGTCTTGTTCCTTACACCTCCGGTTAACAATGGCACTATGTCACTTATGTCTTTCTTACTTTCATGTATGTATGTAAAATTTAGATAAGGAAAACCTTTTCTACTTAATAAAAATTATGCATATTCAACTTCTAAATTTTTTTAAATGGATTACTTAGCATGCATCATAAAGTGTGTTAATTATTCTCATTTACATGTATAGATATACTTAGGATCCATCTATATGCATGTTATATATGTTGGGAAAGAAGTTAAGTAATGTGTGCTATGTGAATTTTGATTCATTTTATTTAATCTTGAAATGCCTTTCTTTTTGAATAAATTTGTTTAGAGTTTATCTAAACCTAGGATTAATTAAAATATTTAATTAAAATATTTACCTAAATGAAATTAAAAATGTGAATCCACTTTAGAAATTACTTAAGTTATGGAAGGAAAGAGAAGTTCTCTTTTCTTTCCCTCTCTTCATAACTTAGTAATTAATTATAGGTTTTACTTAAACCAAATTAAAACATAAAATAAAACCAACCCAAAACACTTAAACAAATTAAATGAAACCCTCTAAGTTGAACATATTCTTCACACTTAAAAAATTTGAACCTAAAGTCTTAAGCTAAGCATACCATACAAACCTTCAAAACACACACATTAGCTTAAGTCAGCACTTCTAGCCTTAGGTTAGGTCAGTGCATAGTTTGATGTTCATTCTATTTTGTGATATACATTTTAGACTAGATGTTAGGGTGTATGCTCGTAGAATGAATGGTAGGATGTGCTTAGTCTATTCTTTTTTTATGGGATTATGCTTAAGCTATCATAAATAAAATATAAATGCTTTTGCTTGTAGGTGCTTTATACCCTTAAGCATAATCCATAGGCTAGGTGGACTTAGTCACCCATGTGTGGGGTGATAAGTCCAATATACATGCTTGGAAATTGTGTGGTGTAATTTAGTTAACCTTTGTTTTGCAGGTGTTAGTTAGATTTCCACTTTCCCTTTTTCATGTAAAAATGTGTATAATTAGGATTTAGAATGATTCATTATGGGGATTAGGATGAACATTGATAATAAGATCCTATCTTATGCACTGTGTGAAGCCTTGGAGCATCTATCATCCAACCATCCAAAGGAAGGAACCAAAAGAAGAAAGAAGAAATGAAGAAGGAAAGAAGAAGAAAGAAGAAAGAAGAAAGAAGAATAAAGCTTGAAGACCCCCATAACAATGAATTCCTTACTCTATTATAATTTAATTCATTTGTAATCTGGGTTGTATAAGGTGAGCTTCACCCACATTTGATATTTTTGGGTTTTGTGATTTTTGCACAAGTGGCATTTATTCTTTTCTGGCTTTATAAGCTATTTTAGGAAAAATAAATCTTTTACCCAACTTAATCAAATTAAAATTAAACAACTCATAACCTCACCTAAAGCTTAGGTTTAAATCAAGATAAAAGAATTAGTAACCCTGGATGAGCATTTCTTTATAATCATGCATAAATGCATCTTATTTCACTCTTGATTGGAGGGTTTCCACCTTTTCGAGAACTTACTTGATCTGAGGTGGTGGAAACTCACATCCTCCCTTCTCGCTAATTTTGGCCAATAATCGATTTCTCATTAGTCATAAAATCTATTAGCGAGTCAAAATAATTGTCCAAAATAAAATAAAATGAAATTTGAATTATTATTTAGTCATTTTGAAGCATGTCCTTTACATGATCTAGTCTCTTTAGAGTGAGTTTAAGGACTTAGTCTCTTTCTAAATATATAACCTAGTTATCTTGCATAAGCATAAAGACTTGCCTACATATATTTAAAATCATAGGAGGAGTTAGTTGGCTGTCACCCCTAGATTGTTGTAAGTCCAAGCTATCAGGTGGTTTGCCCTCTCTTGTGGAGGCAAACCAATTACCCATTTTCTCCTTAGATTTAGGTTATGCTTTCGGCCCTCGCCGAAGCTCCCTAGATTTAGGTTTTGTCATTGCTTCTTACTTTTGTGGGCCATAAGCATAATTCCTCACCTCTTAGGCATTTTCTTAATCTTGTGTTAAGAAATCTTAAGTCCTAAAATTCTAATAAAAATGCTACTCAAACAAACTAAATCAATTTCTAAAATGTAAAGCCCGACTATAGGATAGTTTAAGATGTTCGCTAGGTTTCTTAGCATCATGGGCATCTCCTACTTATCTTTCATTTTGGCTTCGATAATAACTCCCTCTTCTGATCAATTCCATTTGATATTCAAACACAAATCAATCGATTGATAGTCCTTCCCTATTGAAATCTTCAAAGAAAATGATCATTTACCTTAATCGAGAGTTTTCTTAAGGGATCCCGTCCCTTAGGATGTAATTAATTATGGGGGCTTGCCTGTACTTAATGAACTCGGTTTAAAATAAACCTGCTTTACTTTTCATGTAAAGTAGGGAAGAATCTAGTATATATATGCAAACCCATCATCCAGTCCTTATTGAGGTGATTGGTTCCATTAAAGGGTAGTGGCTTCTATCTTTCGAGATAGTACACTATTCCTTGATGATGTACCCGATCACCTGAATAAGTACATCTACATATCTGCATGGCATTTTACCAAGATGAATTTTTATAGTGTCTTGCCTTTTCTTTCTCCCCATAGATTTGAACGTGAATCCCCTATAGAAATTTTCTACCAACACTTCCTAAGTGCTTGTAAATAGAACAAGTTGAGTGTAGAGCAATTGGATTTCATAGCTCCCCATTTTCAAGTTATGAAAATTGAGAATGGAGATTTCAAATTCTTTCTAGAAGCTTGGGAAGACTCTAAAGCTTTCGAGTTCCAATGCTTTAATCAAGGGAAGTGAAAATTGAATTATGGAGTATCTCCCCTTGTAATGGTCGAGAAGGATTGTGCCATTTTTGATCAATTGTCCATATTCCATGGGTTTGTTAGGCTTGGATGTCCTTGAATTGATTTTTTGGCTAGAGGCAATGGTGAACTCCATATGCTTCATTTGAGTGGGAGAAGGTTTGCCATGTGTCCATTTTCATGCACATGGTCAGTTTGGCCATTGGGCTAGGTTGGTCTGACCCAAATCTATTGGGTTGGGTGCACCACACTCCCTAGTGTTCATTTGATCCACTAAGAGAGTGCTAAGTGATTATGAAGAGGAATTGACTAAATTCCAAGTGGTTTTGATTTTGGGTTACTCTATGGCCTAGGGGTAAAATGGTCATTTTTGATTTTTGAATTTGGGTATGTTTGGTATGTTGAGAAAATAGGTTTGGACAAGTTTCATTAAATTTAGAGTTGGTTTGATGTGATTTGGCTCATGTTAACTCATTTAGGTCAAAATGGGTCAACTTGGGTCAAGTTGACCAAGAGGTCAAACTGGGTCAAACCAAGGATTGGGTCAAGTTCATATGACCATTTGAAATGTTTTGGTGGCTTTGTTTTGATTCAATTTGGTTTAAGTTTGAAATTGGTTCATATGACTTCATTTTAATGGGTCAAGTTGTTGACCCATTTGACCAATTTGAAATAGGTCATGGGTAGGTTTAGATTTGGTTGGTCATATGAAATATTGGTATCTTGGTTTCCAATCAATTTTGGTTAAGTTTGAATTTGGCTCAATATGACCCTTTAGGTCAAGTTGGGTTCAAGGTCAATTGGGCTAGGTTAGGCCTAGTTGGCCAATTGAGCCTTTGGTCAAGTTAAACAAGTGATTTGGAATGAACTTGACCCATTGGTTTCAATCAATTTAGCTTAGATCAAGTTTTGACACATTTTGGCTTTTTTAGGTCAAGTTGGGCCAACTTGGGTCAAGTGACCAATTGGGCTAGGTTAGGCTCAAATGTTGGCTTGGTCAAGTTCAAATATTGGTCATGAATAAACTTAGATCAATGGTTTCAATCAATTTGGCCTATAGTGGATTTTGGCTATGTTATATTTCATTTTGGCTAAGTGGTGACTTAGTCAACCCTTAGGTTTGACTTGGTTAAACCCAATTTGATTGATTGATCATCTCATGATTAATGTTGATCCTGATGAGAGACATAGATGGGCTTAGTTCAATCCAATTTGATTAGGATTAGAATTTAGCTCATAAGAGGTACTTTAGGTCACTTTGGGTCAAGTGAGCCTAAGTGGGTCAAATGGCTTGGTCAAAGCTTGATTTGAGTTTGATTGAACTTGTATATGGACTTATGATTGAAATATAAATCCCTTTGCAAGTGGTTTGAAGTCAAATGGGTTTTGATTCATTTGACAATTTCAAGTTCAAATGGTGAACATGAGTTTAATTTTGGCTTGATTTTTGAATTTAGTTTTGGTAAAGTTATTGAAGTTTGTGTTTATGTTTGGATTCATGATTGAAGGATTGATTGAATCATGAAGAAAATCAATGGTTTGGCTTGATTTGAAATTGATTTGGCTAAGTTCAAGATTTTGACTTGAAAGGCTTAGGTTGGATTTTGAACAAGTTTTAGTTTGATTTTTTGGAATTGATTTTGGTTGTTTGAATTTATATTTCATTTATATATGTGAATATAAAAGAGAATATTAATGAGTTATGAGAATATGTCAAGGATTTGAAGTGATTTGAATATGATTTAGGCTAAGTCAATGAAAGAAAATCAAAGGACTTATCAAGATTTGGAATTTGGAATTTCAACTTGAAATTTGATTTGATTGATTTGAATTTGTATTTCATTTATATATGTGAAAATAAATGAGAATATATAAATGATTTGTGAGAAAATTTCATGAATTTGAGTTGATTTGAAGATGATTTAGGCTAAGTCCTTAAGAAATTAAGGACTTTTAATATTTAATTTGGAATTTCAACTTGGAATTTGATTTGATTGATTTGAATTTATATTTCATTTATATATGTGAATATAAATGAGAATATAATGAGTTATAAGAAAGTTTCATGAATTTGAATTTGAATATGATTTGGCTAAGTCTTTAAGAGGAAGGTTTAGGAAATATTTTGAACTGGAATTTCAATCATGGTTTCAATATATATTAATTTGAGTTTTAGATAATCATTAAATTGGAATTTATTTAGGTTTGATTTTGATTTGATTTGGAATTTGACTTGAAGGAAGGATGTGAGGAATGTGGCAAAAGTAGAGAAAACTTTCTAACACCCTAGGGCATGACCTATTCCTATGGCTAATCCTTCTAAATCTCTAGGCTAGGTTGAGTGTCCACCTAATCACTAGATGTGTCTTAAGACTAAAAAACTCTTAAAATCTAAGAGGAATCCTATGTCTAAGATGGAGGGGTTGAGAGCTCGTCCTAAAAATAAGGTCAATAAAGGGCACACAATAGGTGTGGTGTGACTGACAAGGTACACCGCACGTATTGGTGTTGATCGAAATGATCAACAACATCGAAAGATCATAAGAACTAATCAAAATAATCTATCCCTAACCCAAGGTGTAGAAGGAATCCATAGCTTAGTGCAATGTGGCTCTACTTATATCCAAGACATAAGAGAGAGGGAGGAATCTACTAAGGGATAGAGTGGGTGAACCTTCCACTAGGGAAGCGGGTTCAAGTTATCCACAAGGGGATGAGAGGTTTGAGTTGATATGAGTCTCACTTGGGGAGAGAAATTTGATTCATTTAATTAAGTTCCGTTGGAGAGGAGGGTTGAATTTATTTTAATTTGTTGTTTGTTTAATTTATTTTTATTTTGACTCCACGAGGGATAAAAAGTGAACTCTCCACTGGGAAGCAAGTTCAAGTCATCCACAAGGGAGGGATTGTGAAATTCATTGAGGGATTAGAATTCTAGATCCAGTGAACTAGAAAGATTGGCATCTCACTAAGGAGAAGCAAAATATTTAATTTGGATTAATTGATTGTTTTGTTCTGTTTCATTGAATTTGTTTGCTTCAAATTTTTAGATTTTGGATTTTGAGATAAACCCTATTGGTTTGCAATGGATCACACTGAGTAGAAGCCACGAGAGCTCAGACCTAACTCAGATTTATCAATCCAAAGGGGTAGTCTACTAGACACATAGTAAGACTAGCCAACCAAAGGAATGCCTTTCGATATGCATCAACAGTTCTAAGAAAGCATAGTAGACTCACATCCTCTAAAGTAGGGATGAGTTGCTGGGATAATCTATTGGCAAGGCAACAGATTGCACCAAACCTAAGACTAACTATTGAGTGAATGCTACTAGGGGACTTAAATCAGCTCAAAGATAGTCAAGGATTAGTTCCATTTTTAGATTATTTTAATTATGATGGATCCCATCGATTTGCAATGAACTGCACTGAGTAGGAGCCATGAAGGCCTAGACCTAACTCAAATTTACTAATCCAAATGGAGTAGTCTACCAACCATAAGGTAGAACTATCCAACTAAAGGGGTGCCTTTTGGTTTGCAATGGTTAAGTCTTAAGAAGAAAGTGTGGGGCTCACATCTTCCACTACAAAAGACCACTGGGATGATCGATTGGCTTCAGGCTGACTATTGAGTGAATGCCACTAGGGGACTTAAATCAACTCAAGGATAGTCAAGATTAATTTATTTTTAGATTTGTTTTGATGGATTATGTTAGTTTGTGATGGATCAAATAGAGAAGGAGCTCATATCAACCTAGACATATCTCAGATTTACTGAACCAATGGGAGTAACTTCCCAGATGATGGGAGAACTATCCGACCAAAGGAGTGCCTTTTAGTTTGTAATGATCAAGTCTTAAGAAGAAAGTGCAGGGACTCACATCTTCCACTATAAAAGACCAGGATGATCGGTTACTTTGGGCAACAAATCAAACCCGACCTAAGGCTCACTATTGAGTGAATGCCACTGGGGTACTTAAATCAACTCAAGGATAGTCATAATTTCATTTTTAGATTTATTTTGATGAATTTTGTTGGTTTGCGATGATGAGAAGGAATCATATTAGTAAACCTATCTATTTCGAACCAAGGGAGTAGCTTGAGATGGGAGAACTATCCAACCAGTGCCTTTAGGTTTGCAATGATCAATCTAAGGAAGAAAGCTCGAGACTATCTTCCATTAAAGATCTGGAAGATCGGTTGCTTTGGGCAACAAATCGTGGGCTTGTCATTTGTAGTCATAGAAAGAATGCATCATGTCTTACATCTTTCAAAGCGGATGACTAGGTAAACTGTGGAAAATAGATTGAACTCGACCTAGGTGACTACATTACCATTTAGCTCAATGTAGTCGCAATTCTTATAAGGAGTTCTGCTGACACTGCCCTAAAGATAGAATGCCTGCTTGGGAAAAGGGGCCCTTTGGGGGCTTGAATTTCCTAATCCACAAGTGAATTAATTTGTTTGTTTAGTTTAGTTTGTTTATTGTGGACCATGTTAGTTTGTGAGGGATCAAACTGGGAAGAAGCTTATATCAGCCTAAACCTATCTCAGATTTACTGAACCAAGGGAGAATCAGCATATCTGTTGAACAAATTCTCCAACCACGGGGGTGGCTACTAGGAAAGGGAGACTACCCAATCCAAAAGTAACCTGGGTAGTGTCTAAATGGGGTTGCAAAGGATGTGATCCAAATAAAATACCCACAGGAGATGGGGCTACTAAGGGCATAATCCAAAACCCTGAAAAAGATGACATGGCTCATATATATTAAATAGGTATTTGGTGGCCAACTCAAGGAGAAAGTGCGAGGACTCACATCTGCCAAGAGTGGTGTATCCACTGGGTGAGTCACTGTCATCATAGCGATCATCAACCAACCTAAGGTGGCCATCAGTTTGCAACAATCAGCCCAGGAAGAAAGCTCGGGGACTCACATTCCATGGCCTGATCTGGGATAGTCTTCTTGACTCGACTGCCATCCGACCTAGGGTGACTCCTGAGTGAATGCCACTAGAGGACTTATATCAACTCAAATGTAGTCAAGAGTAAAGGAGCCTATGACCCTAAACCTCAAATATACTTAACCTAGTTAGTGCATGATGGCTAGTTCAAGAAGAAAGCATGGGGACTCACATCTTCTTAAGCCAAATCAACATGAGGTAGCTCGGGCGTGAAACACCATACTAACAAGGCGCTCGTTGGTTTGCAATGATCAAGTTAGGAAGAAAGCATGGGGACTCACATCCTCCAACAAATGACCACTGGACAGTATGTTGACCCGACCTAGAGCAGCTAATGAGTGAGTGACACAGGGGGCTTGCTCCCACATCAAAGTAGCCTGAGATAAAAGATTTGTATTTTTTTTGTGCATGTGTTAAAAGGAACAGGATGCCTCTGGGGGACTCTTACACCTACCTTAAACACACTTGGGAGTTTGATGGAGTGGTGCCATAGACAGCAACTAAGAATTCCCACCAAGAAAGGATGTCGCTTGGGTTCTCTTACACCTAACTTAGTTGTGCTAATCAAAATAGGATGCCTCTTGGTTCTCTCTAATAGCTAGAGGTTTTGTTTATGTTGTGAAAGAGGGATAGGATGCCTGGGGACTCTTACACCTACCCTAAACACATGAGATTCACAAGATAAGCAAACAATGCTTGAAAGAAGAAGATTTGATGAATGGAAGATTTTTTTTTGATAGAATTATTTTCAAACATGATTTATTTCATGGGTATAGAGCCCATTAATTAGCATCGGGTGTTCCCCTTTACAATCAATGAGCGATAAGATCCTCCTTGGTAGGCCTTCTCATGACAGGCTTCCCAAGTGGGTTCAAACTTGCCTCCCATCTTTGATGGGCACAATTGGTCTCCTTAGGACTAACACAGTTCTCCTACTTGGAAAGACCTAGGTGGACTAGCTTGTTATGAGCTTGAATCATTTTGGCCTTGGCCTGCTTCGAGGTTCTGCATGCCCGTAGGCAACTCTCCTCCAAACCTTGAGCTCTTCACAACTTTGCATTCTTCTTTGTAGTGATCTTGATACCTAATGCTATCCTTAGTGATGGGAATTGAACTTCTAAAGGTAGAATGGCTTCAAACCCATACACTAAGGAAAACAGGGTAGACTTAGTTGGAGTTTTGTATGTGGTGTGGTAGGCCCACAAGGCTTCAACCAACTACTTGTTCCACTGCCGCTTGTTGTCATCAAGAGTCTTCTTTAATATTTAGATGAGAGTTTTGTTGAATTCTTCTAAGTCTTTTGCTCTAGGATAGTAGATGGTGGAGTATCTCCAAACTACATATGTCTTAAAGCTGATCTTGGTGCTTTTAAATGCAGTACCATTATCAGATATAATTTATTGAGGCACCCTAAAATTATATATGATATGGTTCTTGAGAAACTGAAGCACATGCTGAGCTGTGACCTCACTGAGTGGGATTGCCTCCACCCACTTGAAAAAGTAGTCGGTGGTAGTTAAGATGAATTGATGCCCCTTAGAAGAAGGAGGATTGATCGGACCTACAATGTTAGTACCACAACATTCGAATGGCCATGAGGCCAATGTAGGGTGTAGAATGTTGGGTAGTTGGTGGAGGACCACACCATGTACTTGACACTGATGGCATCTCCTAGCTACATCAACGCAGTCTGTAATCATCGAAGGCTAATAGTATCCTAGTCTTTTGATCTTTGTCTTCATCTTCGGACTGATTGATGTGCTTCGCATAGACCTGAATGTACCTCGATTACAATGTTATGGGCTTCGTGTTTGTCTAAACAACGTAACCACATCTGCTTAAAGGATTATCGGTATAGGGTGCCATCAATGAGAGCATATGAGAGATCTCTCTATTTCACTTGATGGGCTTGTGACTTTTCTTGAGATAGTTTGTTGGTGTTCAAATAATCTATGAACGGTTGCCTCCAATCCAGCTCCTTGTCCATTTTGGCAATGGAAACTTCCCCTTCAAGAGAAAGTCTCTCGATGAGTTTAGCATCAATAAGGGACAGAACTTATCTATTTTGGACTCTTATTGAAATAGACTCATCTTCCGGACATGCCAGCTTCTTGGCAAGTGTGGCTAAAGAATATGCTAATGTGTTCTCTGTTTGGGGAACCTTGTAGATGGTGACTTGAATCTGGGCCAACAATTTCATGGTATACTCATGATAATGAAGAAGCTTGGATTTGAGAACCTTGTAGGACCCGATGATTTGGTTGGTGACCAACTGAGAATCCTTAAATATGTTGATGCTCTTGACACACACTTTGATAGCCAACTCCAGACCGGTAATAAACCTTCATACTTAGCTTCGTTATTGGTGTAGGGGTTGGAAAGATAGTATGAGAATCTCATCACATCGTGGTATGGAGTTAGAGAACTATTCCTACCTCTGCCTTTCTTGTAAGAGTAGATCGTGGTGCTTCCCCTTTATGAAAAGAAGCTGCACCATCAAAGTACATCTCCCATTGATGGTTTTCAACCTCCCCTAAGTTCATAATTTGTTCATCAGGGAGATTATCACTAAGCGGAGAATCAGCAGGAAGTGAGTGTGCTGCTAATAAATTAGCTAGTGTTTATCCTTTTATCGCCTGGAGGTGAATGTGATATCAAACTACGAGAGAATCATGGACCATCGTGCCAAACATTCGGATAGCATTGGCCGTGTCATGAGATACTGTAGTGGATTTGTTCTAGAGATCAAGTTCACCTTATGAGAAAACATATAATGCCGTAGCTTTTGGGAAGCAAAGATCAAAGCTAGGAAATGTTTCTTAATAGGTGGGTAGTTTACTTCATCAAGAATCAGATGATGACTGAGGTAGTAGAGAATGTTCTCCTTTCCTTTTTTTTTGGGCCAACAGAGCATCGAGAGAGTCTTCCAATGCAGTAGTGTAGAGGATGAGTGGCCTGCCTGGGATAGGGGCTGCTAGAACTGGCCACTTCACCAAATACTACTTGATATCTTTGAAGGCATGCTGGCACTTGTCATCCCACTTGAACTTGGCATCCTTTTTGACAAGTGCTGAAAATGGCTTGCATTTCCCTGATAGGTTGGAGATAAAGCGTCTTAGATACACTAGCCATCCTTGGAAGGATCTGAGTTGAGTTAAACTCTTAGGAGGTAGAATTTCTAAGATAACTTTAATATTTTCTAGATCTATTTCTATTCCCCAGTGTTGGACAACAAACTCAAGGAATTTTCCTGTAGCTACTTTGAATGCACACTTCAGGAGATTCATTTTGAGGTTATATTATCTTAATCATTCAAAATCTACTCTTAAGTCAAAGAGATGGTCTTCCTTTTCTCTGCTCTTGACTACTAGATCAATCAATGTAGCACTCAACCTGATGATGGATTAGTTCATTGAAGATCTAAATCATGGCCCATTGGTATGTAGCACCAGTCATTTTTAAGGCTAAAGGCATGACCTATAACAAAAGATTTCGATCAGAGATCAAAAAGTAGTGTTTATTTCATCTTCATGAGACATCTTAATTTGATTGTAACCAGATGATCCATCCATGAAAGAGAATACTATATAAGATGAGGCGATGTACACCATTGGTTCTAGTATAGGAAGAGGAAACTCATCCTTAGGACATGCCTTATTTAAGTCCCTAAAATTGACGCATATGTGAATTTGGCCATTCTTCTTTTTAATTGGTACGACATTGGCTAACCAGGTAGGATATTGTTCTTTCTTGATGAAACCAATATGAATCAGTTTCTTGACTTCAGAAATGACCTGTTGTTTGATTTCTAATCATATGCGTCTAGGAGCTTGTTTGATAGGGTGTTAGGGTCTATTGCTAGCTTGTGGGCTATGAGAGATAATCAGGGCATCTCTTCATAACTCCAAAGCGATCTTTAAACTCAATCAATATCCTAACTAAGTCATTGGTTTTTTTCATTCAACAACATGTATGTGGATTTTCTTTTATCCTGAGGTTGATTTCTTTAAGCTTGTCAATTATTGAATGGTCTCCTCTTCAAATTCTAGTGGTACATCTTTGATTTGGAGATCATCTGGATCATCTAAGATTTCTTAACACACATTCTCATAAGAGTTGGCATTGTGTGAGAAGAACCTATCAGACTCCAAATGATTGGTAACAACTAAGCAGTAGTTGTCATCATCGACTGGACCCACTATATCAAATATTAGTCCTGCTCTGGATTGTGCTTTCCTGCCTATATTATTCCATAGCTTTTCAAAGTACTCTGACCTGTGTCTGGACTATATATGAGGGACTAAACCTTTTGTATAAGATTATGAACATAAGGTGAGTAAAAGTCAAATGGTAATTCCATTAATTCTTTAAATGTATCCTCCTCAAGTTCTACATCAACTTCAGGACTTGAGGATGATGATCCCAAAAGAATCTCTTTGGCTTTATATCACTGGAAGACTTAGGGGCTTCCTTAACTACTAAGGTTCCCAATTGCTACCTAATAGTTTTGCATAAACCTAATTTGAATACTTTTCTTTGTCTGGAGGCCCGATCTTCATCATTATCTGGATTGAAAGTCACCTCCAATGGAACCCACTGAGAGGGGTTGGCTGGTATACTAATCACATTAGACTCATCCTCCGAGCTAGATTCCAAGTCTATGTGAATAGTAGGGGTACTCTTGGCTGGAACATGACCTGTGGCGGCCAACCGGTCTTCCACCTCTATTTTACTCTGCTCTACCTAGTGGAGGTTGAGTCATCCTACCCACATGTCCATATGATGGAATGAACTATGGGTGGAATGTGATATCTTATCTCTTCAATTCCCTTTCTTGTTCACTTGAATTTTCATTTTTCTTTTCTTTTTATTTTGCCTTTTCTTTTCTTCATTTTCTTTTTCTTTTGAATTTGAGTTTTGTCTAAGTTCATGAGAAAGGGTGTTTTGAGAAAGATAGTAGGTCGCATCCTCATAAATCTTAACCTCTCTAACTGAAAATGCCTTTTCGTCACCCTTGACACAGTATTCAATCCCATCCTTTCTAAACTTGATGCATTGATGGAGGGAGGATGGAATCATCTTGTTCTGATATATCCAAGGCCTACTGAGTAAAGCAGTGAATAAAGTATTCAAATCAATTATGTAAAACTTGGCTTCAGTCTTCCAATCACCTATCTCCAAGGGTAACACTAGGGAACCTAAAGCCCTATCACCCTATTCATTTAATCCTCTCAACATCATCCGATCTCCTCGGAGTGTGGAGATGTTGATCCTCAAATAGGTAAGAGTCTTTAGAATCATAATTTTCACTGGTGCACCTGCATAGATGAGAACTTTGGCCAGTTTGAATCTGCCCATGTCATTGTGATGTAGAGGGGGCGGTTGTGCTCCAAGCCCCCCGGAAGGTCTTCATCTGTGAACGTGATCCCATGGGCTTCTTTTGATTTAATGTGTCTCCTCACCAATAGCAGTCAGTTGAGCTAAGTATATTTTAGGATCAAGGAGAGCCTTGAATAATGACTCCCTCATCTCTTTGGATAAGATGAGGGCATCATATATGCTTAGCTTAGATGACAACTTTCTTAGATGAGAGAGGACATTGTAGTCCACCTTGGGCTGATCCTCCACAAGCATATCCATGGGTGGAGCATCCTATGGAGGGGCATCTCGATCCTCTATACCAATGACTTGTTTCCCTCTATCTTGAGGTGCTACCCTAGGAGGTAGAACCTTGCCACTATGGAGGTTGATTTCGGTGATCTCTTGTGATAGGGTAATGGAAGGTTCTACCTGCACATCAGGCTCACCTACAGCTTCTCCTATGGGACCCTTAGAATCAGATGATTCCAAGTCTATCTCAAGAGGTGAACCCATAATATTAATAGTAGGATAATCTAACTCTGAATCTGAGAGAGGAAGATCAAAATTGTTATAGTGATTTTGACTTGAAGAGTTATCATTAAAAATAGAAGCAGACAACCCATCAGAAGTGAGACAGATGTAATTCAAACTAGCTTTATTCTTTAATTTCTTGGATTTGATAGGTGGTACAAAGTAGAAATCAAGTAAAGTAAGTGGGGTAAGGGATTTGATGCCCTTATTTGCCAATACAAGAGTTCTACTAGTAAAAGAAGAAGAATTAGTTGAAGTAGAGGAAGTCGTTGATGTGGTAGTTACAATGGTAGAATGGAGGCTGGTCGGTGGTGGTTGTCTATGGGCTATCTGGACACATGCTCTTGTCTTCTGAACTCCACCTTTCCCCAAGTTGGCACTAGCAACTTGCAAACCTCCCTTGATGTTGGAGGTTTGAACTGACTCAAGCACCTGCAATGAAAGTTTCTTGATCTTTTGAACAATCTTTTTAGAGATTTTGGATAAAGAGATATCCCAACCTTCTTTGGTTTTGGAAGGATCACAAGTATCCTTAAGGATTACCCTAATGAAACTAGATGGTTGTTCCATAAGGTATTCCTTCGAGATAACTACAACACTGATCTTGAAGCTATGTTCAAGCTAGTCCTTAAATGTGAAGCAATCCTCCAAAACATGACATAGTATACGGTGGTAGAGGCAAAAGTTTGGATCATCACTTCCTCCAGTCTCCTAGGCTAGGGTAGCTAAAAACTAGGCTTCTTTAATAGATTCTTAAAGATCTTCCTAATTACCTCCCTCTTAAATGAATAAGGTTTGTTGAGCTTATCTAAAAGAGTAGGTGGACTATAGCTACCGGTGGCGGGTATGTGTGCCACTGTTTGGGTGAGGTGGTGTGGAGAGGTTTGTGGAGGCCGATGGGGGCTCTCTGGTGTGGTAAAGGAGGTGGAGCCAAGGCTACTGAGGTCTGGTCTCTCGGACTGATCTGTAGCTAGTTGCTTCCCCTTATCTACCTCTGTCACTATTCCCAACATTTTCTCATAGACCTTATGTGGCTTTTCTTTGGGCAACTGGTCTTGAAAAGGCAACTGTTTGGCCTCTCCTTGTAGACTAGCCGCCTTGTTGATTTGCTTCTCAAATATCTTGATAGTGAAGCCCTTAAGCATGAAGGCGATCGAGCCATGGATATTCTTTAGAAGAATCTTAATGGCATGTTGCTCAGACAGATGCGGCTCACATTTCATACTCAGGTTATGTCATCTGAGAATATAATCAATAAAGGACTCACTTGTGTGTTGTTATGCTATAACAAGATCATCAACAGTAACACTTTACTGAGCTCCAGTAAACCTCTTGATAAAGAATTGCTTCAACTCAGCAAATATCTTTACTGAATCATTGGGAAGTTCAACATACCAATCAAAAGGTATCCTCTGCTCTTGAGAGGTAGAATAGCAAGTGTCACTACCACGGCATTGCAACAATGGCCCTATGCCGTTTCCACCATCAAAACTCTTGAAGGAAGGTGGTATGAAATCTTTGGGATATTGGATTGCATCAAATTCCTCCGGGTAGGGTCTACCCTTTAAAACTGATGATCCTCCCCGAGCTTGAGCCAACACTTCCTTCACCTGCTGCTCAACCATGGATCTGATGTATTTCTCCTGTATTGAGGTACTTTCCACTACCTTCTTATGCATGCTAGTGCTACCTTGCTCAATGGGAGGTAAGGTCTTGTGGGTCCAAGACATGCTTTCAGTGACTAATATCGGTTGTAGTAGGATGAACTACTGGGGCTTATTTCTGAAGTACTGAGACTACTGCTAACAAGTCCTCAAGTTGCCTTGCCATCCTATTTATTTGTTCATCTTTCTGCTTTAACTAATATCAAAGGTGTTGGGCTGTGTCTTCCTGCTCAACCTCATCACCTTTCATGGCCTGCTGCTCTCTGAGGAGGGATCCCCTGGTATCTACCATGCAAAACTTGGTTGAGTCTCCCATCAAATCATCTTCGTTGGGATCAAAGCTGATCTTCTCCTCATCATACTAGTCATACCCTAGAATTTCTTTCTTTTCTATGACATAATGTGCCACTATGTCCTCAAGAGAATGATCAATCTAAATAGGCATAAATGATTTTGGTTGACCGGTGTGGTCACTGTCATGTACCGAGAGGCACCGGACCTCCCCTGCTATTGGAGAATCAATCCTATGAGGATTGTACTCACTATAAGAGACACACTCTTGACTATCACTGACTCTGAAAGGGGTGACACTCCTATGAGGTTCTACTATCATCGATGTAACTGGGCTATCATCTACTCCCTCTGCAACAGCTGCCACCATCTTTGTGTCCTATAGAATTGATGATGTTGGTGAAGGGATGACCATTATGCTTTGGGGTTTCCATTCCTTCCACACCACCACTAAGCTAGAAGGTCAAGCAGGAGAGCTCGGCCTTGCCATAGTAGGTGGTGTAGATGGAATAGGATCCCTTGATCATAGCCAGATCACCAACGGGGTATGCTTCTCCCCGGATGTGGCCTTCATGGCCCAAAACTTAAGATGCTGCGACATGAACGGGTGACGGTGGACGAGGGGTAGAGCGTTGTGGTGGAGACACCACCGACTATCTCGGAACAGGGACCCTCTTCCTATGATGGGTCCTTTCTATAAGCAAAATACTATCTGTGTGATCGACGTGGGTAGCACGACGATCAAGGAAATCAATGAGTGTGGAGGCCCGGCCAAAACTCCATCTCTCTTGGTGATCTGCAGTGTGGGCCTTCCGCCTCTCTCTACCATAGTGTTTCCCACACTATGAGGGAGATCTCAAATAGAATTGAGCTCCAAACTTAGAACACCCTTAAGCTCTGCCAACCTGGAATAGAATTGATCGGACGACATAAGACCTCTACTTGGTGTGAACCAGGTGGGCGATCTGGATAGGTGTAAATGGTGCAGCAAACTCTTGTTGGGTGTTGAAATTTGAAATTATTCGTTTGTGTTGGGATGGTGTTGAAATAGCTCAAAATTTCTTATTTTCATTTGAAAATACTTTGTTAGGTGTTTTGTGTTATTGGATCAAAATGCAATAATCTAACAAAATCTGTATGCAGGATGATTCGAACCTGGGCCAATCTTTTGCATAACAAAAGTTCTAACCAATCTTTTGCATAACAAAAATTCTAACCACCAAGTTATGCTTGTATTTGTGATAAATAACTGTGTGTATGTATATAATAATAATAATAATAATAATAATAATAATAATAATAATAATAATAATAATAATAATAATAATAATAATAATAATAATATATAATATAATTTTTTATTTTGAGAATCTAATTAACATAATCGAACAAATGATTGTTCATGTTCGGCTCATTTATATATCGAGCTTGAAATGTCTGTTCGTGTTTGGCTCATTTAGTTAACAAACAAGCTGAACACGAGCTACATAATGAGTCGAACACAAGTTGTTCACGAACAACGAGCTTTTTTTACAGCCCTACCTACGGATCCTCCTGACATCCTCTCTGTCAGACCCAGAGAGAGGATGAAACAGGTTCGCAGTAACTAGCGGGGAAATGAGAGTGGGCACCTCCTCCACAACTGACTGCGTAGTGGCCTCCATCTCCTAACAATACATGTATGATCTGTCATGCTTTTATTTCTCCAGTCAGGTAGTGAGTGAGTGAACTAGACCCAACCAAGGTGGGGAGGCAATCTAGGATCGAGGAACCTTACCCTTAGAGGGTGCCAATGAGTGGGTCTAACCCTATTGGCGACATGGGTGCCGGGACGCACTATATCTTTGACCAATGGAACTTTGCTTCTTTTTCTTTGTGAGGGATGTGATATGACAAATCGATCTAAATGATTGGCTTCTGCCTGACCACCACAGTCCTGCTAATAGTTGTGAGGGGAGTACTCTCATAGGTGATCCTCACCCCCTTGAAACCTTTGTCGAAATGGATGAGATGGATGTGATCAGCTCAGGGGAGATTGGCCTGATCCAAGGCCAAGTCTATGTGATAGGGGAAAGTAAACACAAACTTTTATGAAACTGCCATTTATAGTCAACTGAAAATTAAAGAATTGAACTGTAGTTGTAACTGAGACTGATGCTAAGAATCTACAATGTTGGAAACAAGCTTGGATCAGATTTCTTTTTTGTTGATTTTTGAATTTGAATTTAAAATTTAAACCCACATCCAACATCTTGGAAGTGTTAAGTGGGGTTCAAATGGATTTAGAGAAGATTTAGAGATTTGAATGGAAAGAGGAATTTTTTAATATGAATCTAACTTCAATAAATTTGGGTATGTTGAAAAATGGATTCAAATATTTTTATAAAGATGCTTATATAGGTTCATGTTTGAAATTAGATTTTGATTTGAGGACCCTTTCCTTTAACAAAATTGGGTATGCTAAAGTAAGGGTCAATTGGTTTTGTTTTTGATTTGGTCTTTTGGAATTTACTCACTTAGCAAATTTGGGTATGCTAAGTGAAGTGATTGAAAATAATTGTTTCTTTTTCTTTGTTTTCTTTATCTTGTGATTTATAGTTGATTTTGAAAATTGGAATTCCCACTTAGCAAATTCAGGTATGCAAAGTTTTTGATTTGGTCTTTTGGAATTTATTCACTTAGCAAATTTGAGTATGCTAAGTGAAGTGTTTGAAAATAATTGTTTCTTTTTCTTTGTTTTCTTTATCTTGTGATTTATAGTTGATTTTGAAAATTGGAATTCCCACTTAGCAAATTGGTATGCAAAGTGAAGAACCCAAGTGTGTTTTATTTTTAAAATATTTTTGAAAATAGGATTATTAACAAATTTGAGTATGCTAAGAAAATCCTAAAGTGTTTCATTTGTTTTAGATATTTTGATTTTTGTAAAAGTAGGATCCTTAGAAAATTTTTGTATGCTAAGGAAATCCTAATGTGTTTCTTTTTTTGTTTTAATTTATTTTTGATTGAAAGTGGAGACTTCACCTTAGCAAATATGGCATACTAAAAATGAAGTTCCACTTAATTTTGTGAAATGGAAATTTCACTTAGTAAATTTAAGTATGCTAAATGAATTCCAAAAGATGTGTTTTGGATTTTGAAAAAGGGAGACTTCATTTTAGCAAAAGGGGTATGCTAAATTGAAGTTCCAAATATGTTTTGAAATTTTTTTTTGGAATAGATATTTCACTTAACAAATTTGGTATGCTAACTGACATTTCCAAAAGTGTGTTTCAAATTTTATTTTTGGAAAAAGAGACTTCATTTTAGCAAATGGGATATACTAGAATGAAGTTTCAAATGTATTTTAAAAAAAATTATTTCTTTTTGATTTTTTGTTAAGGGAGATTTCCATTTATCAAATTTGGGTATGTAAGATGGAAATCAATTATGTTTTATTTTCCAAAGATGTATATTTTTTGTGTGATTATTGCTTTTTGAAAGAGGAAATCCCAACTTTTTTTTTAATCCCAACTTAATCATATGTGAAATATGTTAAGTGAGGATTTCAAAGTGATACCATTTTATTTGGAAATGAAATTTTTATTCAATAAATTTGGATATATTGAATGTAGATATTCATATGTGCTTTTGAAAAATTTAGTTTTGTTTGAAAATGAAACTTCCATTCAATAAGTATGGGTAAATTGAATGGAAAGGTTCACGTGTGATTTTTAAAAATTTTAGTTTTTGATTTTATTTGAAAATGAGACCTCCACTCAATAAATGTGGGTATATTGAATGGAGAGGTTTCATATGTGCTTTTAAAAAAAAATTGATTTTATTTGAAAATGAGACCTCCACCTAATAAATGTGGGTATATTGAATGGAGAGGTTTCATATGTATTTTTTAAAAATTTTATTTTTGATTTTATTTGAAAATGAGACCTCCACCCAATAAATGTGGGTATATTGAATGGAGAGTTTTCATATGTGCTTTTTGAAAATTTTATTTTTGTATTTATTTGAAAATGAGACCTCCACCCAATAAATGTGGGTATATTAAATGGAGAGGTTTCATATGTGCTTTTGAAAATATGAAAATCCCAACTTAACACATGTGGAATGTATTAGGTGGAAGTACAAAGTTATGATTTTGCTTGAAGAGGTAATATCCATTCAAAACATTTGGATGTATTAAATGGAAAGGTCCATCTTCAAATCTAATGCTTTTGAAAATATGATTGTTGAAATTTTTATTTTGTTTTTTGAAAATGAGGTCTTCACAAAAAAATAAATAAAAATAAAATAATGAATTGAGTGAAGAAACTCATTTGTATTTTTAGAAAAATGTGATTATTGAATTTTATTTTTGTAAAGATGATCTTACATATAACAATTATAAAGATTGTTAGAAGAAGATGATTTAGGAAAATTTTGTGCAAAATATTTTATTAAGTGCATTTTTGAAAGAGTGCTTTTTGAAAAGCATGATTTTTGTTATAAGGATTTATTTTATCTTTATTATTTTAAAATGAACATTTCCTTATCATAGAAATGATAATGAGGAAGTCTTTAAATATTTTTTTTATTAGATCTTTTTATTTTTACCCATTGGAGAACCCAACGAGGGTTTTAAGATAGACACGGGGTAAGGTCCTAAAATCTAAAGATGTGGCTAAGCAACTTAAGAAGCTAAGTGCCAACAAAATAAAGATAGTCTTGGATTCATATAGTTCAAACCCACTATCGATAGTTGGAGATAATGATCATTTACCAAATATGGATAGAGAACCATCCCAGTGAGTTGCCAAAAAATGGTTGAGAAAATATGTGGTGAAATTTTATAAGGTAATTTCTAAAGTAGAAATATACTTCCATCTTCACTCATGTGAGAAAAATATACTTATCTTTTATGCAACTTTTGACATCAAGTAGATCCATGAATATTCTTATTGAGGGTGATGGTATGACATTAGGAGAGGTGTTCTCTAAGATAGAGTCACCTACAATAGACTAATCACCTCAAGGACTCCAGGACAATGGGTCATGTATATGTGTGGATTCTTCCCTAAAGTAGGGTTTATTTTTTAAATCGAGTTTGTTAAGTTCCCTACAGAGCAAGTAGTTAATTACATGAAGGAATGAGATCCCCAAGAATACTCGATTAAGGTAAATGATCATTTTAAAAAGATTTTAATAGGTAAGACTATCTAGTTTATTTGGTTTGAGATTGATCAAGAGTTATTAGAAGCCAAAGGAGATAAGTGATAAATCTAGTGAGCTATAAATATTAATTTAGTTGACTTTTTTGATTAGAAGTTTAGGACTTATAATTCCATAACACAAGATTATGAAAAAAATAAGAGATGAGAATTTATGCTTATGGCCCATGGAAGGAAGCAAGCCCTCAAAATCTAGGAGCTTTGGAGGGCGCAAGACCAAAATCTAAGGCGATAATGAGTATTTGATTTGCCTCCATAAGAGAGGACAAACTACCCAACTGCTTAGACTTATAATTGCCTAGGGGTGGTTGTCAACTAACTCCTCCTACGATTTTAAATTCATGTAGGCAAGTCATATGTTTTATGCAAGATAGCTAGGCTGCTATTTATTTAGAAAGAGACTAAGTCCTTAAACTCACTCCCTAAAGAGACTATATCATGTAAGGGCATGCTTCAAATGACCTAAATCAATTCATATTACATGTTATTTTCATTTTGGACATTCATTTGACTCAGCTTATAGGATTCATATGCTTAATGCATGAGAAGTAAGATTATTGGCCAAAATCGTGAGAAGAGGAGTTGTGTTTCCACCATGGCTCTCAAAGTCAAGTTTCTGGAAAAGGTGGAATCCCTCCAATCAAGTGAAAATAATATGCATTTGTGCATGATGTTATAAAAGAAATACTCATCCAGCTAAGGGGTTGCTAATCTTTTATCTTGATTTTAGCCTAAGCTTTAGGTGAGGTTATGAATTCTTTATTTTTAGTTTTGAATTGATTAATTTGGTAGAAGATTTATTTTTTCCTAAGAGTCTAATCCACATCTACATCAAGCAAGGAACTAGAAAAGGATCTTAAGCATAAATAATCATCAATCAATTATAAAGCATAAAAGAATAAAATGCTATTTGTGGGCACCATCACAAAACAAATTGGTACAAAGATTACAAATGAATTAAGTATAATTAAGCAAGGAAATCATTGTTATGGGGGGTCTTCAAGCTTCATTTCATCATTCTTCTTTTCTTTTTTCTTCTTCGATTCCTTCTTTTGGATGGTTGGAAGGTGGTTACTCCAAAGGCTTCACATGATACATAAGATGTAATCTTATAACCAATGTTCATCCTAATCCCCATAACAATCATTCCAAAATCCTAATTGCAAAAATTAGATGAAAAGAAAAAGTAAATGTAGTTAACACCTGCAAAATAGAGATTAGCTAAATAAATCACACAAATCTCAAGCATGTATATTAGACTTAGGAATGCGGTCACGCTTGATCCAGACTTTGGTGATTAAGTCTACCTGACCTATTGGATTATGCTTTGGGGTATAAGCACCTGCACAACAAAAAGTATTTATATTTTTATTTATTACAACACCCACACTTAGCCAACCCATGAGAGAGAATTTAATGGTTAGACTGATCAAGATCACCCTACCATTCATTCTATGCATACATCTAACATCTATCAAGTTTAGACTAAACATATTCAAAATGAAACCATCAAACCATGCACCATCTAACCTAAAGCTAGAAGTGGTGACTTAGTCTAATGCTTTAAGGTTTATGTGGTATTTAGCTTATGGACTTTAAGTTAGATTTTCTAAGTGTGAAGAATGTTCAACTTAGAGAGGGTTTCATTTAAGTGGTTTAGTTGTTTTGGGTTGATTTTATTTTATGTTTTGATTAGTTCAAGTGAATCCTACAATTAATTGTTAAGTTATAAAGAGAGGGAAAGAGAGAGAGAACTTCTTCCTTCCCTAACCTAAGTAATTTCTAAAGTGGATTCATGTTTTAGTTTTGTTTAGTGAATGTTTTATTATGTGTTTTAATTAATCCTAAGTTTAGATGAACTCTAAACAAACCTTAAAAAAGAAAGGCATTTTAAGATTAAATAAAGTGAATTAAGATCACAAAACACACATCACTTCATTTCTTTCCCAACATGTATAACATGCATATGAATGAATCCTAAGCATATCTATAATTACCGAATGAGAATGTTTAGCATACTTTATGTTGCATGCTATGTAATTTACTTAAAGGAAATTTGAATGTTTATGATGCATGATTTTCACTAAGTAGAAAAGGGATTTCTTATCCAATTTTCATGTGCACACATGAATGTATGAAAGGCATAAGTGAGTACGGTGCCATTGCTAGTACCAGGGGTGTAAGGTACAAGACCTACTTGGGGGCTACTTAAAGCCTCGCAACCTCGGGGTTATTTAGACTAATATACCACTTTCCTTAAATACAAGCATGTGTATAAAAGAAATAAATAGAAATGAAATATGCAAAAGTTTGTATTTATTTTATTTTGGTTTGTTTATGCAATTTATATGTGTAAGTGTAGGTGCCCTTCTTAAGTCATAGCATAGGAATGAATAGGAATGGAATTTGGCAAGTATTGTGTTCTTTTCAAATGAATTATACACTTTGTCAAATCCTATTCAAAACTATACCAAAAGAGAGGAGAAGGAAAACTACACTAAGCACGTCTTTATATTTTACTCACATGCAAGTTTATAAGTAAGATATAAGTAACACACTTTCAGTTTTGATAATTGATTCATATATTTTGAAAATAATTTGGATTTAATAGTGATGATAGCCACTCATATTCCTACTTTAGCCAAACTATGCAATTTGACATAAAATAAACACTTTCATTTTAAATTTAATTTTTGAAAAGCATGAATGTATGAAATCATATGGCACATATTTAGCATGGAAAGAACTAAAGTAATGAAAGCATGTAAACACATTCACTTCAATAAATTCCTAAAGACTGTCTTATGAAAAAAGAAAGCTTAAAGCAAATCAAAGTTTGTTTAATGTGATTTTGTTTGATTTTGAGTTTGATTTAATTTCAAAAATGTGAGGTGAGTTTGCTGTTCCTAACCCATTCCCACATATATTTAAAATTTTTGTTCAATTTTTAGGTGATTAGATTCATTTTATATCTTGATTAAGGTAATTAAGTTAATTACCCTACACCACCTTAGCATAGTTAATCAAATAATTATGAGCCAATGAGATGACATAAAACCACACAAGGAATTTAAATCAGCAATGCACCTAGGAAGAGAAGGGCCTAATGCAATTTGGCTCATGATTAACAATTAATTAAGCTAAGGGATTTAATTTAAGTAATTTCAAAACACCCTTCACACATATGAGTTGAATTTTGATTTTCTTAATTGTACCCAAGAAGAATTAATTAAGTTCTAAAAAGTTTTAGAATTTTATGAAATTAATTAAGAGGATAATTAGTGAATTAGCCCTTAATTAAGGTTGGATTAAGGAGTGAAAGGGGTTTAAGGAATATCTTAAGGAAAATATCCCAAAATTATTCCTCAAACCTCATATTCACTTAATCATAACTTAATTGACTCGATCAGAGGGTTAAATAACTAATTATACCCTTAATTACATTTTAATAAAGTGAATTAGAAAACCAAATTCCAATTGCCACCAATAAATCTAAAAAAATTAGGGAGTGTAAAGTCATCCCAAAAAATAAAGTCATCCCCATATAATACAAAAGTTTGGGATTAATCAGAGGAGTGATTAGAGAGTAATTTGCAAAATAACATTCCTAATAAAACCCAAATTCAGAGAAAAAATACCACTCAAAATCCATTGAAATTAATTTTATATTATTCTATGTTCAATTATGTTTCATATGCAATTCATTTCATATTTTTTTGATTTTTTTAAGTTGAGATATGAATTTAGGAAGTTTAGGTGATTAATTAGAAAATTAAATATCCTGATTATATTATTAATCCATGCAATGTGTGCTGCGTATGTGCTTTACACGTGGCATGATGGGATTGGGTTCTAACCCACATCATCGTGATGGCGTGCTACGCTTTCTCAACGCCCATCAAGGATCATACGATTGAGATTAAAGCGCAGATCTAAGGGAGGGAATTATGGATATTACATATTTCAATCTCAACCGTCCATCCAAAATGCGTGGATGGACGACCAGAGATTCATCCCAGCAATTCCCTGCGGGAAAGGGGATCCGTCCATGTTCTAGGCCATGATCCGATTGAGCTATTGGCTAACCAACCCACACCTTCATCATGCATCCTAGATCACATATAACGGTCAAAATCCTATGCCATGAAAATTTCTTTCACAAAGCTCCAAACCACATTGAATTTAATGCTCAAAAAATGGCTAACCTCGTCGGAGGTGATCACCGGCACTTGATTCCCTTAGAGAAGCTTCGTTTGGTTGAGACGAAGCTTTGTTGAAAGTTTGAGCTCTTGACATTGAGTGGAGGCTCCTATGGACCAACTCCACTTGCACTTGAGCTCGGCTTTGATCTAGGGCACTCCTCCCATGCTTTAAGAACTTGTATGAAGCTTTTGGCTCGATTCTCCCAAGAGTGCTTGCAAAGGAAATTAGGGTAAGGTTGAGTGTAGAGCAAATTGGAATTTCAGTCAAACTCCCCTATTTTCAAGTGATGAAAATTGAGAATAAAAATTTTAAATCCTCTCTAGGAAGCTTGGGAAGACTCTCTAAAGCTTGCTCTGAGTTCCTATGCTTCAATCGATAGAGGGGAAGGGAAAATTGAATTGAATTAGGGGGAGTATATCTCCCCCTTTGGAAATCGGATGGCTGAGAAGGATTGTGCCATTTTTGATCAATTGACCATATGCCATGGGTTTGTTAGGCTGTTTAGGATGCCCTTGAATTCAGTTTTGGCCAGGGAATGGAATGGTGAACTCCTCATGTGCTTCAATTGAGTTGGAGAAGGTTTGCCATGTGGCCATTTCCATGCACATGGTTTGGCCATTGGGTTAGGTTGGGTTAACCCAAACCCATTGGGTTGGGTGCACCACACTCCCTAGTGTTCATTTGATCCAATAAGAGACTGTCAAGAGGTTATGAAGAGAATTGATCAAATTCCAAGTGGTTTTGATTTTGGGTTACCTTATGGCCTAGGGGTAAAATGGTCATTTGGCTGATTTTTGAATTTGGATATGTTTCGTATATTGAGAAAATATGTTTGGCCAAGTTTTATTAAATTTAGAGTTTGTTTGATGTGATTTGGCTCATGTTGACTCATTTAGGTCAAAATGGGTCAACTTGGGTCAAGTTAACCAAGTGGTCAAATTGGGTCAAACCAAGGGTTGGGTCAAGTTCATATAACCATTTGAAATTTTTTTGGTGGCTTTGGTTTGATTCAATTTGGTTTAGGTTTGAATTTGGTTCATATGACTTCATTTAGGTCAAATGGTCAAGTTGACCAATTTGACACATTTGAGTAATTTGAGCTAGGTCATGGGTAGGTTTAGGTTTGGTTGGTCATATGAAATGGATTGGTATATTTGTTTCCAATCAATTTTGGTTAAGTTTGAATTTGACTCAATATGACCCTTTAGGTCAAGTTGGGTTTAAGGTCAATTGGGCTAGATTAAGTCTAGTTGGCCAATTAAGGCTTTGGTCAAGTTCAACAAGTGATTTGGAATGAACTTGACCCATTAGTTTCAATCAATTTGGCTTAGATCAAGTTTTGACATATTTTGACTTTTTAGGTCAAGTTGGGTCAACTTGGGTCAAGTCATCAATTGAGCTAGGTTAGGCTCAAATGTTGACTTGGTCAAGTTCAAACATTGGTCATGAATGAACTTAAATCAATGGTTTCAATCAATTTGACCTATGATGGATTTTGGCTATGTTATGTTTCATTTTGGCTAAGTGTTGACTTAGTCAACCCTTAGGTTTGAATTGGTTTGACCCAGTTTGATTGATTGATCATCCCATGATGATTGTTGATCATGATGAGAGGCATAGATGGGCTTAGTTCAATCCAATTTAGTTATGATTAGAATTTGGCTCATAAGGGCTACTTTAGGTCACTTTGGGTCAAGTGAGCCTAAGTGGGTCAAATGGCTTGGTCAAACCTTGATTTGAGTTTCATTGAACTTGCATATGGAGTTATGATTGAAATATAAATCCCTTTGCAAGTGGTTTGAAGTCAAATGGGTTTCGATTCATTTGACAATTTCAAGTTTAAAGAGTGAACATGAGTTTGTTTTGGCTTGATTTTTGCATTGAGTTTTGGTTAAGTGATTGAAGTTCATATTTATATTTGGATCATGAGCAAAGGATTGATTGAATCATGAAGAAAATCAAGGGTTTGGCTTGATTTGAAATTGATTTGGCTAAGTTCAAGATTTTGACTTGAAAGGCTTAGGTTGGATTTTGAACGAGTTTGAGTTTGATTTTTTGGAATTGGTTTTTATTTTTTGAATTTATTTTCATTTATATATGCGAATATAAATGAGAATATAAATGGGTTGTGAGAAAATTTCAAGGATTTGAAGTGATTTGAATATGATTTAGGCTAAGCCCATGAAGGGAAATCAAGGACTTAGGCAAGAATTAGAATTTGGAATTTTAACTTAGAATTTGATTTGATTGATTTGAATTTATATTTCATTTATATATGTGAATATAAATGAGAATATAAATGAGTTGTGAGAAAATTTCATGAATTTGAGTTGATTTGAAGATGATTTAGGCTAAGTCCTTAAGAGAGAATTAAGGACTTAATAAATATTTTGGATTTTGGAATTTCAGCTTGAATTTGATTTGATTGATTTGAATTTATATTTCATTTATATATATGAATATAAATGAAAATATAAGTGAGTTATGAGAAAATTTCTTGAATTTGAATTGATTTGAATATGATTTAGGCTAAGTCCTTAAGAGGAATTAAGGACTTAGAAATATTTTGAACTTGGGAATTTCAATTATGGGCTTCAATCATGGATTTCAATTATATAGTATTGATTTGAGTTTGGAGAAAATAAATTAAGCTAGAATTGATTTAGGTTTGATGTTGATTTGAGTTGGAGTTTGACTTGAAGGAAGAAACTGAGGAATGTGGTTCAAGCTATATAGTAGGGAAACTTTCCTAACACCCTAGGGCATGACCTATTCCTATGGCTAATCTTTCTAAGTCTCTAGGGCTAGGTTAAGTGTCAACCTAATCACTAGTTAAGACTAAGAAACTCTTAAAATCTAAGAGAAATCCTATGTCTAAGATAGAGGAGTTGAGAGCTCATCCTAAAAATGAGGTCAACAATAAGATAAGTAAAAATCTATTTTCAAACAAGTAATTGCTACACAACATCAAGATCCAAGTATGAATCAAGTTAAGCATGGCTACATTTATAAAAGAACAATCAACCTTATTGATTTTCATTTTAACTTTATTCCCTAATTTAGAAAGGGAAAAGTAGCATAGTATACATGATTATTTGATAATAAAGTAAGGTTTGAGCCATATAATACATAGGGTATCTCATTTTTATCCCCCACCCACTCATGTAGCACATAAAGAGGAATATTATCAAAACTTAAGTAAAAATCTAAATTCAAACAAATAATTGCTACATGACATGAAGATTCAAGTAATAATCAAGCCAAGCATGGGTGAATAAGTCTATAAATAACACATTCTTTCTTTTTAAAACTTTAGCACAAACATTTTTTTCTTTTTTTTACCAAAAATTTCAGTAGCCCCCAGCTTCATCTCCGCATAGGTGGCTACTTCGAGAGATTAGTCCTTCCCACCACACTAAGAAAGGCGTGCATGGTAGGTGTTGGTAGACACTGCGACTGAAAATTATATTTTTTCCACCATGCCAAGAAAGGCATGCATGGGTTTACAATGCATAACATTTCTTTGTAGCATTGGAACAATGAATACAAGTATTTATATTACAAGGAAGATTTTCTTGCCACATTGGAATAATGTGAGCAAGTACTTATAGCACAAATTTCCCATCTTGAAACAATGTGAACAGGTACTTATCACAAGCAAATTTTCTTACTACGTTGGAACAACGTGAGAGTACTTATAATTACATCATAAATAAGAAGCATTACATGAGCTTTCAATTGCATATGAATGTAATTAGACACTATCTTATTTCATTTCTCCTCTCTTTTTCTTCTTCTTCTTTTTTTTAGCATAAGGGATGAAATACCTTTCCCATATTTAGCAAGTAAGATAGCATTCATGTGTCAAATCATAAGCATATGTTTCATTCTTTGCTATCAAATGAATAAAGAGAACATTATACTTTTATGTTTACCTTCCTGATTTCATGAACAATTGCATTTAAATAGGATTTGACTAGATAAATCATTTAATAACAATTTTGTATAACATATGATAACACTTTCTCAAAATTAGCAAATGGAATGAGGGTTTTATGCCAAACATAACTAATGTTCAACTTCTTATGATAAAAAGAAGGAAATTTCAAACTCTACAATGGTAAGAAGTTTATAAATCTAAATTTCATAACCCTTTCAATGCTTGCATAAGTTTAAGGAGATATCAAAGTAAAAATCATAAACAGGACTTATGTTCATATAAAGGAAAATAGAAATTCCATTCACTTTTGTTTGCCTTAAACTTCCCTTTAATTTTTTTTTATATGATAGCCACAAGAGTTTAAACCACTTAAAACGAATAGCCACATTAAGCTTGATATCACATAAACCCAAAGGAGAGTTTTCAAATTTAGTAAAACATTTATAAAACCCACAACATTTGAAAGATGTTTAAATTGGATCTTATTAAATGATATGATATGCTTGATGTTACACAAACCCACAGGAAGATTTCAAATTTAACAATTATCTTCAAAGCCTTAAGTTTTGAAAAGAGATCAAATTAACTCTTGCTAAATAGTAAGAAGAGACAAGAGATAAGGCAAAGATAATAAATCCCACATAAAGATCTCATAATTCACTTCAAGGATTTATCACTTGGATGATAATAACAATTTAGAAAGAAGGTAAGCAATGTTAATAAAATAAAACTATGCCTTTCAATCCTCTTTCCTTAACAAGATTCTTAATGAACTTAATCTATATGAAATTCACAATTTCATTTAGACTTAGCAAAATCTAGAAAATCAAATATGAGGTAATACTTGCATTTTGGATTGCCAAATCAAGAAAAGAAATCTGAAAACAAACTTTGCTCAAATCCTTATCTCCATGATAGCAAAACAACCGAAGGAAGCAAAGTAAGATATTCCTCATAAGATTAAATGAATAAATTCAGAAAATTAACATGTAGTGACACTTGCATTTGAATTTAACAAATTTAAAAAATCCAAAAGCAAATCCTCACCCAAATCATCATTTTTATGATAAAAACTCATGTAATAGAAGAAAAACAAGATGAGCATCATGAATAACTCCCCAACCATTGATGTTCCCTTCTTCTTTTTTATAATCCAAGAAAATAACATATATATAAATCTGAATTTCCAAATTCAATTAAAAGAAAGGTAGTAGAGTGTCGAATAATAGAAAGAGGAAACTATGCAAATGACTAACTCATATGGCTATTGAAATTTACACATAAACTTGAAAATCTAATTAGAAGGAGAAATGATTAAGGATTAGGAGAATTTTATATAAGGATCAAAATAAGAATCAATCTCATTAATATGATTCCAAAAGCATGAATCTGAAAAGCTTAAAACTTTCAATCCCATTTAAAGAAAGTTGAAAGCTTATTATTCTTATGTCTTATTCTATCTCAATAATAAAACCTTCATTGATAGAAGGACAATAGAAAATTTGATGTAAACAAGCCATAAAATGATTCACTTTAAATCTTAGATGTTATCAACTAGTTGAAATGGCAACTCCCATTTTATGTAAAAAAAAATTGAAACCCTCTTTTCTTTCTTCTTTTTTTTTTTACTGATAGGAAAACTAATAGCATGATAATAATTTCAGCACACCCCTTAATCTGGTTGCATAAAAATGAAAGCTATCATCTCTTTTTTTTCATATTTTCTTGATTCAATGCTTGGAACATCAAAATATAAGCAAATGTTACACTACCATAGCAAATAATAACTCTCTAACCATCTCAAATCATCAAGCAACCATTCACACTTGTTGTTTTCTATATATTTTGTAATAAATACTAAAAATAGCGAACCATGAAATAAAATCATCAAATTATATCACCCAAATGAAAAATCTTCAGCATGAAAGAGGGAAATTCACATATGACTTAGGGTTTGAGACATACATCATCTCTAACCCCATTTTCACATTTCAAATTTCATTTTAAACATATAAGAGAGGCTTAATAAGCATTATTTCATCCAAACAAAAATCTAAAGCATGAAAAGAGAAAGAAACTTGCATATAGCTTAGGGTTTGAGCCATACATCATCTCAAACCCTCTTTTCAAATCTTCAAACTCATTTTAAATATGCAAGATAGGCATAGAAAATATCATTTCATCCATGGAAAATCATTTCAAGCAAGGTAAAAGCATGAAAAATCCATAAGTTATAGTAAACAACATGAGATTTGGGCCATACATCAGCCCAAATCTTTAAATAGAAACCCTAATATCATTTTAAGCATGAAAAAGAGGCATTTATCCAACCCTATTCTCAAAAATGAAACCAAATATATAAAACATGCTTAAAGTTAGATAAAGATGACCAATATCTCAGTTGCTAGAGAGGAAGGAAGGAGAAAGAGAGATCTGACTAACTAATGTTCGGACTAGGGTCACTCAGCCAAGAGGAAGGAGCTCGGATGGAGATTTCCATGTGTACCGCTCGACTAGAGTGTAAGGATGGAAGGACGGAGAGGAAACTTGATTGGACCTCACTTGCCGTCGGATGACGGGAGGAAAGATTAAGGGGTTATTGAGAGAGGGTTTCTTCGAAATCCAGAAATCTACCAAACATCGGATTTAGTAAATCCGATGCGTAAATGGTAAATCCATGAGCCGATAAATGGTTATTAAATCTGGTGGTTAAGGGATGGCGAAGGCTATTTTGTCAACTTCATCGTTATTTCTTCACTCATAGAGCGTTTAGGTCACTCTTCTTAAGTAAATAAAAGCAAGTATGTTGGTGATGAAAAAAGTGGCCATAGCTTTGAGGAGGTAGTGAAGAATTAATAGGGATTAGCAAGGAGAAGAAGATATATATTTTGAGATAAGAGGCAAGAAGCAGAAAGCAAGTAGATTTGAAAGAAGATTAGGGTTTTGAAAGAACCCATGAGGGTTTTTATCGGAGATTTATTTATTACTCTTTATAAAAATTGATCTCGAGTGAGAATTATTGTGAGCCATCGACTCATTCATATACTCATTTTCATTAATATAATTTATTAATTTTATTTTTGAGATAAACATATCATATAATTAATAAATAATTATTTATTTTAAAGTTATCGATTATAATTTTTATAGTCATAAATTAGAATTTAAATTTCATTGATTAAGATATTTCAATTATAATTTTATTAAAAATTAATAAAGAAAATATTCAAAAATTTGGTACACTTAATATGTGCTATTTAGTTGATAATTTAAGATCATTTTAAATTATTTTTGGTGTAATAATTAATTAGAATTTATGATACATTTTTGTATAAGGAAAGACTTATTTAAAATAATTTTATCATGTCTTTAATTTTTGTTTTAATGCTATTTTCTAAAATTTTTAAGCTTTGATCAATTCTTTTCTTTTTATATCATTTCTAAAACTATTTTTTTAGCATAATTTTAAATAAATTAATTAATTTTTAAAACACTTAAAATAACTTTAAAATATTTTAAAATTTTTTTAAAATAATTGTCATCATCATATATTTTATTTTGAATAAAAATATAAACAAAATTGTAAATTAGCATTATCTCTATATCTTTAATTAAAGCAATTAAATCTTGATAGCTCAAATAATAAACTTGAAATTTTAAATACATTCTAGACCACTCGATGGGAAAATACATTAATGAGCTTTAGTGGTACTTCTTAAACCTCTTCTTTTGATTTAATGATTATGGATTAAAAGTGTTATGACTTCAAAATTGTGATTAAAACTTATGATGGGATTAATTTTAATTCTATTAAAATATGTTGTTTTGTATTGTTAAAAAATATATAATTTATGTTCTGATGTATGAGGCTATGCATTGATCGTTTTGTAGTCTAGTATAGTTTAAATGATAGAGATTTGTTTGAAAAGGATGAAATTTAATTTGTATTTCAAAAAAAATTTCTTATATTGAATAATGTAATGTTTATTTATATTTTGAAGCGAGCAGATATCTTACGTTAAATAATGAATTTTAATTTTAATATTTTATTTTATTTATTTATTTTTATATTTTAAAAATATTATTAGTTAATTTTAAGATTTAAATCCTCGTATAACTTACAAACATCTTTACGGATTTAGCATTTAATAAATCATCAAACTTTTTAGTTTAACTAGATTTACTAATCTATCTTTGGATTTACTAAATCTGAAAATAAATCAATCTCAAACACCCCTATTTATGCATAGAGGGGTTTTTTAGGCGAATAAGAGAGGAGATGTCCGTGAATGAGCTCAGGAGGCTCATTTCAACCTTTAAATTTTGAATGCCACGATTTCTAAATGGTAGCCAATGAGAAAGGGTGGGCGTCTATTTTGATTGGAAGGTTAGGCAACCACTTTGATTGGCTCATTCAGTGGTTGAGCCAGATTGGGTGGTTAATTAGGCAGAGATTAGAGGATTGTTAATTAAGTTTGACTATCATTAGTTTAATGATGAAATTATTAATACTAATCATAAATAATTTGGTGAATTATCAAGATTAATGAACCCTAGCAATATGGGTATCAATTTTAGATATTTTGTTTTCTATGTGATTTCATGTAGTCATTTAGACAATGTCGGCGATGATCAGAGTGAAATTGGGCTTAAATTGCACAACATCATGCTCGAATTGATCAACGTTCACGCAAACTTTATTGAATTGATCACGGAAGGTGTCATTTGATAGATTTCACATTTTGGCGACGACAGTTAATTTTATGAAAGGAGGTCGTTCGAATGTCGTTGGGACTTCCTGACCTCGATATGCGCATAATTTGATTTAAAATTAATTTTAATTGATCAATTAGTTATTAATTGATTAGATATTAATTTTATTAGTTTAAACATAATTACATAATCAAATGTTTTGAATTTAAAAATTTTTAATTAAATTTGTCGCGATCAAGAAGCTTTAGCCTCCGATTATGCGACGTCGCCATTAATAATAAATTTTTTTTATAAATTTTGGCATATGAGCTTAATTTTAATTATGACACACACGTGTAGGTCAACAAATATGATTTGGGCCAAGTATTTGAATTTCATAGCATCATGATTTTGAATTGTCTAGTGATTACTTGTAATGGTAATTTTGAAATACATTATGATAAGTAACATTTAGGTGAAATCCTATTTAATTCGTTGATATTAAATCCATGCACGCCTTTAATTTGATGCTTAAAGGGGTAAATGTTGTAAGCTTTGAGCTTGTCAATTGCTATTTCACTTGATTAAATCTTGTTTAAATTGTCATTATGGAATTAAAATAAGGTAGAAAGTGCATGGGGTTTAACATTGAGCTAAATTCATCATTTCCATGTGAATCCCTTGCCTTGACCTAGTGGTTTTGTTGGTTTTCATCTTTCATGCGACTAAATTTTCATAATATCTTTAGTTGAAAGTTGCTATGAAATGGGAAGAAGACCAAGCTTATTGGGATAATGAACTTCCAAATATAAGCTTCGTTATATTTTCAAATATGAAGTTATCATATTGTTGCCTAAGTGAATTGAATATTGCAAGGTTTAGAATGGCTACTTATTGTCTTGCTCAATTAAACCTTGCTTAAACTCTATTATCATTGTGAAATGTATGAATTTAGCATTGATTTAAAAGCCCTCATTATATTGTTTAAATTCCCTCATTTTGCTATGAGGCTTGATTAAGCTAATCGTTATTACAACTTATTGATAAGTTGTTATCTCATTATAAAATTTGATTAAAAATGGAGAAAGAGATTTCAATATGTTTAGGCTAAAATAATGAAAGGGATTATTAAAGATGCATGTCTATATAAAAAAAGATTTTATGTTTGCTGCCAATGAATAATTGAAGGCTGAAATCATGCAACTTGTGTTGTTTTATGCCTTTTTATTCTTAAATTATGAAAGCATGTTGTGATAATGAAATTCTAGTTTCATCAACTTAAGCATTTCCATCTTTGAAAACTCAATTTGGCCATTGATTATGTGATTCTTGTTTCTTTCTCTTGATTTGTGGAATAATGAAAAGAGAGTAAATGTTTATCTATAGGCTTATTCAACTCATGTTTAACTTGATTCCTACTTGAATCTTGATGTCATGTGAACAATTACTTGTTTGAATCTAGATTTTTACTTATCTTATGATAATCCTCTCTTTTATGTGTTATATGAGTGGGTTCGAAGTAGGAATGAGGAACCCTATGTGTTGGATGACTCAAACCTTGCCTTATTATCAAATATCCATTCATGCTATGCTATTTTGTCTTTGTCTAAGTCATGGAATAAGGTTAAAATGAAAATCAGCAAGGGGGTTCATTCCTTTGCATTTCTTAGCCTTATTTAACTTGATTCCTACTTGAATTTTGATGTCATGTGAGTAATTTCTTGGTTAAGTCCAAAATTTCAGATTTATGTATTATAGATTTGGTGTGGATGCTTGATCCATATATAGCCATGCTCTATTTGCTTATTTTGTGAAAAGAAAGGAAAAATGGGAAGGTGGATTCAGATCTTGACTTTAGGTTTGCTCTTTTCGCTATGTTTACTTTCATAATAATCACCATGTCATATGAAATGAGTTTTGGCTTGTTCTTTTTGTGAAAGTCAAAGTTTCATTACTTCATGATAGTTGATTTTGGATCTTATTAAATGGTGAACTCATCATTATGTTAAAGTAAACTTGATAGTGATAGGATTCATGAAATATATTTTCTCCTTCTTTTATCAAATCAAGTTCTTCTTTATATGGTATGACAATATTTCAATTTAAAAAAAGAGAAAGGGGAATCTAACCTTGCATCCCTTCCATTGTTTGAAATTGAAAGTTTACTTGTGTATGGCCATCCAATCATATCATTTGCTAATCCTTGAGAAGGGTATTGTCATTTGCTATGAAAACTTGTCATGTGATGTTTCTACTCAATCAATTCTTACCTAAAAGCTATGATCATTATGGCATCAAGGTAAGATCAGCAAGTGCATGAAGTTTAAATTGATTCAAACTCCTCATTTTCATGTGAATCTCTTGCTTCTTTTATCGGCAATTTTATTGGTCAAATATAACATCAAATTAAATAATAAGGTTTAAACGTAGAACATCAAATTAAACATGACTTACATATTGATGTGATATGATTTGACATCAATTCCAATTGTTGGTAAGTTCCTTTAGAGGTTGGTAAGCTCCCTTAGAAACCTTAGACTTGTAATGTTCCTTGTGAGATAAATGTGAGGGAAATGGGAGAATAAATTTTCACGAGGGAAGAATGTTGTCATACTTATAATGCATATTAGCTTGTTCTTAAGCCCTCTTCCTAAATAAAATATCATCTAGGCCCTTCTGCATGAACCAAAAATATTTATATCATGGAGGACAAAAATAAATATGTGAGATTTATATTTTTTTCCCATTAATTCTCATGGGTTTTTGGCATGGTTTTAAGGAATTCTCCTTATTTCTTTTCTCTTCACGACATTATGTCTAACAAAATTAATAATAATAATAATAATAATAATAATAATAATAATAATAATAATAATAATAATAATAATAATAATAATAATAATAATAATAATAAAAGGGGGGGTGCGGTGGAAAGAAAAAAAAATCTAAATGCATGATAAAGAGAGAGAGAGAGAAAATTCATCATCCCCCTTTATTTCTTTTATCAATCCTTTTTAAATTAACCATGAAATGGACATGAATTTAAGGAGAAAAGTATATATATATATATATATATATATATATATATATATATATATATATATATATGTATATAATGTAATGTTGTATGTAATGTATGTAATGTATATATGTAATATATATAATTAAAAAAAATAATATGTGTATATATATGTATGTATATATGTGATATGTATGTGTAATATATATATAATATTGTATGTATAATATATATATATGTATATGTGTATATATATATATGTAAATATTGTATATGATTATTTATGTGTAAATATGTATATTATATCATATGTATCTATATATAATATATTATATATATTAATAATAATATAATATATATATAATAATAATAACATGTAATAATATATGTATATGCATATATATATATATAATAATAATATGTATATATAACTTATATAATAATAATACATATTATATATGTAATACATTATATATATATGTATAATATATCATAATAACATATAATAATAATAAATGTATGTATATGTATAATAATAATAACATATATGTATATATAAAATTAATAACCATATGTATATATATACATATGTATAATAATAATAATATGTATATATATATATATATATATATATATATAATAATAATATATATATCAAAGCAAAATGTAAAGAGGGGAAGTTCTCTTTCTCAACAAGATTATATCACGCAAATGAAAAAAAAATGAGAAGTGTGTGTGGAAAAAATCAATGAAATGTTGATCCTTTTGGGTGTCAAAAAAGGGGGGGAGTAGGGGACTAATAAAAAATAATAAAAGTTAATAAACTAATAAAAACTAAATAAAAAATGATGATGATGACATAAGAGTTTGAAATCTCTTTTCTCCATTCACTTGATTTTCTTAAGTGAGCTTATAAAAATAATTTTGCCTACTTGAAATTATGAAACACATGTTCTTTTTATTTCAAGAGGCTCCTTAGGCCCTAATCTATAATGAGCTTATAAAAAAGAAAACCCACCTCATGAGCTCTTTAAGCCTATAATTTTCTTTCAAATCTAAAAGTTTATTGGGCCGAAGTCCACATGTTAGCTTCAATTGGATTAATTTTCATACTTTCAAATTCTAATTTACGTGGAAGGATTTGAATGCGGTTAGCTCTCATATATAACTTATAATATCTGATTTCTCTCTTTTGATTTTGATATGTGTTATGGGAAATATCATACACTTGATTTCATAAGTAAATATTTGAATAAAGTGAGCTTGCATATGTCTTATGACATAACATCCTATAATGAAGATCCACACTTGATCTATAACATGCATCTAAATCTTTAATGGAATTCTAATAAGATAGATACTATACTTGATATGTAGCAAGTGTTTGAAAAAATTGAATATACATATTCCAAAATAGATATGCTTGATTTATGATAAGCTTAGAAAAGATTGAATTTAAATCCTTCTGAAAAGATCTAGACTTGATTTGTAAACAAATATTTTGTATCCTCTAGCGTAGATACATGCTTAATCATTTAGACATGCTTTATTTGGTTTGCAACATATATTTGAGAAAGTTAACTCATATTTAAAAAAAAAAAAAGATCTTCACTTGATTTATAATTAGTCTTTGAATGAGTTGAAATGCTCATATTCTACAAAACAAAATTACATTTGATTTGTGATTTTAGGTATCAAAATCTATGCTTGCTATCAAAACTTATGCTTGCAATTTGACACATATGTCATACCAAACATAACTACTTTAACATAGACATCTTAATGTCAATGCAAAAAAAGGAAAAAAAAAAGAATAGATACTTGTATGTATGTTGAAGTGTTCACTAGATCAAACATCTAAGTATGCAAGTCATATGCAAAAATGAAAGAAACGGTCTACACGGTTGGGTCTTGGGAGGATTAAGTTAAATCTAAAAAATCGATCTTTATATAATATTTTCTTAAAATCTAAGAGAATTACGTAGAATTGCAAAAAATAAATCTATTGACATTATTGTTAATGTATTTTCTCAAGTTCAAATTATCAAGAAAAAAGTCTCAAACTCGATTCTCTATGCTCAAGCTTTAGTTGACAAAGTTTGGAGGACGATATATCTTGAACTAATTAATCTAGATTCGGTCCTCAGCAAAGAAATAGGTAGAGTTGACAAGGTCTACTAACGAACAATAGTCATATGATCAAAAAGCTATCATTATTAAAGCTTTAAATTATTAATGATCACAAATTTGAATCTAAATCAATTATAAAATGATCAAATATTCAAAATTAAAATATATAAATTAAATGAAATTAATTATTTAAATTTAAAATTAAAACCATCCACCCATCTACAACTGTTTGTCTAGGGGTGATAAATTAAGAAGACTTTCGCTCACAAAAAGCTAATGTCAAATCAAATGCATAACTATTTTTATATTCAAATAATCTTAAGCACGTGGGATGGCTGTGTCCCTATTTATGATTTTCTTGAAATGACACATAAATGGCATTCTGACAGCTCTCGGTAGGTGACTTGTCATGAATGATCTTAAATTACGGTCCACGGATTGCAATGCTTTCTTCTTTGAGTTGTGAACTATAGAATATATTTGATTGAGCAAAAAATTCTCTATTAGTTAAAGTTGACTTATATTTATCGACAAGTTCTATACTAGTACAAGACACATTAGAGCGTGTGATTCTTTAACAGGATCTTTTGTTTGATCATTATCCCAAGTGAGCCGAATGCAGTGATTCGAGATGGCCGGACATGCGATCTTGATCGGCCTCATCGTTTCCAAACAAAACTTTAAATTAAAACAATAAATCTCATAAATTTTAAAACTCCGCTCACTGCTACTATATGATCACGATTTAGCAATTCAACGACTAGCCTTAATCGAAAATGCTCTCAATATTGGGAGGGATAATTAACTATAGGTGCTTACACTTATAAGAAACTTAAAACCATATCTAAAATCTTCACAAAATGAGGGTGAAATCTCTGAGTAATATCTTATATATTATTCATTTACCTTTTAAAAATTACCGACACTTAAACAAACTCTTCATCGCAAAGAGGATGATGACGTATTTTCGAAGTCCACAATGAGATTGTGTGAATTGAGTCCAAAATGTCGAAATATATTTGAACTCCTCATTCATAAAATAGAATGTATCGATGCATTTGCAAGTCTGAAGTTTCCTACAAGAAACCTTTCACATTGTCTGATGATTTGATGGAAAAGGTGAGCTATAATGAGTTGAAAGGTCTCAACATCATTTAGATATTCTTTGTTTGCAAAATATATTTCATTGATGCCAGATATTGAAATCTTTTAAAAGAGACATTTTGTAATTGCTTTGATCAACTATGATGCAACACAAGCTTTCAATGTAACATCATGCAAATTAAAATTGAAACAACTTGGCCGATGTCAAAGTTAAATGATTTCTGATTGTAAAATGGATAATGCCCAATGTCAAATTTATTTATAAATGATGCCCGTATTATTTAAGATTAATTTTAGTAAAATTTACATATATTTTGAGGTAATTCCAAGCAAATCCAGCCACACTAATTTACACATAACATTTAAAATAATTAAATTTACACATTTTAAACTTGAAGTTTGATATTTACATCAATAGCATCCAAAATATCAAAAGACAAACAAAATTAATACCCCATCGTAAAAATCCATAACTCCGTCAAAGTCATAATTTCTATCCACAAATAATCAAAAAAGCCAAACAAAATAACACTACTAGAAGGTCAACTTTAACCATTTCTAATTCATGTATGTGTGTGTGTCTATATATATATATATATATGGATCAAAGGCTACAACCCCAGGTTCTTACCCTGAAGAAAGATGACAAATTAGACAGAATATATGTACATGAAAAAAAATCACAAGCCACACCTAAGCTATTTACTGGATGCATCAATGAACATGGCTCGCGTCCAATGTTCTATGTCTTCAGCTTGAGATGGTGGAGGAAGTATAGGGTGTTCAATCAGGTCCCATCCATCCACCATGCTTTCTGATTTTCTGGTCTCTGATGTGTCAGCATAAAGAAAACTAGCAGCTGAGTTTAAGAGGTTATTTCGAGCACTTCCCTGAACAAAAAATTGAATCATGATTATAAATTGAAATAAGTTTTTAAAAAACTTCAAATCTCAAGAACAGATAGAGTTGAGATCTTACCATTATCATCATACTATGTACACTGTCAAGCACAGTACTTGTGGATGCAGTGGAATTTACATTCCATATTGATTTGTTCAATGGCTGTGCTTGATTATCAGACCTGTAGATTTGCAAAGAGAATGTGAAATCTAAAGGTTTCTGCAGTGCAAAATAAGAATTGGATACAGCGCCTTATAAGATATCTCATGGAAATTTATGTGTCCAAACCTTAATGCCTACCACAGTTTTTCGAAGAAAAAAAAAAGGTTGCCTGTAAGAAGAATTATCTCCATGAAGACAACATAAGAAATTAAATCTACAGATCCAGGAAATCTAGGGATAATCTTCTCCCCTCTGAAGAAAATGAACCACCAAGACGGATTGTTAGAATTCCAATACTGACTTGATGCAGATTATACTGAACTAAAGTTTGATTATTACTTGAAAAAAAATGATTAGAGGCAGTTGGTCCTAAGATAAGGTGATTAGATCACAATATAAGTTTTTAGTTGGAAATCTGATGGGAGGGTTTTGCAAAGAAAAAAAAAATCTCTGATCGGAATAGAAAAAACTCGGCCAGTCTTCTTTCTAATAAAAACAAAAAAAGATTCAACCATTGTACAATAAGTCAAAAAAAAAAAAAAGAAAGAAAGAAACATTCTTAAGAAAAAAAATTATCAGAATTTTCTGACACATTTGTATCAGGATGAGACTAATTTTATTATGCATGCATTAACATTTACAAGTATAATACAAAAATAACTTATCTAATAATTCAATTATATATATATATATATATATATATATATATATATATATTAAATTTAGTATATTATTTAATAGTTTAGGTGTATAGAGAAATAACTGTGATGTGTGATATCAAGTTGTATATAGTAAAAAAAAAAAAAAAGTTGTAAATAGTAAAAATTAGCCCATCCTGATACAAAAATGTTATCAGGATATCCTGATAAAAATTTTCCCCTAAAAAAAGGCTAATACATTATGCTTACTTTGGCTTTGCCATCTTTGACGAAATCACCGCTTTCATTTCCTTAGAAGAAGACAAAGTGGCCAATACTTTGGCAAATGCCTCAAAAGTTGAAGCTTCTGGAGATATATCCAAGCAATATAAATTACTGCAATACGCAGTAATGCATGCCACACTTTTCTTGAACAGTGAGATCCCTTTCTGCAAATCCTTTTGGCTCTCTAGAGAACATGCAAAGGTAGTGGAGTAATTAAAGCTAGTGCTCGCAGCAGAATCCAAAGAAGATTTCTTTTCTGATTCTACTAAAGAAACGCCAAAGTTACTTGAGCTTCTTTCCGACCACGAGGCATCGCCGGTAGAAGAACAAAAATTTTGCCGTGGGACAAAAGAGGGTATTCCTTGCTGCACAGTAGCCATAAATCTGTCAATGATTAGAACATTTTTTATTCTTCTCGTGCAAAACACATAAATATGCAACCACTCCACCTTTGAGAAGATGGCCGTGTCTCCCAGTAAGAATCTCGTTGCCATATACGTGAACATGAACCCTGATTCAAATTTAATATCAATTATAATGACATCATAATAAGGCCAATAAACCTGACAAAGATAATCATAATTAATTCTTCAAGAAATACACACATGGCTATAATGATAAATTTAAAATTGCAATATAAATATGCAATTGAATGATCAATTTATAACGGGAAAAATGCCATGCTAATAGGACAGAACAAAGTCATACTGCTGAGATTTAAAAATTTTATAATCAGATTCTTGTTAAGGTCCACACAAAAGCTAATATTGATGATGAAACTTAAAGTAAGTTCATCAGGTGACCTTCATAGTACCTAAATTTGTGGAGCATAGTTTTTGCTCAGAGAAATCAATGCAGAAATTAATCAGAACCTATTTACATGCACACATAAAAGCGTTGATCAATATTGTCTCAATTTTTTTTTAAAATATCTGCTAGATCAAAACGGCATGTTATATATTAGCAACACTCCTTTCTTCAGCTTTCATTTTTCTATACCTGTCAGCGATTAGCCTATTTAGACTTTTGTTATTGTCTAGGTTTAAGTTATTAGGAAAAAATATGTGGTTGTATCACCTTAGGCTTTCCCCGCTTTGTATGAGAAATTAAAAATGTTAAAGAAAATGGAGTTGTCTACAGTTATATCAAAGGTTGAATATTTTAAAAAATGGAAGGGGAACCCTAAATCCTAAATCACACTCTTTACTTGTTCATTACATTATGTTTCTGAAAGAGCTAAGCAATTATGAGAATGTGCATCCATGCTGTGTTGTACTGCAGAGAAGGTAATATGATAATATAAAAATGTGTGCAAAAATTGCCAAAAAAAAAAAAACTACGTAAATTAATGCAAGAAAGTTGTTCTGAAAAAGAAAGCTGCCACTGTAATGTAGAAGCCAACTAAGTAAAGCAAAAACCTGGAAAGTCTTCGGAGTAAGAATAAAAGCAATTCATCACGTGAAGGTTGGGGTGCGTTTGGGATAACAATTTTACAGAACTTTGATTTTGAAATATGGAGTTGGTTGAGAAGAATCAGCGTTTGGAATAACAATATTTTATTTATTTATTTTTTTTTATCTCAACACATTTAAGCTGTGTTGAAAAGAATTAGGGTTTGATATCATAATTTATAATGAATAGGGCAACAGGAAATGTAGGTCAGAGTGAGCTTTTTTTTTCTAATATTTACTAGAAAGAGAGGAAGATGGTATAGGAGAAGGATCAAGGGGTATTGTAAAGAATAGGGTTGAGGAGATAACGTAGTTGAATGTCTCAACTGAAGGGAGGTAGGAGGTAGAGATGAAAAATGCAATAAGAGACTAGAAGGGATAATAAACCTCAAGAGGGAAAGCAAAACCAAAACCAAAACCTTCCACTTATTCCATTTTGATGCCACCAAAATACTAGAGTATCGGCACTCTTTATAGAAGCATGGCTCAATATAAAAAAAATGGAAGTATCCCTAAAGAAATTAAAAAAATGTCAAAATAATTCTAACAACAACTAACATTTAAACTATAAGGGATACTAAAAAGAAAAACTCCTAATCCAATTTATAGATATCTCATTTCTAGCCTATTATGACATGATTAGCTCAATTTAAGTTCAACATAATCCCAAAATTCAAGCACTAGTCTAGTTCATTATAGATAATCACAATATTTTATTTAACAATTGCAGAACAAATCCAAGTCTCAACCTCACTTAAACTTTGGGTTTCTATAAAATTCTGGAGCTCCAATCCTTACAGAACCCCAACAAATCAACAGAACTAATGGAAACAAAGCCCAATGTCTACTAAGATATGACAAAACAATTCTAACCAACAAATCTCATGATTCTATACATGGAATCACTATAGGAAATGGCTATAGTAAGAAATATAAATTCATGTTTAACCACTACCGCATGATCAAAACCCACAACAAACAAAACCACAAGTAGAAGGATGATAAACTCCAAACAGTGGCAACAACAAGAAGTTATACTACAAGCCAACATTAGCAAAAAAAATACTAAGAAATCAAACAAACTGATATTAAACTACTAATATATTACTAACTACAAACAAACTGCTTAAATTTAATGACATTGACTAGGATAATACTGATAAAATAATAGAGTCTAGAGGGCATAAAAAAACTCTAATATTAATGACAAAACAAAAATTTAAAACTTAAGCCCACATCATAATGATTCTTCAAGAATAATAGATTTGCCTCAAGTCTTTTCACAACGTGTAAAATAGCTCACCGCGAAGCCTGAAGTGTGCAGAGTTGGAGCAGCTAGGCTTGGAATGACGAGATTCAAAAGTTGAATCATATACCTATCATATGATCAGAAATATTTTATTTATTACGTGAAACACAAATCAAGAAAAGTGCTTAAAATCAAAAGTTAAATTCATTAAATAATGCAATTATTAGAAAAATTCAAAGCACATAATTAAACCACTACATAAAAAATGGATTATTTGAAACAGCTCCTGAATACATTAAAGCATATGCCAAATCCCAGAGGGCCCGTACACAATGCTTGCCTAAAATCAGTGGTTTTATTATTGACACAGATTTTAATTTCATTCCAGTTGCAAAGAAGGAAGGCTTAAATTTCAAAGATTTAACTCAGTAATATCGTCACTGTATAAATTTGAAACTAAGAAAATGCAGGAAAAATATCAAACCACATTATAAGGAATAGGTTAGCAGTGCCAAAGTAAAATATTTCAAAAGCCCTTCCAATTGCAGTATTGTTTATATATATATATATATATATTATTCCACATACCTAAGTTTTGTTACGGCTTGAAAAGTGAAAACAAAAACAACATACTCATGCAATTTACTCACGTTCAATCTGGGAAATTTTACAAGAGACTGAACTTCACGAGCAATTCAAAGAAAAAGGTCTCCCCAAACCTCTTTCCAAAATAACTTTTATTTTTTAAATACTCCAGATACATAAAGACAAATGGATATCACTTCAGCCAGGCAACTTCCAAGAAATTAAACACTGCACTCATCATCATCATCACTCTTATGCCAAACCTCCAGACAAGAGGATAATGGAATTTTGCCCCTCACCTTAGACTAATCAAACTCAAAATCAGTGGCGTAATTCATGGTCTAGGAATATGAAACAAATCGGTAACATTTGCTAGGGTGATCTTGACATCCCTATCAAGCAAGCAGAAATTGATTCGTGTGAAAAATGCAATATGCTCTAAGAAATTTAAATAGTATATATTCTCCTTCTCCTCTATAGGATACTTTCTTCTCCCCTTGAATCCCGCAGTTAAGGATGAAACAAGAATACTTTTTTTCTATACAAATTGTCCTTTCTATAGAGAGAGAGAGAGAGAGAGAGAGAGAGAAGTGGTGAGAGGGATTGATGGAAAGAGAGGAAAATTAGGCAGGTTTTCCCAGAGAAAAGTAAGAGGGAAAGATGAAAGAAAGGGTGAAGTTTTTCCATCCAAGAAATAAGGTTCAGAGACTCAAAACAGGTTAGATATGACAAGCTCGGTGATTCTGTGCTAATAACCACAACAAGATCCCTTGCCTAATGCCTATAATCATAGCACATAGCTCTCTACTTTAAAGCTTGTGTCACATTTAAGACCCCTTGACACATTGGACTAGGGTTCAGTTGGTAAATCTTTGGACTATGGAACCATTGAATCTTGACATGAATTATCACAATTCCATATTCATCGTGCCATGAGAAAAGTAATACAATGGGCTAATTATGTTTATGCGATCTACTTAATTCAAGTGCCCACATAATGAACAAAATCTAGGGATATCCTTAATCAAGAGTACATTTCCAATTGAATGGGGTAATTAACTAGCGGGCTACATGATTATAGAAAATCCCAATTTCATACCAAATAAAACCCTAGCAACATGGTGAAATTTGGTTATAGGTTCAATATGCCTACTGCACCATGTTTCAATACATGGGATTTGATGAACATTTCAGAGCCTCTACTAAAATGATCCTCTCTCCCGTTCACAATACTGAGAAACTACCAACAACCCAGTTTACCTGGAACTCTCCTTATCTTGGTTCCTCCCTCTCTCCCTTAAAGAACTTGAGATAGAGATATAAGGCCGTATCAGCTAATAGTCCCAATCACAAAATATTTGGCTTACCCTCAACATTTTTAAGCTAGCTCATTCTCTACTATTATTTTTTGAATTTTTAGATTCCATTTTACGCTCAATTAGGTAACCTCCAATTTACGTTACAAAAGCTGATGCCAAAGATAATTCAGTGAAAAAAAATTTAAAAACTTTCTCTAACATAATCGGCTCTATTCAAACACAAAAGTCATACAGTATCTTAAATCAATGGAAAGTATTTGGCATCTCTGGCAGAGATACCTTAGGAAAGAGGGCATTTAATGGTTTATCTTCTTACGATTTTGAAAACTAAGGTTAAAAAAATATATTAAAACCAAGAAATACAAACAGCTTTTCAAAGAAAAAAAATTCAAGTGAGAACAAATTACCCTAATGAAGCTGAAAGCTCATCAGATGAAACTGAATGTGGATCAAGTCCTCTAGGTAAACGAGCACCACATATTGTGTCATATGAACCACTTGAGCCATCCTTTTTCCCTGCATCAATGTTTTTCTGGAAAAAAAAAACATTAAGGTCAAACAACCAACTTTTAAGCTCCAGTCATTACAAAAATAATAAATCAAAAGTAAATCAGAACAAAACAAATATTAAAAGAAAAAAAAAAGAATATTGATTTCCAAGAAAATTCTAGAAGGCTGATGACATTTCAGAGAAAAAAAAGTTCAGATGATTGTTATATTTAAAAAACCCACCTTCTTACTTTTTCTAGTACTTAATTAAAATTTAGGCGATACCAGCATCCATAGTACGTTTTGTAATAACTTGCTCAAGTGCATCTGTGCATGTGGGACAATATGAAATAAAAAGATTACACGAGACCAGCTATAATTACTTTTGTTTATAAGATATTAAGTGGTTCTTTGGTTTCGTGATATTTATAAGTATTAATAAGATGTCAATGTTATATCAAAAAGATTGTGAATTTGGTTTAATGTTATTTTGTCAAAACAAAAAAAGTCATTGTTATCTAAATTGTAATTGCTTTGTTCATATCATCTTGTATTCTATTAGTTCCCCTCCGACAACAAACATACACACATAACAAAGAAAACAGAGATGACTAAATAAAAAAATTGTGTGAAAATTTTCTATTAAACTAACAAGTTACAACAAAAAATTCAATATTAAAAATCCTTTTATAACACTAGATAAAACAATCATTAGACAAGCATGTCTTTGATCATAAATAGCAAATAACATACCGAGGTTTTCTTCATCACTCTAATTAGTGCAACACAAAATATCAATGGAAATATACCACCCGCAAAATGCTTAACTAATAAAGGACAAAAATCAAGCCGGTTAAGTGGTAAAGAAGGCAGAGAGATAGAGAGCACAAGAATGAGCAGGGAGAATAAGGACTGCAACAATGAGATGTCATGACATTTAGATGTCATTGACTTTGAACATAGCCACTATTATAAAATGTTATAGAGAAATCAATAAACCAAATAGTAAACAAAACAATAGAAGACAACTTAATTCATGTGAGTCAAAGCAGAATGCTAGCATAAAAATATAAAGTACAGTTATGACAAACTCTAATTTAATGCAATTTGATGAATCCATTTGACTAACTAATCAAGGAGAACAAACCTTTCCATACAAATTAGCCTAAGTACAAGATAGTACTTGTAGTTTTTTGAATCGGTTTACCATAATACAATTTCTAAAAAACTATCACACTTATTATTTGATATTAAGGTAATTAATTAAAAGCTTGAGGAATAAACAAGGAGAGAGAATCTGTTGCTAACAAGTAAAATTTACAGTCTTGGACCATTTTTGGAAAGAAGGCACAACATAATTTTATAGTGTTTATCCTTTGTATATCCTAATTATAGATTTATTGCAATACAATTTTTTCTTATAAAACATAAAAATATGAGGATACAAAATGTGTACTGAACTTAAACGTGGCCAATTTCTTATTAATAAGTAAACTTATTTCTTGATAGATATCGAATATTTTGCTAGCAAGTGTGAAAGAATATTCATTTAATTCATTCAAAGAACTTTAAATATTTGGATGGTTCCATTGATCATCTATAAACCAAAAATGTCAAGCACAATTTGAATGAGAAGCCAAAACATTATTCTGCACTATGTTCTTAGAGCACATTATGGTGTTTTTTAGTTACAATTAGTGCTTTTCCATGTAGGATTTGATGTGATCATAACTGTCGATTATACAAGAATAAATTCCATTACAAGATTCTCGTGAAACAGGAATTAATCATTGAAATTATCAAGTCTAACTAAATAAATTTCCACAAAACCATAAACAAAATTAAAGATACATAAACCAATATCAACATTTGCAGTTAGGTGACACATTTGAGACAAGTTTTCCAACATATAAAAAAATACAATAAAAAAATAGCAAGCTATTTATGCCTCTTGGCCTCAATATCTATTCAACATAGAAAATATAAGGATAATTACATTGTAAGTTCATTTCTTATATGTAAGTTGATTATGCATGTGTAACGAAACAACTCAGCATATTAAATGATAAAATGAAATGAGACATTGCCTAAAGGTTGATTGCCAATTGCATTTACAATATTAAGGGGATTAAATAAATATATAGGAGATCTTTTAAACAATGAAAAAGTGAAAATTGAGTTTTTTCTGAAATTTTATGCAGTTAAATATGCCCATGTTCAGAAAGATTTTCTATATCTAATGCAATACTAATACACAACAAATAATCATGCAGAAAAAAATGAAAAAACACGCATGACAAACTATTAGTCATAAAGAGTTTAGTTCACAATGTCAATTAGAAATTTCTTTAAATCAATTATAAATAATATAATAAAGGAGTCATACTCGAGCACAAACAAAATTATTAACGCAGCAGTTACAAGATCTATTTAAAGGAAAAATAGAAAACTTGCAGAACAAGAGAAGAAGTAGAAAAAATAATAAAGGAGCTGCAAAATTCAATTTAAATAGAACTAGTGGAAGAGTCAAATGATTTAACAAGAAAGAAAGTTGTGAAACAACAAATGACAACAAAAAGACGTTGAGGTAGCTAAGCAAGAAACTATAATGCCGAATCACAAGAGGAAGCCATGAGAGTCATAGGAAAATTGCAAGCTTTGCACTAATTCTACAATACTTGGAACTTCATTCCAATGAATTTAGTTCATATTCCTCCAATAGATCTGAGCATAACTCTTGAAATCCATGTAAAGATATTTATGAATCATCACATTTATGCCTAGCACTTTATCATATAAGGTATCACCTTTCATATCCACCATCACTGATCGACATGATTTCAACTTTACCAATTACTTCAAGAGCAAGATCAAATGATTGTTAGGACTACATGCAAAAAACATAATATATGTGAAACTCAAAAGAGCAAAGAGTGAAAAGAATCAAAATCATTAGTTGATGATTTTTCTATAAAATCAAATTAAATATATTTAAAACTAGACAAATACTAGTGTGAATGCCAAAACCTTATTCGTTTGGAATTCATAAAAATAAGATAATTACTCTAGCTTAAATACTTTGATAATGTGGAAACCATAAGAAAAAAAAAATCAATTGCAAATTGTATGAAAAGAAATTTTAGCCAATTTAGATTTTTTGAGTTAAACATTTGGATGCATCATGGTTGCTGTCTGTATAACTCTTTTGAAAGAATCAAACTAAATGTAGTTAGTATTTATATAATGTAAATTGACCTTAAAGGCCTTCTTGATTTTGGTTTCTTTTTAAAAAAACTTTTAGATAAAAGCAAGTCATCGTACAACACTTGATGGAAGTTAGAGCTATCCATAAAGAGACCAAACAATTCTTGAATGACTTCATCTTGATTATAAAAAAATACTCAAAATTGATAATAAATTTCTACAAAAGAAAATATTACCTAGTAAGCTGGCCATATGAGTCAAGAATGATTTAATTGAGTTGTAGGTTGAACTGATTAAAATGTAGGCATAGTCGAATAAGAATTATGCTAATTGATTTGAAATGTGGTAGGTCAAGTCATCATGTAGAGTTAATATTTAGATAATATGAAGTCTACAAAACAAATAAATAGCATAGCCATTCACTTTGAATCATTTGATAGGTAGCCACTTTGTGGTAAAGAAGATGTCATAATTCATCCATTCATATTGGTGTTAGTGTTGCTCATATCATGAATGCTGAATGGAAAGTTCTGAGAGACTACACCTAATTTGCTAGTCTTAGCTGTTAACGTCAAACTGACATTAATGATGAAAAGGATATCCATGAGAGATGGTGAAAACTAGGGCTTATCATATAATTATCAATGATATTCGAGTGTTACTCGTGAGGACCAACTATGGCAGCTCTATGTTTCTAGATGGACACTTCCATGGCTTGGTAACATTGGAATTTCCCTTCAAGTCGTAAAGAAATTTCAAATTTATGAGAGAAGCATCAAAAATATTGGGAGATGTTTTAGTGATGTTATCAGATAATTTCATTTTAATAAACTTGAATCAAGAGGTATTATCGTTGACGGACTGTAGTAGGAAATGCCTTTGATGAGATCAAGGTATTGAAGAATACTTAAAAGAAATAGCCAAGCTATGTATATTGTATTCATTTATGCATTTATTTAGAGATTGGAGTGCGATTTCAAATATATGCGTTTTAACTTTTTGAGTGTTTGGTTACAAGTAAAATAAATTTCTAATGTAATGTAATATATTCCAAATACATTAAAAAGACTATTTTCGATTTGGAATTACCATTTGCAATTCAAATATACCATGTGATGCGTGCCGACGTCAGCCGTACCCTCCAATAGCCGCCACCGCCAATCACGCCGACGCCTTGCTCGGACCACCAATCACGACCACAATGACACCGCTAATGAACGCCACTAGCTATGCCACTGATACATGTCGCCACCGGACATCAAAACCTGGATACTTTACATTATATTTTTCAACCAAAAAAACAAAGTGATGAATTAAAATCAACCAAAGCAGAAAGTAATCCTTCAGAATTCATTTACAAGATTCTTTTCAAAATACAGAACCAAACAATTAATAGATGGTCAGAGCCTTGCTTGAATAGGTGGAAAGCTCTAATGGAGATGTGTGATTTTTGCTTAATTACACTAGACATGAGACCCCTACTCTTAGTCGTTTTGCTAAAAATGAAGGAAATCTTTATTCTAAGAAAATGTATATTCATGAATCAAAAGATGGTCCTAATACACTTTCTCTACCAAGCATCCTCTTGAGGAAGACATTTTATAGAGGTCAAGAAATGTTCATTATAAATTAGCTTTTATTGAATGTAATAATAAAAATGGCTCATCCATTTCAATTGATATCCAAGAGATTAATTTAAGGGTGATTCATAATTTAAATAATAAATTAAAAAATATTTATATTTATTCCAACTTCATTATTTAAATAAAAGAATCATGATTAGATTAATGCATCTATGGATTGAGTTACATCATTTCAAACCTATTCAACTCAAGTTGATCCCATTCAGATAAATGCGGACAACTATAGCCAAATTGAATGCGAATGTGGACAAATGTCAATCAATTATATGTATTGAGATTTTAGAGTCAATATTTCTCCCATTTTTCTAACTTAGAATTAAATAGAAGGCCATGGTACTCCCAAATTGATTTGCTCAATCCAAAAAGATTGTGCTTTTAGAACTGAAATAAATTCCAAAATTAAATAAATCAAAATTTAAGATTGGCAGGGTATTATCTTTGGTTGAATAAATTTCTACCATTCATATTCTAAATAATTGCATCATACATGTTTGAACAGAGGTCTTCAATGTTGAACTATCATGTAAAAGTAAAGAATTCAAGAGGTACTCGATTGTTTAAGTAGGTTTGTCTAAGCATTGTTTGTCTTAGTTATCTTGACAATTGAAGATCCTAATTCAAGTGAGACTTAGTTGTTGAAGAGGATTTGGCTTAGCACCATTTATCTTAGTTCACTTTACAACTAGCAATCTTGGTTCTAGATTGGATACCCAATATATGGGACCAATTTTGTTATGGCTATCCAAGTAGCATCTTTAAAAAAGGATAGTAATCGATAACCTTTTTCCACTTACAGAAAAAAAAGAAAGTGCTTTTACTTTCGAATTTAAACTGTAGGCTATGCACGATCGCACAATTATATGTATTGGCTAAATGTAATTTGCATGGAATGCTATTAGAACTTTGGGGCTATGGCATTGTATGAAAAAAAAAAAAAATCTTATAACTTTCTTAGCATTCTTCTTACTAGAAATCATGTTGAAGTGGAATCTCACTCTTAAGCTATATTTATGTTGCTAGTCACTTTGGTATTCATCCTAAGTGATATCTACATTGTAAGTATTCATATATGGGTCGTTAGGATTTAATATTTTAAGATACTGATAATTAATATGTAATTCATGTCGAATGTTTTATATGCTTTCTTCTATAGTTGACTCACATGAATGAAAGAATGGTTTTAGAAGTAATCAGTCAGAAAGTCAATGACCTTCGCTAGACATTAATGAATAAAAATAAATGATTGAGAAAGCCACGCACATATTTTAAAATTTGCGCGCTTAATGTAAACCAACTTATATCAAATTTGGGCTTATAAAAAAAATAAGCCTTATGCTTATACAAAATGTTGAAGAAGAAAGAGAGAAGGAAATAAATAGAAAAAAGAATTAACCAAAAAGTAAGCCTTGAGAATATACTTGGCTAAGTAATTGAATTTAAAAAGTAGAATGAATGACGCATCCAAACAAAATTATTATACAAATACAAACTGAATTTTTGTGCAATCCTCAAACCCCTATTTATAATGACAAAGCCAATTAGAAATTCTCCTTGATCAATTGTAGATAGCATAACAAAGAAGTAGCAATCAACAACAAAAATGTCATTAAGAAAAAACATGCGAAATAGATAATGACAATAAAAAGCTATGGAAGCAAGAATCCACAAGACCCATTCACATGAGGAAGACTTTGAAGCCATAGGAAGTCACAAACCCCACAACAAGAGCAAAGTGCATAATGCATTAAATAGTTAATTTAAAGGTATTGCTAAAAGTGAGCCACAAAGAAATACAAAAGTATCTGTATCATTGGGTTTTCTTCAAAATTTCATGTGTTATACGAAACAAGCTTTGTAGTTTTTATCACTACAAATGAGTAATAAAACATTCATAACAAATTCATAAAATAATTTTAGCAAAGCAAATGTTGTTTAAACATTAACTTAACTCTTCTTGAATCTTTGTTAAACATGTAAACATAAACATGATATTAAAAAAATATAGATCAATGCTCCGTATTACTTACCCAACGCATAGGAAAAAGTTTGCATATTTGTTTCACCACCACCGCTTGTTTGTGTAGAAGTTCAGAGGATATTGCCATCTACAACAAGCATTTTACAATATTAGAGTAGAAACTAAAAATCAGGGAAAAGACAATATGCTGAAATAGTAAGCATTAGAAAGAGTTGGGAAAAGGAAAAGGACAATACGGGTAGGAAGTAAATTTTATTTGCATTCTAACAAAGGTAGAAAATGATGGTCAAAGAATAAGGCTTAATCTCAATATGTTTAGATAAGGCATCAAGTTCCCCAGTCTTAATGTGATTAATTTATGCAACATTTCATCTTTTCTTTTCATACGTAGTTTTCCCTCTTAGTTTTTTATGATTTTGGTCTCATTTATTTACAAAATAATGGGCATAAACATTGATATTTAGCAATTCTATCAAAAAACTTCTGACCATCATCTCTTGTGATAATATAGTGTATGCATGCACCCACTCCTATAAAAAATGTATTGTACTATTTTTAAGACAAATATTTAACATATATTTCAAATATTACAGGGTATCTCCTAAAATTAAATATTTTTTATTCAGCTTGGACTTATGGTTTAGCATAAAACCCTAATATTGAGGCTGGGAGTTGATTCTTTAGCTACTTACAAATGCTGTACTAAGCAAGATTTAACCCTTCTACAGTTGAAAAGTACCTTGGAGGAATTACTGTGAATACCTTCTCATGAATGGGAAGCTGTTATGCTTTTTTGAAAGTATCAAACCTTCTTCTTCATCAAGAAATAATCAAACCATTGTCAAAAAAACATGAACCATTATTTATTTGGTATTGGTGAAGCTAAGCTTAACAATCTAACGGGATGACTAAGTCACTACTAGTTCTTCTAAGTCATGCGTTTGAGACTAAGAACAATAGGGACAAACTTACTATTAAAAAAAAAAAAATCTACATGATTTCAAAGCATATCCCTTAAAGCTGTAGCAGAAAGGTTAAATAGGTAACTCTTCAAGCAATGACTAAAAACTAACCTAAGTAAAATACTTGACGCCAAAACAATTTAGCCATAGAAATTGGATGCACAAAATATAAGAACGCATCGGAAAACACGACAAGCTGTTGAACATATCTATAAATACTTCACAAAATAGAGTTTACACCAGATATAGCAATCATCATGAATGAATAAAAGACGATTCATAAAGATGGTGGCAAATGGTTAGGATAAGGCCATGATGATAATAAAATAAAAAAAATTCACCAACTAAGATATCGGGATCACTCACGAGCCTGAATTCATGAGTGCACTTGAGACTGTGGAAGTTGTTCTCGAGATCAGCCCGTCTTTCTTTTAACTGAGAACGGATTAACCAACATCAGATCAAGTATATATTTGAAAAGAACATGCAAAATTCAAAAGCAATCATAGATGTAAATACGAACTGGTGCAAATGGCAGAACTCATACCGTTGAGAAAGCAGATTCCAATAACTCCGTATTGCTCTTTAAATCATCTGTTTCTTTTGCAACCATTGCTTTTTCTAATGAACCGCCAAAAATATTCAAAACCATTTAGACTATAAAAAACAACACTGCGATACCTCAGCACTTACCACATCCATTACCTATAAAAAGACCAACCTTGCGAGAGCTGCTTCTGCATGTTGTGTAGTCGCTCCTTCAACTTTTTTATTCTTTCTTTTTGCGCAAGTCTCCAATTGAGTTGTTCTTCCATTTTTCTCTAGTCACCAAAAAAATATTATAGACGGATATAATATGCAATATATCGAGCCATTTCACAAAAATTGGGAAATCAATGATCGCAAAAACTAACCTTTGCCTCCAGCATCTTCTCCAGCCTTGCGTAGAGAGAGCTCCGCTTGCTGTGCAGAGATCTTAAGGAAGCGTAGCATTCGTTCAATCTTCATGAAAGACAGAGGAAATCAAAATATCAAACTACACCGAAGCATCAAAGGAAAAGGCAAAAGGTTGGGCAGGATCAAGTTGCCGCGATTGATTCACCTGAAATTGACGCAACCAGCACAAAAAGAGGGGAGGTTTGAGTTCTCACATATGGCACAACTGCTTGGTTTCTTGGCCATCATCCCAGCCCCTTCAGTTATCTATCTCGTATCCAATTCAGAAAGATAAAGGGAGGGAGATTTAGCTTTCAATTGATCAAACAGGATTGTGATTCCGAATCAAATCCTGAAAGCTATTGATCAATAAAAAAAGGATCTGGGCTTGGTACGCCGTCTAAGATTTCTTGGAGGATGGAAAGGGGTTTCGTCGAACGGAGAACAACGACCGATTCGCTGTACGCTGGAGCTGATCACGTGCCGCGCAGGTGGAGATGAATAGGCCGACCCAGGTGAAGCCCTGCTTTAATTAATTTATTTAATCAGGGTTTTTATTATGGATGGTCCAGAATCTGCTTCGTTTACGTTCAATCAATTGTTATATTTATCAACTCACCGAACTTCCATCCACCTCTCGTATTTAACCGCCAGGTGGCACACTGTAATTACGTGGCCGATGGTTGTGGTGGAATTGATAATTAAGTTTTTGTTTAACGATGGATACGAGTGGTTGTTTTTTTAAATTGAGTACATTAAATAATTTTAATTTTATTAAAAATCATTCGCTGGTGTGCCCGAATCTGCGTTATTTGGTCAATCGAACACGTGATTTAATGGATTGGGCTTGACAAGGGCTCTCCTTTTTTTTTTTTTTTCTAAATCTGGAATTTTGTAAAAATTTCAGCATTAGCAGAGTAGAGATATCAACGGATGCTTTACTTAAATCTTAATAAAATAATGAAAGCCTTGAACACCGCATGATTTTATCTCCAGCTCTAATGAAGACAGGCGCCTTCAAATCTATAAAAAAAAATACAAAGTATATATTCACATCACATGATCCCATTTCATGACTCATTTTTTTTGAGAAATGATAAAAAAGAGGTTGATATCCAAACCAAAAAGAGGAATCAGTAATGAGTGCCTTTTTCCCGAATTTACAAGAAAAAGAGGGGTTATTTGGCTGAGTAGTTAAAATGCAAAACCAGGAATCTTTATAAAGTTTGATTTTTGTCATCTAAGATCTGGTAGAAAAATGATAAAGCAAGAAACCCAATTGTTGTTGTTTCCGGTTTTTCTATAAAAGAAGAAAGAGAGGGACACATTTTTCATGCTTACAAAGATTACAATACGATGGAAAACAGGGAAGTTAGTGATGAAGTGAGAAAACACTGGAGAAATGGAATTTGGGATGGTTGATAAGACAAAACCAACGCCAGGAACATGAACAAGACCAAGGCGATCGTGAAGTTGAGAATGCTGTCAGAATGCACTTTGTTCTGTAGCTTATAAGACAGTTTCCTTGATGTACTATAATGTCAGATAGCCATAACAAATAGAATGATCATGGAGAAGACAAGAGGAAGCCAGCCTCCATGTGAGAACTTGGTAAGGTAGGCTAACATGTAGAAAAGCTCCACAGAACCAAAGCTCAGAGTGAAGAGAGTAGCCAAGAGAATGTTTTGGTTCAACATAGTGATGATGATGAGGAACATAAGGCAGATTGTGACAAACATTACTGTGATCACTGAAATCCCAACTTGGCCTGGATCGATCAACCATTTCAGGTTGAACTTATCAATTTTTATTAATTATTTGAATATACTTTCTTAACTTGTGTTTTAATGAAAACTCTGATTTACTCCGATTTCAAAAGAAACAAGAATGCCGTTCTCTCCGCTCTCCATTATTTCAGGAAGGAAATGTCTTAATTATCTCCTCACTTTACCACATTTTTGATACTTTCTCCGGAAAATGAGATCGAGCTTTTAGTCATTTCCTATTTTAATTTTAATCCAGTCAACCTAAATTATAAAAAGAAATTTCTATTCAAACAGTAAACCTAAACTTTTCAGCCAAAATATATAGAACGATAGTTTTGTAATAAACATCTTTAAATCATATTTTTAAGCATCGAAAAAACTTAGCTAAATGAAACCTTAGATTTTTAAGTCGTTAGTCCAATGGAGATTTCATTTATGCAACTAGTTGAGTCAACTTTAATAATTGGAACAATATTTTATGCTTGTGTAAAATCATCATATTTATTTATGAAAAACTCTAATAAAATACAAGATTTTTCGAAGTCTTGGACAAATATCATAAATTTTCATTACATTATGAACAAATAACCTATTAACATCATTAGTGATTTTTTTGGGCTATAAATAGAGTTTAGTCATATCATAGGAGTCACTTTCATTTCAAAGAGTATCAATCTTGTTTTTCTAATACCTCGTATATAAACAATTTTGGCTTTGATATGTCTATGATAAATTTATATGATTAAGAGAATTGTGATAAAAGCACATTTGAATTTGATATTGATGCCAAAAGATAAATTTATAATATTTGATATAATCACAGGTAGAATAATGTCTCCATCGTAATGATCATAACACCATAGTTTTTCTTGTAAATCACATCATATTATACTATAAATTTATTCTAGTTGATGTTAAATAAGATACAAATCTTTTGTCAAAGAACAATAATATTATGTCCTCATACTCAATCAATCCTCCACACACAATTAGTCGAAGGAAAATATTAAATTTAACATAGGGCATTCTTAAGAGACACTCACTATGAATGATTAATTCTAACTAGATATATTGATGGAAGGCGCATGAAAAGAGGGGCATTTACGATTAAGGAAAATGATCTTTGTCAAGCCAAAATACTTCCATATATGAGAAAAAATGAAGAGAAAAATTGAGACTAGAAGATTAAGCAATGAGTTATCCAATGTTAGTTTAAGTAAATGTTTCTAAAAGCTAGTAATATCACATGTGTCTTAGTACATATATCTCCAACTATAGTTATTGTGCCAAGGACCCTTGAGGAGATATGATTAGATCATCCTATAAATTATATAGTTTTAAGGTTATTATTTGTCGTATTTATGCAATATAAAGAACATGACAAATATATGATATAACTTGTATAAAATTATAAAATTAAAAAATGATTGATATTTACCTTGATCTATCGATGAAAAAAATATTGAAACAATAAGCACTAATGTTAACTTATTATCACAACTTTATTTCATCTGATTGCACTCAACTACCTAAACATATACATCTTATGTTTGAAGTTTTGCATTTACTATTAGGGATAAAACACATATTACGTACATAAAATCAATTTAAATATTTCAGATCATATATGGAACAAATGAAATCAACGTAAAAGAAATCACACAAGACACTAAATTCATGAAAAAAATTGAGAATTGAAAAAATCATGGAGCCACACCACCAAGAAATTCACTATGAAAGAAAAATCAAGGAGAATAGTACTATTGCATGCCGAAAATAGTTGCAGTAGAATAAAACTTCACGTCTTAGCTTGTATGGAAATCTAACACCCACATAGATAATTGAAAACAAAATAAGAAGTTCAAAATTTTGAAAAACCCCGGAAGAGGGGAAAATCATGAGCAAGTAAAATGCTTATATATATCTTTGAAGACAAAGTTTAAATTTTCTCAATAACGGATTACAATATCAGTATGTGAGAAAGCGATAATGAATTCCGAGTAATAACAACTACGCAATGCACGGCCAGAAGTTGTGTTGTTGTGGTACAATAAGCACGATCACAACAACGGTGGTGATAACTTCAACTTCTAAATTTCTCAACTTTCTCCCAAGTTTTTCTAGCTCCTCCTCTTAGACAAATGATACTATTTATAAGATTCTGAGAGCGGTATTTTAGTCATTGTAGACAAAATGTCAAAACACTCCATCGGATGGTTCATATTGATTCATTTGATCATCGAATAATTTTTTGATAATGAACGACATCGAGAAAAATTGCTGATGAGATACCGATCGTCAAATTTAGTTGTTGATCATCGTTAGTTTTCAAAATTTCATATGTAGCTCACGTGAGATTTGAGCTCATTTCTCGATTTGATATTACTATTATTGATTAATTTAAAAGTATACACGCTTTAATCAGATTATGCTTAATTTATAAATTTTAGAGAGATATATTATTTGTCCTATATTTTTGGATGATAAAACTTATTTCATCCAAGAATATATTAAATAAAATCACATTAACTAAAAATTATTAAGATTTATAATTATTATATTTATAAATTATTTATTTATTAGTTATTAAAATTTATTTATTTTATTTTATTATATATATATACATAAAGTGATAATTTTTTAATAAATTATTTTTATTTTTTTATTTTTTATTTTATTTTATATGTTTGGTTTAAAAGACAACTTTCTCATTTTTTTCCTCTGCCGAGAGAGAGAGAGAGAGAGAGAGAGAGAGAGAGAGACGAAAGAGGGAGAGCGAGAGGGACGTGGAGAGAGAAAGAGAGAGAAGAAGAGATAAAATTATTATTATATATATTTTTAAAGGAAGAATATGAAGAAAAAATTTTAATTTAAAATATCAAAAATTTTTTCTACTCTCTCACTCTATATTTTTTAGAAAGATAATATATATATATATATATATATATATATATATATATATATATATATATATATATATATATATAAGAATATGAATAGTTTTCTTTTTTTATTAAAAAAATATAAGGAGTTTTTTTATTTTTTTATTTTTAAAGAATTTGAAAGGTCAATTTTCCCAAAGGATAAGGAAAAACTCACATTTCTTTTCTTTCTAACCTGACCGATAAGCAACTGGACTCTCAGCTCATCTCGATTCTAACGACTGACAGGCACTATTCCACCAGTGCTTCTTCCTTTTCTTTCTTTAATAGCCTCCACTGACCTATAATGGTGTGAACCCCTCGCAGCTCTTGGGGTTTCAATTGACTGATTAAAGGCGACATCCAATTCAGTTTCTAGATGCTTCGCTTTTTTGGTAGCTCTATAATCCTTTCTCAGAGCTCCAATTCTCCCGATCTGGGGTTTCTACACCAGCTAAGACATCCACCAGCTCAGTACTTAGTTTCTTTTCATGTCTTGGTTTCTCACCATCGTTATAATGTGCAAATCCTCTCAGGCTTGCTTCTCCGATCTTTCAACTAACTTTGAGGTGCATCCGAATTGGCCTCTCTGTGATTCAAACTTAAAAATAGAGAGTATCATCATGTGAGCATCATTCAACACATATCCCAACGATAAAGATTCTCAGTAAATCTTCACAAGATGATGGATCGGAAGCATCGGACAGAGATTCATGATGTAACACCAACTATCAACAGTAATATTTTCATAATCTTCTGGAAGAAATTTCATTTCCCAAATGATTTAGTGATTATTCCTCATAAAAGATTGCAATGAGCTTATTCTCCTCTCAGTATGTACCTTCTAAGGCTTTTGCGAGATTTTGATATACATATGAGATTTTGATGTATATCTGGCTTTTTTCTTCTGAGATTTTGATATACCTATACCTTCTGAGGCTTTAAGATTTTCTTTTTTTGATACTGTACTTCCTGAGATTTTTTTCTAAAGTTTTTGATGTCTGACTCCGAGTTTGCTAAGATTTTAATATTTTATATCTTAGCTTCCTTCTAAGATTTTGATAAACTGCATCTTCTAAGACTTTTCTTTAATTTTTGATGTACTTGTACATTCGAGGATTCTTCTTCGAGATTTTGATGTATCTCACTTCGAGTTTTTGCTTTAGATTTTGATGCACCTTTGAGTGTTTGTCAAGATTTTTTGATATATTTAACCTTGAGGTTTTTGCCTTGAGATTTTTGGAGACCCACTTGCTTCTGGAGTCTTTAGTGGACTTTGTCCACTACTTTTCCATCGAGGTTTTCTTAGCATGCCTTAGGGACGAATCCATAAAAGATTTTTGACATATCAAAAGTTGTTTGTCAGAGTGTTACTCGATTAAATTTAACTTGTGTGAAAGAATTCAATAGTTTTAACTCTTAGCCGAGGTTGTTTTGTTAAAGTGTTATTCGATGATGTTAACTTGTGTAGAAGAGGTTAAATATTTTGATTCTTTCGAGATTATTTATTAGAGTATTACTCAATGACTGTTGACCTCATTTTAAGATGAGCTCTCAACCCCTCCATCTTAGACATAGGACTCCTTTGGACATTAAGAGTTCATTAGCTTTAAGACACTCCTAGTGATTAGGTGAACACTCAACCTAACCCTAGAAACTTAGAAGAGTTAGCCATATGAATAGGTTATGCCTTAAGGGTGTTAAAAAAAATTTGCACCCTATAACTTGAAAAAAATCCTCACTTCCTTCTTAAGTCAAACTTCAAACTCATATCCAATTCAAATCAAACTTGAATCAACTCAATAGATTTTCTAAAATCATGAATCAATCAAATGATTTAAACCCATGATTGAAACCAAAATGAAATAATCTAAATCAAATTCCAAAATCTTTCCTAAGTCACTTTGATTTTCACATATATAGCAATCAATTCAAACTCATTAAATTTTCTCATAATCATTTATATTCTCATTTATATTCACATATATATAAAAATATAAATTCAAATCAATCAAACTAAACCCAAAATCAAATTCAAATTCCAAAAATCTTTCCTAAGTCATTTTGATCTCATCTTATAACTTAGCCAAATCACTTCAAATTCATGAGATTTTCTCATAATATATTCTTCTTTATATTCACATATATAAATGAAATATAAATTCAAACAATCAAAACTCAAAAAACTCAAATTCAATCAAAATTCAACCTAAGCCTTTCAAGTCAAACTCTTGAACTTAGTCAAACCATATTTCTCCAATTCAATCACAATCATGAATCCAAATATCCAAACTTCAATCACTAAATCAAAAATAAATTCAAAAATCAAACCCAAGTCAAACTCATGTTCACCCTTTGAACTTAAAATTATCAAATGCATCAAAACTCATTTGACTTCAAATCTCTTGCAAATGGATTTATATTTCAATCATAAGTCTATATGTGAGTTCAATCAAACTCAAATCAAGCTTTGACCAAGCCATTTGACCCACTTAGGCTCACTTGACCCAAAGTGACCTAAAGTACCCCTTATGAGCCAAATTCTAATCCTAACCAATTTAGATTGAATTTAGCCCATCTAAGCCTCACTTTGTGAGCAACAATCATCATGAGATGATCAATCACTCAAATTGGGTCAAACTAAGTCAAACCTAAGGGTTGACCAAGTCAATATTTGACCAAAATGAAATCTAAACTAGCCAAAATCCACCATGAGCCAAATTGATTGAAACCATTGATCAAAACTCATTCATGATCAATATTTGAACTTGACCAAGTCATCATTTGAGCCTAACCTAGCCCAATTGGCCACTTGACCCAAGTTGACCCAATTTGACCTAAAAATTCAAAATGTGTCAAAACTTGATCTAAGCCAAATCAATTAAAACCAATGGGTCAAATTCATTCTAAAATGATTGTTGAACTTATCCAAAGTCTCAATTGGCCAACTTAACCCAACCTAGCCCAATTGACTATGAACCCAACTTAACCTAAAAGGTCATTTTGAGCCAAAATCAAATTAAACCACAATTGATTGGAAAACAAAGATACCAATACATTTCAAATGACCAATGAGACCTAAACCAACCCATGGCCTAACCCAAATAGGTCAAATGGGTCAAATTGGTCAACATGACTCATTTGACCTAAATGAAATCAAATGAACCAAAACTAAATCTACACCAAATTGAACCAAACTAAAGTTGCCAACACATTTTAAATGGGCATATGAACTTGACCCAACCCTTGGTTTGACCTAATTTGACCAATTGGTCAACTTGACCCAAGTTGACACATTTTGACCAAAATAGATCAACATGAGCCAAATCATATTAAACCAATTCTAAATTCATTGAAACTTGGCCCAACCCATTTTTCAATCATACCAAACATATTCAAACTGAAATCTAAGTCAAATGATCATTTTACTTCTAGGTCATAGGGTAACCTAAAATCAAAACTACTTAGAATTTGATCAATTCTTTTTCATGGATACTTGGCATCCTCTTAGTGGACCAAATGGTCATTAAGGGACATGGTGCACATGACCCAATGGGTCTGGGTCATCCCACCCAACCTAAGGCTAAAACTGACCACCTAACTTGAAATTAAGCACATGGGATCCCTCCTCCACTCAATTAAGGCACATGGGAGCTTCACTACTCCACTCCACACTCCAAAATTGAACCATGTGCAAGTCCTAACAACCTAACCAACCCATTGAATAGGGACAATTGGATCAAAATGGCAAGGAAGCTTGCCATCATCCGATCCTTCAAGGGGGAGATATACTCCCCCTAATTTCATTCTAACTCATCTCTCTTGCATTCGATTGAGTAATAGGAAGTTAGAGCTAACATTCCATAGCTCCTCCAAGCTTCCTAGAGCCAATTCAACTTCTCCATTCTTGATTTCTCCAAGCCAAAAATAGGGGAGGTAGCAAGAAAATCTAACTTAGCCAATACATAAAACCAATCTAATTCCTCCTTTGAGCACCCTTAGAGGGCCTAGTAGAACTCATCCCAAGCTTCTTCCAAGCTCCAAATGCAAGGGAAGTGGGATTTTGATCAAGGTTGAGCCCACTTGAAGGAGAGCTTGGTCTATAGGAAGATATACTCAACCAAATCATCTCAAATCTTCAACAGGCTTTGTCTCCACTGGATGAAGCTACCTCAAGGGATTCAAGCGCCGGTGATAGCCTCCGGTGAGGTATGCCATTAAACTGAGCTTAAACTAGAGAGTGTGTGGTCTTTTGTGAAAGGAATTTTCACTTCATGTAAAATTAGTAGTTGGATGTCTTCTCCCTTGTATGATGATGGTGTGGGTTGAATTTGAGTTCAATCCGAGCTCAATCGATCTCGAATCATGCCATGGAAGGCGGACGGCTCCCCTTTCCCACAGAATAACTCAGGGACGGATCATGGGCCATCCATCCGCACATTTTGAATAGACGACCATGATCAAGATACGTAGGATCCTTTGATTTCCCCTTAAGAATTGCAGGCTTGATCTCAGCCATTCGATCTTTGATCAGACAGATGGGGAGAAAGCACGTAGCGCCGTCCCTGACGCGATGCTATGATTTGACAACTTAAATAGTCTCCCCGCACCATGGAAAGTGCCGCATTAACCATGGTGGCAATGATTAGCTATTTAATTAGGGGATATATTTAATTATCCATAATCATGAAAACTTCATAATTGAATAACTAATTCTAGAAAAATCTTAAAAATACAAAGTAAAAAAGCATTGGAAAGATAATTCGGATGAGAATATTTTAAAATTAATTTCACTAGATTTTGAAGTGTATTTTCCTTAATTAAGGTTTTAATGAAAACTTAATAACCTAAATTACACCCTAATAATCCCACTGATTAATTCCAAATTTCTCATGTGCATTTAGGGGGATGACTTCTACATCCCCCAATTTTCTTGAGATTTATTGATTGATTAATTAGGGCATCAATCTATGAATCTTTAATCACTCTCTTAATGTAATTAAGGGTAATTAAGCATATGAATAGTGGTTTAATCCCTTTATTAAGTTAAGCCTTGCTTAGTAGAGAAGAGGTTTATGGAATGGATTTGGGGAATTTTCCCCATTCCCTAAACCCCTTTCCTTCTTTAATCCAAACTTAATTAATGGCTAATCCCAATCACTTGCTTAATTAATTAATTTGAAACATTCAATCAATCAATCAATGGATAGATGCTTAGGTATTCAATAACCTAAGTGGGAAATCAAAATCCACATGGAAGGGTTATGAAAGTACTTAACTTAAACCTTTAGCTTAATGAATCATTAATTGTGAGCCAAATGCATTAGGCCCTTTTCTTCCTAGGTGCATTGATGATTTAAATTCTTATGTGATTTTATATCATATCATTGGCTCATAATTTATTAGTATGTTAAAGGTATAGGTAAGGGTAATTAATGCACTAATTCAAACCTTAACCAAAGCATAAAATTGATCTAATCACCTAAAAATTAAACTAAAATATTATACATATGTGGGAATGGGTTAGGACCAGCAAACCTTACACATTTCTCAAATTGAAATCAAACTCAAGCAAAACAAAAATTTCTTTAAAACCAAATTTGATTTTCTTTAAATAATTCTATTTCATAGGATTGTCTTTAAGAATTAACTAGGGTGAATGAATTTACATGCTTTCATCACTTTATTTATTTCCTAGCATGTTAAATGTGTATGTCATATAAAAATTATGCATTCCTATCTTTTAAAAAATTAAATTAAAAAAATGAAATATTTTCTTTATGTCAAATTGCATGTTTTGGCTAAAGTAAGAATATAAATGACTATTATCACTATTAATTCTAAAATTATTTTCAAAACCTATAAATCAAACATCAAAATTGAAAGGTATGTTACGTATAATTATTTATAAGCTTGCATGTGAGAAATATAAAGATATATACTATGTGGCTTTCCTTCTCCCTCTCTTTCTTAACATAGAATTGTATAGGATTTGCAAAGTGTATAGTCCATTTGAAAAGGATACAAACACTTGCTTAAATCCATTCCTATACACTCTATGTCATGACTTAAGAAGGAATTCCACATCACACATATAAATTAAACAATCAAACCAAAACCAAAAATAAACATAAAATTTTGCATCTTTTCTTTTTCATTTATTTCTTTTGTACATGCATACATTTATGATATTACGGACAACCTGGATTGCGAGGCTTTAAGTACCCATAAGTAGGTCTTATACCTTACACCCCTAGTGCTAACAATGGCGTCATACTCACTTATGTCTTTCATACATACATATGTGCATATGAAAAATGGATAAGAGAACAACCCTTTTCTACTTAATGAAAATCATCCATCATAAAGCATCCAAATTTTCTTAAGTAACACCACTTAGCATTCATCATGAAAGTGTGCTAAACATCCTCACTTGTATGTATAGATATACTTAGGATTCATTCATATGTATGTTATACATGTTGGAAAAGAAATAAAGTGTTATGTGTTTTGTGATACTAATTCACTTTACTTAATCTTAAAATACCTTTTTTTGATAAGTTTGTTTAGAGTTAATCTAAACTTAGGATTAATTAAAACATATAATAAAATATTCACTAAACAAAATTAAACATGAATCTACTTTAGAAATTACTTAAAGTAGGGAAGGAAAGAGAAGTTCTCTTTTTTTTCCCTCTCTTTACAACTTGGTAATTAATTGTAGGTTCATTCAAACCTAAACAAATCATCAAATAAAATTAACACAAATCAACTAAACACTTAAATGAAACCACCCATCTAAGTTAAACATTTTCATACTTAGAAAATTTAAACCTTAAAGCCATAGCTAAGCATACTACACAAACCTTTTTAAAGCACACACATTAGACTAAGTCACCATTTCTAGCTTTAGGTTAGGGCGGTGCATGATTTGATATTTTGCTTTTATTTTGTGATGTTATATTTTAGTCTAGATGTTAGGGTGAATGTGCATAGAATGAATGGTAGGATGATTTAGTCTAATTATTATTTTCTATAGGGATTGTGCTTAAGGGACATTGTAATAAAAATATAACTTCTTTTGCTGTGCAGGTGCTTATACCCCTAAGCATAATCCTATAGGCCAGGTGGGCTTGGTTACACATGTGTGGAGTGCTAAGTCCATATATATATATATTTGTGTGGATTTGTTTAGCTAATCTCTATTTTGCAGGTGTTAGTTAGATTTTTTTTCTTTTATGTAATTTTATAATTAGGATTTTGGAATGTTTGTTATGGGATTAAGATGAGCATTGGTCATAAGATCTCATCTTATGTAACATGTGAAGCCTTTGGAGCATCCACATTCCAACCATTCAAAAGATGGAACCAAAGAAGAAAAAAGAAAAGAAGAAGAAAATAAGAAATGAAGACCCCCATAACATGAATTCCTTGCTTAATTATATTTAACTCATTTGTAATCTGGGTTGTATAAGGGTAGAGCTTAGTTACCTAATTTATTTTTGGGTTTGTGCAGTGGAACCCGACCACAAATGGCCTTTTATTATTTTGTGTTAGCTTTATAAAATATTTAATATTTTGTTTAGCTTGTGCATTAGAAATGACATATTTTTCTAGTTTCTTCCCTACTTTGATGTATGGCTGGATGACGATTAGGCTCTTAGGAAAAATAAATCTTCTACCAAATTAATCAACTCAAAATTAAAATAAATAACTCATAACCTCACCTTTAGGCTAAAATCAAGATAAAGAATTAGCAACCCCTTAGTTGGATGTTATATTTTCTTTCCTAACATCATGCATAAAAGCATATTATTTCACTCTTGATTGAGGGCTTCCACTGCCAGAACTTGGCTTGACTGAGATCCATGGTGGAAACATATCTCCTTATCTTGCTGATTTTGGCCCATAATCTAATTTCTCATGCATTAGGCATATGAATCCTAAAGCCTGTGTCAAATTGATTGTCCAAAATAAAAATAAAATTTTTTAAAAAAATTACATTAGATTTAAGTCATTAAAGCATACCCTACATGATATATTCTCTTAAGGAGTGTGTTTAAGGACTTAGTCTCTTTCTAAATAAACAATATCTTAGATATTATCTTGCAAAAATATTTGACTTGCTTATATATTTTAAAATAGAAGGAATACCACCCCAGGCGGTTGTAAGTCCAATAGTCGGGTGGTTTATTCTCTTTGTGGAGATAAATAGAATACTCATTTTTGCCTTAGAATTAGGTCATGCTTTTGGCCCTTGCCAAAGCTCCCTAGATTTAGGTTCTGAGGTTGCTTCTCTCTTTGTGGCCATAAGCATAAATCCTCATCTCTTAGGAATTTTTCACAATCTTGTATTATGGAGTTATAAGCCCTGAATTTTTAATGAAAAATCAACTCAAATGAATTAATTCAATTTAAAAAATGTAAAGCCTAACCATAAGATAGTTTGGGATGCTACTAGGCTTCCTAGTATCTTAAGCATCCCCTACTTATTTTTATTTACCTTTGATAAGAACTCCCTCCTCTTGATTGATCCCACTTGACTTTTTAAAAATAAACCAATCAATTGAAAGTTCTACCCTATCAAAATCATTGGAGACAACGATCATTTACCTTAATCGAGAGTATTCCTAAGGAATTTTGTTCCTTAGAATGCAATCAACTATGGGGGCTTACCCCTGTAGGAAACTTAACAAACCCGATTTAAAATAAACCATGCTTTAGTTTTTCATGTAAAGTAGAAAAAGAATCTCTGGTGCATTCTGAAGACCCATAGTCCTTAGGAGTCCTTATTGAGGTGATTAGGTTCATTGTAAGGAAGTGACTTCTATCTTTCAAGATAGTACACATCTTCTCAATGTCGTACCCGATCACCCTAATAAGAATATCTATGGATCTACATGTTGTCCCAACTAAAGGCTTATATAGTTATATTTTCATGTATCCTCTTTCTAAAAGGGGATAGCTGAAGGAATGAATATTTTTACCACAATGATATTAACCTGTGTGAAAGAGATCAAATCAAAACATCTATTTGAGGCTATAACCAAAGTTACTTCTTGACTTTTGCCTTATTTTCCATGAGTATGATTGAAGAATCATGATTTGCAAAGCTATCTCTCTTCTCAATATTGAAATATCCTCCAACTTTAACTTGTTCTTTGGAATAGTAATCAATCAGATGCTTAAAATATTGATTTGGGTGACCTTTTGAGGTCCCCCCCTCCTCCCTCGATTTCTGATAAGAATTAAGGATCAGTATTTGATGTTTCTTCATTCTTCATATTCATATGTGTTACTTCCAAGTAGATTTTCTTCATCATATAGATGGTGCTACTCTTAACTTGAAGTCGATTATCAACTATTGTGATAATGTAAGGGGAATATTTCTCACAGACAGACGCTAAACTATTGTGTGCCAAAAAACTAGTTACGGTAGAATAAAACTTCACACCTTAGCTTGTATGGAAATCCAGCATAGATAGTTGAAAAGAGAATAAGAAACTTCAAAATTTTTATGTGGAAAACTGAAGAGGGAGAAATCAAGCTTTCAAGAAAAATGCTCCACTACATATCTACTTTGGAGTACAAAGTTTAAATTTTCCCGATAACGGGATTACAATGTTGTATGTTAGAAGCTTGATAATGGGAATTTTAGAATCAGGTAACAACATCTATGCAAAGGTAGTTGGGATGTAACGGTTATTGGTGGTAGTTGGCGATGATAATAAGTGACGATCGATGACAACTATAGTGATGACGAACTTAAACTTCTAGCTCTCTCTCAGCTTTCTCCTAAGTTGCTTCCAGCTCCTCCTCCCCTCATGACAAGAATGGGGTTCTATTTATAAGATTCTAAGAGGGGTATTTTGGTCATTATAGATAAAATCTCAAAACACTCCATCGAATGGTTCATATTGATTCATTTGATCATAGAAAGTTTTTTTGGTAATTTGACCATTCAAATGACCTTCGATCTGAGTAATCTTAGGCTTGTTGGATTGGTCTCATCGAGCCGCTCAATTCTACTATAAGCATGTCAAATTTGAAAGTGATTTGGTCATTTAGTCAGTATTTTGAAGTTTTCATATGTAACTTTTGGGCTTTATTTGAATTCATTTAGGCTCGATTTGACTCGATTCTAGTATTATTGGACTCATTTTACCAAGTCATTTAATTTGATTGTATACATGCTTTAACTTGAGATTTGTGCTTGATTTATAAAAAGAGATATATCAAGTGCATATTATATTTATCTTGAGCCTCTCTACATTTCAATCACTCTAGCACACTCTTCACCCTCACACACAAAAGAATAAGAGAAAAGATAAAAAAATTATAGACCTGAGGGTGTACTTATTGAGGTGATTGGGTACGACATCAGGAATAGTGCACTATCTTAAAAGATAGAAATCACTACTCTATGATGGACCAAATCACCTAATAAGGACTCCTAAGGCATGATGGGTCTTCGAATGTACCAGAGAATTTTCTCCTATTTTACATGAATGAATAAAATATAGTTTATTTAAACCGGGTTCTAAAGTTACCTATGGGGGCAAGCCCACATAGTTAATTACATCATAAGGAAGGTGAGTTTCTTAAGAATACTCTCGATTAAAGTAGATAATTATTATCTCTAAAGATTTCAAAGATAGGACTATCAATAAATTTATTATATTTAGAAAATCAAGAGGATTGATCAAAAGGAGATGAGGGGATAGAGCATCCCAAACTATCTATGGTTGGGCTTTATATATTTGAAATTAGAGAATTATATATTAGAGTTGAAATTTTATTAGAAAACTAGGACTTATAATCCCACAATACAAGATTATGGAGAAGCATAAGAGGTGAGGATTTATACTTGTAGCCCGATGAGAAATAGTGACTTCAGATCCTAAATCTAAGGAGCTTTAGTGAGGGCCAAAGCACATGTTAAATTTAAGGTAAGAAATGGGTATATTGTTTACCTCTATAAGAGAGGGTAAACCACTCAACTGTTCGACTTATAATCGCCTGTAGTGGCAGCCAACTAATTTATCTAATATTTTAAAATTATGTGGTCAAGTAATATATTTTGCAATATGGTTAGGTTGTTATTATTTAGAAAGAAACTAAAGTTCTTAAAACCCACTCCTAAGAGACTGTGAGTGAGGAATAATAATGACTTAGTCTAATGCAAAATTTATCAAATTTTATTTGATTTTGGACTCTTCATTTTGACAAAGGCTATAGGATTTTATATGTCTAAATGCATGATGAAATAGGGTTATTGGATAAATCAAAGAGAAAGAGGTGTTTTCCACCACAAGGAGACCCTCAAAGGTCAAGTCTTTCCTTATCATGCAAGGATGGAAATCCTCTCTCAAGAATAAAACAAGATGATATGCATGATATTAAGCATACAACATTTAGCTAAAGGGTTGCTAAATCTTTTAATTATCTTGATTTAATGCCTAGGCTTTAAGTTAGGTCATGAGTTGTTTAGAAAATTTATTTATGAGTTATAGTTGGGATAGAAAAATTAATTTTTTCTAAAGAGCCTAACCGGATCCAGGCCACACATTAAATCATCATACATGAAAACATTAAGAAAATACATATCATTTCTATTACACAATTATAAATAAAGCATCAAACAATTTATAAACCCAATGTAAAAAATAAAAAGATATAACTTGAAAAGAGAAATGGGTAGTGAATACCCTTATAAACCCAAGATATGAAAGAATAATTATAAATTTTACAAATAAATGAATGCTAGGGGGGGTTTCCCCTTTCTTCTTTCTTCATATCTTCTCTTCTTTCTTCTTTGGCTTGGTTTAAATGTACTTGCTTCAAAGGCATCACGGGGCCTCCCAAGACAAAGCCTTTTAGCCTCCGCTCATCCTAATCCCCCATAACACTAATCCTAATTTTTGATGGACAATTACATTAAAAATAGGAAAAGTAAATCTGACTACACTTGTAAGACAAGTATTAGCTAAAACACCATTCAACTTAAGCAGTTATATGTATAATTTGGACTCAGGACCCTACACATGGGTAATCAAGTCCACCTGTCCTAATTTAGATTATGCTTAGAGGTTAAGCAACCTGCAAAAGAGAGCATTTATATTTATTTTAAGCACCCCTTAAGCACAATATCTTATAGAAAATATGATTAGGCTCATCACGGCCTAACATCTAGTCTACGAAACATACATCCTAACATCCAGTCTACAACAATACATCACAAAATAAACATACATCAAACCATGCACTGCCCTAACATAAACTAAATGGTGACTCAATCTAAGGTGTGTATTAAAGCTTGTGAATATCCTAACTAGTCTTTGTTGTAATTTTCTAAGTGTGAAAGACGTTTAATCATAAAGGGTGATTTCACTTTAAGTGGCTTAATGGATTTGCAAGTTTTACTTAATGTTCTTTTTGTTTCATTTGACCTACTAAATAACTAAGTGTTATAAAAAGAAGAGAAGAGAGGATCACTCTCTTTCATCCCTACCTTAAGTCACATCTAAAGCAAATTAATTAAATTAATTCTCTTTAGTGAATGGCTTATCACATATTTTAATTAGTCCTAGGTTTATGTTCACTTTAAATAATCTCATTCAACAAGAAAGACATCTTAAGATTAATTACAATTAATTACTATCACATAACATATATATTTTTCCATTTCTTTCCATCATATATAACATGCATATGGTTAAGTCCTAAACATAACTATACATGCAATTTATATCTTAGCACACTTAAATGATGAATGTAAGCAAATGTACCTGGAATTGATGTTTCATTTGGTGGAATTATTTTATCATGTTAATTTAAAGCTCTATCTAAATTCTTATATAAAATCATAAGAAAAGAACTTTAAATCACATGACTAATCAATCTAACTACTTGGACAAAGTATGAATGCATGTCTTTTTAATAGAAAGAGGGAGGGTTTTCATTCATTAGCTAAATACATTCAAATGTATATAAGTTTTAAGCAAGTACGTCGCCATTGTTCTGCACCAGGGGAGTGAGGTAGGAATCTTCTTGGGGCTACTTAAAGCCACGTGTCCTAGGAATGTCCAGACTAATATACCTGCTATTCTTAAATACATATGGATGTATAAGCAACTATAAGAATAAAAAAATCCTACAAAAGTAGAGTTTGAATTAATTGATTTATTTGTATGAATGAATTAAAGCTCTATCTATATTCTAATGTCAAAATACATAAGAATGAAATCAAACGAGTATGTCACCATTGTTCTGCACCAAGAGAGTGAGGTAGGAGCATTGGGCTACTTAAAGCTGCGCATCCCCGGAATGTCCAGACTAATATACCCATTAACATTCAAACTTATGCAAATCAACACATGAATGAAAGAAAGGAATTTTACTTCATACACTATACTTATATTTGCATGCACATCCTATGTATGCATAACTAAATTCACAATATATATTATTATTCATTGATAAGCTTTTTGAAAATATATTTGTGATTTAATAGTGATAATAACCACACATATTTCTAATTAAGTCAACACATGCAAATTTGACATAAAGGAAATTATTTATTTTTAAATTATTTTTGAAAGAAATGAATGCATGACTACAAGTGGCATACAACATTTTAACATGATTGGAAAGAAAAAAAAGAAACACAAGCATATAATCTCATTCAATCCAACTAATTCCTAAGGACAATCACATTGAACAAGCTTATTTAAAATAAATCAAAATTTCTTAAGCCATTTTTTGATCTTTATGTTTGATTTGATTTAAGAGATGAGAGAAATTTTGTTAATCCTAGTCATTCCCCATGTGTGAGTTAATTTGATTTAATGAAAAGGAATTAAACTGATTTTATGGCTTAATTAGGTTGAGGTATGAATTAAATCAATTAATTAAACCCTTACATACATCACCTTAAGTTAATTAATTAAATAATGATGAGCCAACATGAGATGCAACCATATAGAAAAGTAAATTAGCAATGCTCCTAAGAAATGAAAGGGGCCTAATGCAATTGGCTGATAATCAATAGTTAATTAAGCTTAAGAAATTTGTCTAATTACTTTTAAGATTTCATTAAATTTCTAGACTTTTAAACATCTAAAGAACTACCCAAGGTTGATTAATCAAAGTTAAGAATGAATTCGATTTTAAATTAATTTAATTAAGGTCTTAATTGGTTAATTAAATCTTTTGATTATGCTTTAATTAGGGTAATGAAGTTAACTTAGGGAAAGAGATCAAGAAGAGGCCTCAATCCCAATCCCTAAGTTATTTAAAATAATCAATTAGGCTCTGGAATAATTAGATTCCATTTTCTTTTAATTGATTAATTAAGTGGCTAATTAATTACTTAAACTTTAATTAATTTGAAACAAATGAAGAGGCTTAATGAAATGGTTATAAGGAGTAAACCTAAACTATTTCCATGACTTTTCACTTTTAACATATTGCAATAAGCTTAGTTAGTGGATTAATTTACTATTCATTTGCTTAATTAATTATGAATTGAATTAAAGGGTAGTTAAGGTTCAATTAACCAATTTCTCATTAAGCATCTAATAAATTCCAAGATAAATAGGGGAGGCAGAGGTCATCCCTCTAAATATGCTCTAAAATTTTAGAGTTAATTAGATACTTAATGATAGAGTAATTATACTAATAACCTTTTTAATTAAAATCTAATTAAGCTAAAATCACTATTTAAAATCACTTAATGACCTTTAAAATGAACCCACATTTATATTTTTTTGGATTTTTTACAGTTAGTTATAAATTTTGGAAGTTTCAGCCTTAAAAATTAATTAAAAAGCCCTAATTAAGCTATCTAACCATGTGGCGCCTAACGTACATGTCACATGGAGTGAGGGATTATTGTTATCGATCAAGTTGAGTCAAATGCCAGCGGACTTCTCTGGACCGCCCATCTAAGATCAGATGACCATGATTAAATCTTACGATTAAGGAGAAAATAGAGGGGATCTAAGCGTGAGTTGATCATGATTGTTTGCTCCAATCATGCAGAATGAACGACCCATGATCCATCCTCCTACGAGCAATGAATGATGGAGCCCGTCCGCCATGGATCATTTGATCTGAGCTCACCTAAGCTCGGATCCACTCCAAACTCAACCCATACCTTCGTGCGAAGGATCCACAAGGATCCAACGACTAGGATGGGTTTAAATGCAAGTTTTCTTTGAAAAGGACCAACACATTTTAAACAAGGATCGATTTTAATGGCATACCTCATCGAAGCTTTTGACTGGTGATTCCAACAATTGGGAAGCTTCATTTCTTAGAAATGAAGCCTTGTTGAGATGCATGAGCTTTGATCTGAGGTGGATTACTTTAGAGGCCAAGATCCTCCATTTGAGCATTTGGACTTGATCGAACTCATGCCTAGAGTGGATTTGGAGTTTGAGAAATGTCTTCAATGGCTTCAATGAAACACAAGGATGGTGTGTGCAAGTTTAATTGAAGTTTGGTTGAGAGAAGGATGAGTTTGAATCAAAGGAGGGATGCCCTATTTCAGCTGTGCACGGGAATGGAGAATTTTGGTGAAGGGAAACTCAGAAGTCTTGGGGAAGCTCTAGGATTTTGAAAACACTTCAGTGAATTTGAATTGTGCCAATCCCTATGAGAATTGAGCGAGTATACCCCAAAATTGAATGTGATGGACGGACGTGATTGAACTTGAAATTTTGGTCAATCAATCGCCGCCATGGCTCCGGACTTGTCTCCATCGAGTCCATGTGGCAGGACCTAAGTGGGGGAAGCTATGGGAGGAGTCTCCAAGGATGATAAGGGTAGGTGGTTGCTAATTTCTCCTTTGCTTTGTCCATGGGTTTTAGCTTTGAGTGAGGAGGAGGAGTTGAATGTCCCTTAGTCTATGGTTGATCCTGGGCCTGCTAAGGTTGGGCTAGAAAGGTTAAGCATACCCCATTTAGTAATGGGATGGCTTCCATGGTGATGGGAGAGTGTATTGTAGGATTTGATTTGGTTTGGTTTGATTAGGGTGCCAATTTGACATTTTAGGTTAATTTGGGCTAGGTTTGGTCAAGTTGACCAATTGGTTAAATTGGGCTCAATCATGGCTTTGGTCAAGTTCAATAATTGATTTGGAATGAACTTGAGCTATTAGTTACAATCAATTTGGGTTAAATCAGATTTGACCTATTTTAGCTTTTTAGTCCAATTTGGATCAACTTAGGTCAAATGGTCAATTAGACTTGGTTTGGCTCGATTAAGGGTTTGGTCATGTTTAATCACTGATTATGAATGGGTTTGAGTCAATGGTTTCAATCAATTTAGTATATGGTGGGTTTTGGCTAGTTTGGGTGTCATTTGGGCTAAAGGTTGACTTGGTCAAGGACCAAGTTGACTTGGTTTGACCCAATTCAAGGTAGTTGATCACCCTAGGATGATTGTTGATCATGATATAAGGTTTGGATGGCCTTGGTTCAATTCAATATGAGCTGGGTTAGAATTTGGCTCAATAAGGTCCTTTAGCTCACTTTGGGTTAAGTGGACCTAAATGAGTCAATTGGTTTATTTTAGCTTGATTCAAGTTTAGTTGAACTCATATATAAGCCTAGGATTTTAATATAAATCCAACTACAATCAATTTGGAGTGTAATAGATTTTGGCTCATTTGAAGTTTTCAGTCAAAAAGGCTAACTTAGGCTTGACTTTGGTTGACTTGAGCTTGGTTTGATAATTATAATTTATGTTTATATTTGGGTGAGTGGTTAAAAGAATGATTGATTCATGAAGAAATTCATGGATTTTGAATTGATTTGGATAAGATTTGGCCAAGTTCAAGAAATTGGCTTAAAAGGTTAAAATTGAAATTTTGATTTGATTTGGGTTTAGTTTTGGCTATTTGGATTTATATTTCATTTATATTTGGGAGTATAAATGAAGATATGAATGATTCATGAGAAAATCACTTGAGTTTGGAGTGATTTGGAAGCAAGTTTAACCAAGCTTAAGGATGTAGGTCAAAAGGGTTTAAGTAGGGAATTGAGTTAGTTTGATTTATTTTTGGTCATTAGAGGGTGGGTTTCATTTATATTTGTAAATATAAATGAATGAAAAATTGATTTTGGGTTGATTTGGGTAGAGATTTGATCAAGCCTATGGAGGTAGGTCCATATAGCCTAAGAAAGGTCTTGATTTGGTTTGATTTAGTTTGATTTGATTTGGCTTATTTGAATTTGGATTTCATTTATATTTCTAAAAATAGATGAGGCAATGATTGATTTATAAAGAAATTAACCAAGTTTGATTTGGTTCAAAGGGGGTTTTGGCTAAGCATATGAAGACAGTTCATATGGCTTTGAAAGAGATTTTGGAATTTGAATTTTATTTTGGGTTTCAATCATTTGATTTGGAATTTGGGTTGGAATTTGATTTGAATTGAATTGGTATTTCAAAATATCAATTTAATTGGGATTGATCTGAATTTGATCAAGGCTAAGTCCATAAGATAAAATCAAATGGCTTAGGAAGGATTTTGGAATTTGAATTTGATTTTGGGTTTCAATCATTTGGTTTGGAATTTAGGTTGGAATTTGATTTGAGATTAAATTGTATTTTAGAAAATAAATTGAATTGGGGTTGATTTTAATTTTATTAAGGATAAGAACAAAAGATAAAATCAAAAGGCTTAGGAAGGGTTTTAGAATTTGAATTTGATCATGGGTTTCAATCATTTGATTTGGAATTGGATTTAGGATTTGGATTTGAATTTGAGATTTGGTTTGAGGAAGAAAGCATGGGTTGGGTTTAAGGCTATAGGGTAGGAAAGTTTTCCTAAGTCCCTAAGGCATGACCCATTCTAATGCTAATCCTTGAAGGTCTCTAGGATTAAGGTAAGTGTTCACCTAATCACTAAAAGTGTCATAAGACTAAGGAGCTCTTAGTGTCTACAAGAGTCCTAGATATATGTTGAGGAAGTTGAGAACTTACTCTAAAAGTGAGGTCAATAAAAGGGCACCCAATAGGTGTAGTGTAACTAACGAGGTGCACTACATGTATTGGTGTTGACCGAGACGATCAACAACATCCGAAGGATTGCAAGCATTAATAGAAATGATCTACCCCTAAACTTGAGATGTAGATGGAATCAAGATCTTAGTGTAATGCAACTCAACTTATGCCGAGGGCATAAGAGAGGAAGAAAGGATCCACTGAGGGATCAAGTATGTGAACCTTCCACTAGGGAAACAGGTTCAAACTATTCATAGAGAGGATAAGGGTTTGAGTTGGTTTCATATGATTTAGGGAGGAAAGATCCACTGGGGATTCGGACTTATAACCCACTAGGGATGGAGGATTGGGACTTATAACCTATCGAGGATGAGTGCTTGAACCATCCACTAGGGAAGCAGGTCCAGATTATCCATTAGGGATAGGGATTTGATTTGGTTTGATTTTATGAAGCTCCACTAAATAGAGGATATGATTCACACCTCGTTGGGGAGAAATTTGATTTGACTTGATTGGTGGGGCATCCATTATGGATGAGAATTTAATTTGTTGGCTTATGATTTGAGGCTCCACTGGGGAGAAATTTGATTTGATTTTGAGGGCACATATGCCTGAGATATGTGCTTGGATCCACTGGAGATAAGATGGGTTTAATATATGTATTTCTTTGGTTTATTTATTTGGAAGTATCAAAGAGTGGATGGATTTAGAACAGACTCCACTAGGGAGGATGATGGATTTATTTAGCTAGACCCTATTGGTGTGCGATGGATCTACTAAGAATGAGCTAATATTAGCCTAGTCCTATCTTAGATTTATAAATCCAAAGGGATAGTCTACCTGTCATTAGGTAGGATTTACCAACCTAAGGGGTGCCTTTCGATGTGTAATGGTCAAGTCATGAAGAAAACTTATAGACTTACAACTTCCTAAATAAGGAACCACTAGGGTGATTGGTTGATAGCACAACAAATCGAACCTGACCTAAGGCAACTATTGAGCGAATGCCACTAACTCATATCAACTTAAGAATAGTCAAGATCAATTTAATTTTAGATGGACCTTATCAGTGTGCGATGGATCCATTAAGAAGGGGCTAATATCAGCCTAGTCCTATCTTAGATTTACAAATCCAAAGGGATAGTCTACCGATCACGGGGTAGAGCTAACCAACCTAAGAGGTGCCTTTAGGTGTGCAATGGTCAAGTAAAGAAGAAAGGTTGTAGACTTATAACTTCCTAAACAAGAAACCACTGAGGTGAACGGTTGATAGCACAATAAATCAAACCTGACCTAAGGCTACCCGTTGATGTGCAATGGTCATGCTGGAGAGAATGCATGATAGACTTACATCCTTCAAAGCATGAACGACCATTGTGGTGACCTGTTGGTGGCACAACAAGTCAAACTCGATCTAAGGGTAACTACTAAGAGAATGCTGACCCGGGGACTTATCTTAGCTCAAAAGTAGTCAAATGATTCCTATAGGGAGTTTTGCTGACACTACCCTAAAGATAGGATGCTTGCTAGGGAAAAGGTATCACTGGGGGTTTTGCTCCTAATTCACAAGTGAATATATATATTTTTTATTTTATTTATATGTTTGTGTGGTGGACCCTGTTGGTGTGCCAAGGACCACACTGAGAAGGGGCTTATATCAGCCTAGTCCTATCTAAGACTTATTGAACTAAGGGAAAATCTGCACATCTATAAGACAAATTCTTCAACCACATGGGTGGCTACTAGGAAAGGGGGAATGTCTAATCCAAGAGTAATCGGGGTAGTATCTAAATAGGATTTCTAAGGAAGTGATCCAAATAGAGTGCCCAAAGGGGAGGTGCCGTTAGGGGCTTTATCCAGGACCTTGTAAAAGAAATCTTATAAGTATATGGTGGCCAACTATGGGAGAAAGCTTGTAGACTTACATCTACCATGAGTGGTGTATTCACTGGGTGGGTTGCCGTTAGCATGGCGATAACCAACCAACCTAAGGTTTCCTTTGGTTTGCGACGATCAATCTGAGAAAAATGGCTTGTAGACTTACATCTTCACAGACAGAAATGATCATCAGGATAGTCTGTCATCGGCGAGATAGGTGTTATCTGACCTAGGGTGACTACCAAGTGGGGAGTCCCATGTAAGGACTGGACTCAGACTTAAAGTAGTTAGGAGGAAAGGAGCCACTAGGAGACTTATCCTAAATCTTGAATATAATAAACCTAGTTAGTGCATGATGGATGGCTCAAGAAGAAAGCATGTAGGCTTACATCCTCTTAAACAAAGTCAACATGTGGTAGCTCACCGGCTGCTCAATAAGGCCTACCAAACTAAGGTGATCTAATGTTCAAGTTCGAAAGAAAGCATGTAGACTTACATCCTCCAGAAAAGTAACCACTAGGGTGACATACTTGTAAGGTAGCATGTCAGCCCGACCTAGAGCAGCTAATGAGTGATTGCCATAAGGGGCTTTATCTCACATCAAAAGAGCCTGAGAAAAAAGATATATGTTTGTTTTATGTGGTTGTGTAGATTATGTTGGTGTTGTCTCACTAAAGGATAGGACGCCGCTTGGGTTCCTTACACCTACCCTAAACACATCATGGTAGATTAATAAGCAAATGTATTTTTAACCAATAGGAAGAGATGGAGTTTGAGTGTATGTGTGTATATGAGGGGGGGGAGGACACCATGAGAGTATGTACTTATTGAGGTGATCGGGTATGACATCAATGAATAGTGCACTATCTTGAAAGATAGAAATCACTATCCTAAGATGGACCTAATCACCTAATAAGGTCTCCTAAGGCATGATGGGTCTACGAATGTACCAGAGATACAAATTGAACCTGACCTAAGGTGACTATTTGAGCAAATTCCACTGTGGACTCATATCGACTCAAGATTAGTCAATTAATTTAATTTGGGATGGACCCTATCGGTGTGACATAGATCTACTAAGAAGGAGCTAATATCATCCTAGACCTATCTTAGATTTACAAATCTAAAGGGATAGTCTATCGGCCATAGGGTACAACTAACCAACCTAAAGGGGGCCTTTCGATGTACAATGGTCAAGTTAGAAAGAAATCATGTAGACTTACAACTTCCTGCAAAGAACCACTAGGGTGATCGATTGATAGCACAACAACCCAACGACTAAGGCCATCGCGGATAGTCATGGAAAGAATGTGTGATAGACTTATATCTTCCAAAGCAAGGATGACCACTAGGGTGACCTGTTGGTGGCACAATGAGTCGAACCTGACCTAAGGGAAACTACTGAAAAAGTGCCAACCCGGGGACTTATCTCAACTCGAAAGTAGTTAGAAGATTCTTATAGAGAGTTTTACTGACACTGCCCTAAAGATAGGATGCCTACTTGGGAAAAGGTACCGCTTGGGGTGTTCCTCCTAATCCACAAATAAAAATATATATTTATTTTGTTATATGTGTGTGGACCCTATTGGTGTGCGAGGGACCACACTGAGAAAGAGCTTATATCAGCATAGTCATATCTCAGACTTACTAGATTAAGGGAGAATCTGCATATCCGCGAGACAAATTCTCTAACCATAGGGGTGGCTACTAAGAATGGTAGATTATCCAATCCAAGAGTAATCGGGATAGTATCTAAATGGCGCTAAGGACGTAATCCAAATAGAGTGCCCACAGTAGAGGTGCCTCTAGGGGCATTATCCATAACTCTATAAAAGAAAGCCTGTAGGTGTTTGGTGGCTAACTCAAGGACAAAGCACGGGGACTCACTCTGCTAAGAGTGGTGTATCCACCAGGTGGGTTGCCGTCAGCATGGTGAACACCAACAAACCTAAGGTGTCTGTCAGTGTGCAACAATCAGTCTTAGAAGAAGGCATGTAGAGTTACATCTCCTTAAAGTGGAACTGATTGTCGGGATAGTCTGTCTTCAGCTCGACAGGGGAAATTCGACCTAGGGTGACTACCAAGTGGGGAGTCATAAAGAAGGACTCGACCCAGACTTGAAGTAGTCAAAAGGAAAGGAGCCGCTGGGGGATTTACCCTAAACATCTAATATACTCGACTTATTCAGTGCATAATGGCTAGTCCAAGAAGAAAGCGTGTAGGCTTTCATCTTCTTAAACAAAGTCAACATGGGGTAGCTTACTGGCTGTGCAGTAATGCCTACCAAACTAACAGGGCACTTGTCAATTTGCAATGGTCAAGTTAGAAAAGAAAGCATAGCAGACTTAGATCTTCCTTAATAAGGGACCACTAGGGTGACACACTAGCAATATAGCATGTCAGCCCGACATAGAGCAGCTAATGAGTGAGTGCCACACGAGGCTTGCTCTCACATCAACATAACCCGAGACAAAATATATGTGTTTGTGTTGTGAGAGAAGGAAAAGGATGTCGCTTGGGTTCTCTTACACCTATCCTAAACACATCGAAGAATGGATGAAATGATGCCACAATTGGCAGTTGTAACTCTACCAAGAAAGGATGCCGCTTGGGTTCTCTTACACTTAACTTAGTTGTACTAGTCAAAATAGAATGCCTATTGGGTTCTCTTACACCTATCATAATAGCACTAGAGAAACATGTGTAGTTTATGTTTGTGTTGATGAAAGATAGGATTCCACAGGTTCTCTTACACCTATCCTAAACACATCATGGCGGATTCGCAAGGAAAGATATTTCTAACCAAATATGAAGAGATGGAATTTGAAATGAAGAGAAGTTTTATTGATAATTATTTTTAAACAAGATTTATGTATAATATTTTTTAGGTAGAGCCCATTGACTAGAAGCATAGGGCACTCACCCTTACAATTTATGAGCTGATAAGATCCTCCTTGGTAGGCCTTCTCTATGGTAAAAGGGCCTTCTCAAGTGGGTTCAAACTTGCCTCCCATCTTTTGACAGGCAGCAATTAGTCTCTTTAGAACTAAAATAACTCTCCTACTTGAAAAGCTCTATGATAAACCAACTTGTTATGAGCTTGAATCATTTTGGCTTTATACAACTCAAGATTCTAGCATGCCCTAAGGCATCTCTCCTCCAAATCTTTGAGCTCTTCTAATCACAAATTGGCATTCTGCCCCATTATGATCTTACTACTCACAACTATCCTTAATGATGGGAGTTAAACTTCTAATGGTAGAACTGCTTCAGACCCATACACTAAGGATAAAGGGATAGATTGAGTTGGAGTTCTGTATGTGGTGTGGTGAGCCCAGAAGGCTTCACTAACTGCTCATGCCACTGTCACTTATTATCATCGAGCATCTTTTTTAATATTTGGATGAGAGTTTTATTGAAGGCTTCTGCTAAGTCATTTGTCCATAGGTAGTAGATAGCAGAGTATCTCCAATCAATGTTGTATCTTCGGGCAAAGATGTTGATTTTAGTGTTCTTGAATGCAATACCATTATCAGATATAATTCATCGAGGTACTCTAAACCTATATACAATATGATTCCTGGAAAACTAGAGCATATGCTGAGCTGTGACCTCTCTGAGTGGGATTGCCTCCATCCACTTAGAAAAGTTATCATTGGCAGCTTGAATGAACTGATGACCCTTGGAAGAAGGAGGATTGATTGGACCCACTATGTCGGTACCCCAACACTCAAATGACCATGAGGCTAATATAGGATGTAGAATGTTGGGTGATTGGTGGAGGACCACACCGTGCACCTAACATTGGGTGGATCCTGATCTTGAAATTTCATTTTGATCGACGATGCACTCCACATAATCTGATTTGGTCATGATCTTATGGGCTTCGTGTTTATCTAAATAATGTAACCACATATGATCGAAGGACCGCCAATATAAGGTGCCATCCATGAGGGAAGGGCTCTCTGTTTCACCTAATGGGCTAATGACTTCTCTTGAGGTAGTTTTCCTGTATGCAAGTAATCCATGAATGATTGCATCCAATCTCACTCATCATCATTTTTAGCAATGATAACCTCCCCTTCAAGAGAGAGTCTCTCGATGAGTTCAACATCAATAAAGGATAGGACTTATCTATTTTGGAACCTTATTGGTACGGACTCATCTTCTGGACACGCTAACACCTTAGCAAGCTTGGCTAATGCATTTGCCACTATGTTCTCTCCGCGAGGAATCTTATAAATGGTAACCTCTAGGGTTTGGGCCAACAACTCCATGGTATACTTATGATAATGATGGAGCTTAAGATTTAGACTTTGTAAGACTCAACAATTTGGTTGATAACTAACTAAGAATCCTCAAAGATGTTGATGCTCTTGATGCATAATGTAATGGTAACTATAGACCAGCAATCAAAGCCTCATATTTGGCTTCGTTGTTGGTGCATGGATTGGATTTATGATATGAGATTCTTATCGCATTGTGGTCGAGAGTTAGGAGAACTATTCTTACCCTTGACTTTCTTGGGATAGTAGATTGTGGTTCTTCTTCTCTTTGAGATCAAGTCGCACCATCAAAGTACATATGTCAATGGTGAATGCAAGTGTCCCCTAAGTTCATGATTATTCATCAGGGAGGTCATCACTAAGCAGAGAATCAGCAGGAAGTGGGTGTGCTACTAAGAAATCTACTAGTGCCTGTCCTTTCACCTTCATAGAGGGGTATGAAAGAAATATCAAACTGTGATAAAATCATGGACCAACACATCAACCATCCGGATAACGTCGACCATGTCATGATATATTATAGTGGATTGATCCTAGAGATCACATTCACCTTATAAGAAAGCATGTAGTGATGTAGCTTGTGGGATGCAAAGATTAAAGCTAGGCGCTTCTTAATAGGTGGATAGTTTGCCTTGGGATTGGGATGATGATGAGAGAGTGCATTTTCTTTCCCTTCATCATTGGTTTGGGCCAACAAATCATTAAGGGAGTCATCTAATATAACAATATATAGTATCAATGGCTTGCCTAGATAGTCGCTATAACAAGGCGATCATGTAGTGCTTGATGTCTTCAAAGGCTTCATTCCACTTGAACTTGAGGTCCTTTTTGACAAGTGCTAAAATGGTTGGCACCTTCCTAATAAGTTGAAAATGAAGCATCTTAGATATGTCAACCGCCCTTAAAATGATTTGAGTTGTGTTAGACTTTTAGGGGTGGCATTTCTAATATCTCCTTAATCATTTGAGGATCGATTTCTATCCCATGGTGTTGAACAACAAACCCATGGAATTTCTCCTAAGCTACTCCAAATGCACACTTCATTTTAAGGTTAAATTATCTTAACCATTCGAAAATTACTCTCAAGTAAAAGAGATGATCTTCCTTTTCTTTACTTTTGACTACAAGATCATCAACATGACATTTAGCTTGATGATTAATGATTTCATTGAAGATCTGCGTCATGGTCCCCTGGTATGTAGCATTGATAATTTTAAGGCTGAAAGGCATGACCTTATAACAAAAGGTTCTGATCAGGGTTCAAAAAGTAATATTTTTCTCATCCTCAAGGGCCATCTTAATTTGAATGTAGCCAGATGACCCATTCATGAAAGAGAATACTACATGAGATGAGGCAATGTCCACCATCAGTTCTGAAATTGGTAGTGAAAATTCATCTTTAGGAAATGCCTTGTTTATATCCCTAAAATCAGTGCATATGCAAATTTGGCCTTTATTTTTTTTAACTAGAACAACACTGGCCAACCAGGTAGGATATTTTTCTTCCCTGATAAAACTAGCATCGATCAGTTTCTTTACTTCATAAATGACATGTTGTTCAATGTCTAATCGCATGAGTCTAGGAGTTTGCTAGATAGGGTTAACATTAGGGTCTATTTCTAGCTTGTCGATTACTACGTCAGAAGATAAACTAGGAATTTCTTCATAACTCCATCCAAAGCAGTCCTTAAACTCAGCTAATAGTCTAACTAACTTATTAGTTTCTTCTTCATTCAATAAGGAACTGATGTATGTCGGACGTGGATATTTTTTTGTTCATAAGTTGATTTCTTTGAGCTCGATAAAGGTTGATCTAATTTCTTCTTCAAACTCTGGTGGTGCATCTCTGACTTCAAAATCATTTGGATCATCTGAGATTTCTAAGCACACCTCTTCATATGAATTAACATGATTTGAAAAGAACATATCAGATTCCAAATAATTTGTGATGATTAGGCAATAATTGTCATCATCAACTGGACTCACTGTGCCAAATTCTAGTCCTGGTCTTGATTGATGATGCCTGCTTTGGTTGTCCCATAGCCTTTCAAAGTAATCTGACCTGTGTTTAGACCAAGTATGTGGGATTAATCCCTTCTTTACTAAGTTAATAACACAAGGTGAATACTAATCAAAATATAGTTGTATTAAATCTTTATATGAATAATCCTCAAGTTCAACATCGGCTTCTTGACTTGAGGATGATGCTCCCAACAAAAATCTCTTCAGCCTAACATCTATGGATGACTTGGGGGCCTCCTTAACTACCAAACCTTCAACTTTTTGGGAAGAGGATGAGGTTAGAGCTAAGGTTCCCAACTATTGTCTGACTGTTCTATATTATAATGATTCAAATACATTAAAGCTTTTCTTGGAGGTCTGGTCTTCATCATTATCTAGCATCAATGTCACCTCCAATGGGACCCATTTAGAGGGGTTGTTTGGCATGCTAACCACATAAGACTTATCCTCCAAACTGGAATCCAAATCTATATAGATAGTAGAAGTACTCCTATGAACTAGAACAGAGCTCCTGTTGGCTAGCCACCAACAATGAGGTCTTTCACCTCTAGAACTGCCTCTGGATCTGCCTCTTCCTCTACCCAATGGTCATATGGAGGAACAAACTATGGGTGGAATCTAACTTCATGCTCTACTTCTTCCTCAGTGTCTGATTCTCGTTCACTTGTATTTTCATTTTCATTTTATTTTTTATTTTTCTTTTCTTCTTCTTTTGTTTCTTTTGTTTTTGAACATTGATCAAGTTCATGAGAATAGACTTATTGATTTGGAGAAAGATAGTAGGGCGCATCCTCATATATCTTGACCTTTCTAACTGAAAATGGCTTCAAGTCTCCTTTAACATAATACTCGATTCCACCACTTCTAAATTTGATGCACTTATGTAAAGATGATGAAACCATGTTATTTCTATGTATCCAAGGCCTATCGAGCAAAACAATGAAAGATGTATCTGAATCAATTATGTAGAACTTGGCTTCTGTCTTCCAGTCATCTTTCTAATGGAAACACTATGGAGCCTAAAGCCCTCTGTCCATGCTCATTGTACCCTCTCAGCATCATTCGATCTCCTCAGAGTTTGGAGATGTCAATCCTCAAGTAGGCAAGGTCTTTAGACTCATAATGTTCACTGATGCACCTGAATCAACTAATACTCATGAGAGTCTGAATCTGCCCATGTCCACTATGATGTAGAGGGAATGGTTGTGCTCGGTTGTCCCCAAAAGAAGGTCTTCATCAATGAATGTAACTCCTATGCTTCTCTTGAATAACATTCCTCTTCTCAATAGGTCGCTAGCTAAGCATATTTGATCAAGAAGGGCCTTGATCAATGACTCCTCATCTCTTTGGATAAAATAAGGGCATCATATATGCTTAGTTTAGGAAACTTTCTCAAGTGAGCGAGACATTGTAGTCAACTGAGTCCTCCACAAGCATATCCATCAAGTGGAGCATCTTGTGGAGGGGCTTCTTGATCACTAGAACCAATGACTTACTTACCCTTATCTTGAGGTGCTACCCTAGGAGGTAGAACTTTACCACTATAGAGGTTTACTTCAGTGACTTCATGAGATAGTTTAGTGAAAAGTTCTACCTACTCATCAGGTTCACCTACAACTTCTCCTATGGGATCATTAAAGTTGGATAACACCAAAGCAATCTTAATCGATGAACCTAAATGATTTAGTAATAGAATATCAATTTTTTAAATCAAAAGAGGAATGATCAGAACTAGAGTTATTATTATTAATTAGACTTGAAGAGCTATTTATAGGAATGAAATCAGATCATCAAGTGACATAAATGTAAGTGGAATCAATTTTCTTTGTTGATTTCTTAGATTTGGATGGAGGTACAAAGTATAAATAAAATAAAGTAAGTAGAGTGAGGGATTTGGCACCCTCCAGCATATAATATGGTCGCTAGAAGAGGCTGGGAGGAACAAGTGGAAAGGAGTGTTGATGTCGGTGGTTGCACTACAATGCTATCCCAGGAAAGTGGAGGTTGTCGCTGCTGCTGCTGGGCTTCTACCTCCCTCAAGTTATCCTTAGTAACTTGCAAACCTTCCTTAGAGTTGGAGGTTTGAGCTTGCACATGCAAGGAATTTTTCTTATCTTAAATAATTTTTTGAGGTTCGATGAGATATATACCTTCCTTTATCTTGAGGGGATCGCATGTATCCCTAAGAATTACTCTAACAAAACTAGAAGGTTATTCTGATAGGTATTCCTTAGGGATGATGATGGCACTTGACTTGTAGCTACGCTCAAGCCAATTCTTAAAGGTAAAGCAATCTTTTAAGACATGGCCTACCATGCGGTGGTAGGGCAATAGTTTGGATCATGAATCTTGCCCACATCCTCGACCTCTAGCTCTAGTAGCTGAAATCAAGCTTATTTAAGAGATTCTTAAAGATCTTTCTGACTACCTCCCTCTTGAATGAATAAGGTTTATTTAATTTGTCGATAAGAGTAGGTAAGTAATAGCTACCTGGTGGTGGGTAGGAATACGATGATGCCTAATGAGGGAGCATTGGTGGCGTGGCAAGGTGGATATGATGGTGGGGTGGTAGCAGAGGAGTGGAGAGCTGAGCTCGAGGCTTATCTGACTGAACCCTAGCTGGTTGATTCCCCTTATTAACTGTTGTGACTACCCCTGGCTTCTTCTCAAATGCCTTCTGAGGTTTGGGCTTGGCAGACTGGTCCTGGAAAGGAAACTTTTTGGCTTCCCCTTGTAAGCTAGCTGCCTTGTTGATTAGCTTCTTGAAGGTTTTGATTGTAAACCCATTAAGCATGAAAGCAACCGGGCCATGGATATTCTTGAGTAAAATTTTAATGGCGTCTTTATTAGATGGTGATTCATACTAGTTTTATCACCGAATGTAATCAATAAGGACTCATTTGGATTTTCTTTGTCATAATGGGTCACCTACAATAACCCTTTGTTGAGCTCCAAAACCTCTTAATGAAGAGGGTCCAACTCGACAAATGTCTTTGAACATTGTTTTCATACAATCAAATGCAACACCCTACTGCAAATAATCAAGAGAAGGGCATCGCTTCCCTCCGCTACATGAAATGTGCATGTATTGGCGAGGGTTTCCACTACTATCAAAAATCTTGAAGGAAGGAGGTACAAACTTGATAGTATCAAATTCCTGTGTGGTCTGGAACTGAGCCACCTCGGGCTTGTCCCAATGTATTCTTCACCTATTGCTCCACCAACTACTTGATATCCTTCATGCATGGAGGTGCTATCCACCACCTTTATATGCAAGCTACCACTATCTTCCTTTGTGGGAATGCACCTAGGATGATCTGAGGTGTGTGTCAGCTCTACTCTATTGGCTGTTATGGGAGAAGTTGTGACACCAGGGCTGAATTCTGCAATGCTAACATCACTACCATCAACTCCTCAATCTTCCTCCCCATTTTATCAATATGATCATCCCTTTGCTTAAGTTGGTGGAGGAGGTTCTAAGTTGAATGGATGGGTGTCATCTCTTTAACTACTTCTTTTTTCTATGTTGATCTCTAAGGAGCTCTAGTATCGACCATGTGGACTTTCACAATCCTCAAGAAGGTCACCCTCATTAGGATCAAATGCCACCCTCTCATCCTCAATCGGTGATCCTTTAAGTTCCTCTTCTCATAAAGTAAGGTACATCTCATCAAGGAATGATATCCATGTTGGCAAACACTCATGGTGGTAGGGTTTGTGATCAGAAATACATCTCATATACCACTTGATATCTAAGAGGCTACACTAAGAAGATGTGCTCATGGCTGCCCACTATCAATAGAGTGCTATCTCTGCGAGGGTCCATTACCATGGGAATTGTCTCCCTCCCCTCATTTACTATCACTGATGGTGAAAGGTGATGGTGACCATGATGCTGGGATGCCACTCCCTTCACCAAGACTAAAGTAGGAGGTTAGTGGGAACTCACCTCAATGGGTGGAGTAGATGGTGGGATCCTTTAGCCATAGATCACCAAAGCTTTCTCTCCCGATGCTTTTCATGCTTTATGGGAATAGTGGGATGGACGGTGATGGAGATGAGGTATTGGTGTGGTGGAGATGACACTGGCTCCACCCTCACCAAGGCTTTCCCAGATTGGTGGCCGGTGTAATGATCAGAAATCAACTAAAGTGGACTGCCAACAGCAAACCTGTCCTCCTACTCCCCGAGCTACTACCTTGGCCTCTAATGCTCTATCATTGTGGATTTTCTTGGTAACACTCCTGGGGATGATTGACTTTAAGTCAAGTAGTGTGTCTTAAGCATCCGTATGTACTTTGCATAGTACCATCATAGACTATAAGACTTCCCTCTCAAGCTGAAACCTCATGGTATGCAGGTGGCGAAGGTGATGTAGCTATCCTCTTCTCTCCATCTAATGAGGGGATAAAACTTGTGCAGTAATGGAGAGACCTCCGGGTGAACCCTCCCTTGTGCGGGATGTATGCATCTCTGGTGCCGCTCATGTGCTTGATCTTGTGGCTCTTGATTGTGTGTGGTGTTGTGATTATAAGTAGGTGTGAACTAGATCCTACCAAGGTAGGGAGACTATCTCAGCCAAGATAGCCTTCCCCTTAGGGGAACCAATGAGGTGCAAGTATGCACTGAGGTTGAACTAAAGCGGTGGAAACTCACCTTCCTCTTCAAGAAATACTCAAAGGGAAGAATGATGCTTCTACGCTTCACCCACCTATCACGGGTGGTGAGTCACCCCTCATAGGTATGCGGGCTCCCTCAAATCCTCACCAAAGAAAACCAAGTGGTGGAGTCTGAGGCATCCAAACGAAAAGGTGAAAATGAACTTCTAGGAGGCCATGTCTATGAAATTGTATACTATTCTGTATTGTATCTTTGCTTGTGTTGAAATATAACTTGAGTCAAGTTTTTTTACTTTAATACTTGTCCCAAGAGAATCATAAAAATTTGGAGTCCTGAACCCACACTCAATAATTCAAATATGTTAAGTGGGGTTCAGTGGAGAGATTTTGATGTGATGAGGAGAGTCTTTGCCATTTGATTTTGATTTAGAACCCATACTCAACTGATTTAGATAGGTTTGGTGGGGTTCTAAAATTTGAGGAGAAATTTTTGGAGATAATTGTATTTTTATGTCTTGTTTGAAAAATATTGATGATTTGAAAGGCCCTTTACATATAAAATTTGAGTATGCTAAGAAGAGGTTGTGATTGTATAATTAAAATTTTTTTGTGAAAAATCTTTGCTTGTGATGATTAATGATGTTGATTTGAAAATGGGGCTTCTTACTTAACAAATTTGATATGTTAGGTAGAAGCCACATGTGTTTGATTTATGTTTGAAAATGAGAATTTCACTTAACAAATTTGGTATGTTAAATGAAAGTCAAATGTAATTTATATATATTTTGATTTTCTTTAAAAATGAGACTCTCACTTAACAAATTTGGTATGTTAAGTGAAAGCCCAAATATATGTTTTGAAGATGAGACTCTCACTTAACAAATGGAGTATGTTAAGTGAAAGCCAAATTTGTATGTTTTGAAAATGAGACTCTCACTTAACAAATTTGGAGAATGTTAAGTAAAAGCCAAATTTGTATATTTTGAAAATGAGACTCTCACTTAACAAATGGAGTTTGTTAAGTGAAAGTCAAATTTGTATGTTCTGAAAATGAGACTCTCACTTAACAAATGGAGCATGTTAAGTGAAAGCCAAATTTATATGTTTTGAAAATGAGACTCTCACTTAACAAATAGAGCATGTTAAGTGAAAGCCAAATTTATATGTTTTTTTTGAAAGAAGGGAAATCTATTTAACAATTTGGTATGTTAAATAGAGTTCAATGATATGTCTTGCTGTATGATTTGAGAGAAACTTTAACATATATGGAATATATATTAAGTGAAGTTTCAACCTCATGCTATGATTTTATTTGCAAGTAGACTCCTCATTCAACAATTTTGAACATGTTGAATGAATGTGGTCATTTTTAAGAGCGTGCTTTCGAAAAGATGTAAACTCCAACTTTAGCATATATGAAATATGTTAAGTGGAATTTCAATTTTATGCTATGATTTTATTTGAAAATGGACTCCTCATTCAATAATTTTGAGTATGTTGAATGAATATGGCCATTTTCAAGAATGCGCTTTTGAAAAGATGGAAATTCCAACTTTAGCATATGTGCAATATGTTAAGTGAAATTTCAATTTAATGCTATGATTTTATTTGAAAATGGAATCCTCATTCAACAATTTTGAGCATGTTGAATGAATATGGTCATTTTCAAAAATGTACTTTTAAAAAGATGATTTTGATCATGATTTTGAAAAGAACCTCCATGTAATAATCATGGGGATTGTTAGGTGAGGTTTGGTTATATGAGTTTTGTGAAAAGTGGCACTTCGCAAAGAGTTTATTTTCTTAATCATTAAGATGAACCTGCCTCACCAAGCTAATGGTAAGAAGGTTTCAAATTTTTTTCATTTTCTTTCATCAGTTAATTTTATTTTTCACTTTTTGGGAAACCCAATTGGGTTCTAGGACCAACAAGGAGTGAGGTCCTAAAACCTAGAGGATGTTAGCAAGCTTTGCTTAAGAATAAAATAAGCTAAGTGCCAATGGAAGGAAAGATAGTCTTGGACTCATATGAAATATAAGTCCACTATTGATGCTTGGTGACAACAATTATCTACTAGAGATAGAAAGAGTAACCATCCATAGTGGAGTCGCCAGAAAAATCTATGGTATTTATTTTTGGTTCATGTGTATGTGTGTGTATAGGGGGGACACCATGTAGATCTGAGGATGTACTTATTGAGGTGATTGAGTACGACATGAAGGAATAGTGTACTATCTCAAAAGATAGAAATCACTACCCTATGATGGACCTAATCACCTAATAAGGACTCTAAGGCATGATGGGTCTTCAAATGTAGAGATTTTTTTACTTTATATGGATGAATAAAGTAGGTTTATTTAAATAGTTCTAAAGTTCCCTATGGGGGAAAGTCCCCATAGTTAATTACTTCCTAAGGAAGGTGAGTTCCTTAGGAATACTCTCGATTAAAGTAGGAAATTGTTCTCCATAGAATTCAAAGATAGGACTATCAATAAATTGGTTATATTTGGAAGATCAAATGGGATAAATCAAAAGAAAAGACTTATTATCGAAGCCAAAGGGAGATGAGTAAGGGATGCTTATGATACTAAGAAACCTAGCGAGCATCCCAAATTATCATATGATTGGGCTTTATATATTTGAAATTAAGAAGAATTATATATTTTAGTTAAAATTTTATTAAATATCTAGGACTTATAATTCCACAATACAAGATTATGGAAATGCCTAAGAGGTGAGGATTTATGCTAGTAGCCCAAAAGGGAAACAACAATCTCAGATCCTAAATCTAGGGAGCTTTAGCAAGGGCCAAAGCACAACCTAAATTTAAAATGAAAGTAGGTATATTGTTTACCTCCATAAGAGAGTAAACCTGTTGGACTTATAAATCATGACGTGGTAACTCCTCCTACATTTAAAAACCATGTAGGAAAGTCTTATATTTTGCAAGATGGCTAGGTTGTTATTATTTAGAAAAGAAACTAAAGTCCTTAAACCCACTCCCTAAGAGACTAGAGCATGAGTGGTATGAATAATGACTTAGTGTAATGCAAATCTTATCAAATTTTATTTATTATTGACTCTTTATTTTGACACAGGCTTTAGGATATTTATATGCCTAAATGCATGGTGAAGTTGATTATGGGCCAAATTAAGAGAGAAAGAGGTGTTCTTCCATCATAGGCTCTTAAAGGTTAAGCCCATTCTATCTGGAAAAGATGAAAGCTCTCTCTTAACAAGTGAAACATGATGATATGCATGATGTTAAACATACAACATCCAGCTAAGGGGTTGCTAAATATTTTATTATCTTGATTTAATACCTATGCTTTTATGTGAGATTATGAGTTATTTTAGAAAATTTATTTATGAGTTGTTAGTTTGGGTAGAAAACTTAATTTTATCTTAAGAGCCTAGTCGCATCCAGGCCATACAACAAACACCAATCATAAAGATATTATGAAGAGACATGCCATTTCTAATGCACAAGCAAAACAAAATATCAAACAATTTTATAAAGCTATCGTAAAAGAATAGGAGGTGGTTTGGGTTCCACAATACAACCCAAAATAAATGTGGGTAGTTGAGCTCTACTCTTATACAACCGAGATTACAAGAGGATAATTACAATGATAAATGTTATGGGGGTCTTCATTCTTCATTCTTTGGTTTTTTTCTTCTTTCTTCTTTCTTCTCTTGATTTGATTTGAAGGTTCTTGCTCCAAAGGCTTCGCATGGTACATAAGACTTAATCTTGTAACCAATGCTCATCATAATCCTCCCCATAGCACTTATCCTAATCCTAATGTAAAATTACATTAAAAGAAGGAAAGAAAATCTAGCTACACCTATAAAATAAATGTTAGCCAAACACACCATACAACCCAAGCAGTTATTGAATAATTTGGACTTAGTACCCTGCACATGGGTAACTAAGCCTACCTATCCTAATTTGGGTTATGCTTAGAGGTATAAGCAACCTGCACAATAAAAGTATTTATATTTTTTTTATTACAGCACCCTTAAACACAACCCCATGCAAAAATATGATTAGGCTAATATCGACCTAACATCCAGACTGCGCACATACACCCAAACATCCAGTCTAAAATAATATATCACAAAACCAAGCATACATCAAACCATGCATCATCCTAACATAAAGCTAGAAGTGGTGACTTAATCTAATGTGTGTGCATTAAGGCTTGTGTGGTATGTCCTAGCTAGGCTTTTGAGTTAAAATTTTCTAAACATGAAGGACATTTAATTATAAAGGGTGATTTCACTTTAAATGGTTTAATCAATTTGTAAATTTTACTTAATATCTTCTTTTGTTTCATTTGACCTACACAAAATAACTAAGTGTTATGAAGAGAAAGAAAGAGAGGATCACTCTCTTTTATCCCTACCTTAAGCCACATCTAAACTAAATTAATTAATCAATTCTCTTTAGTGAATGGCTTATTATATGTTTTAATTAGTCCTAAGTTTAAGCTTATTTTAAGTAGACTTATTCAATAAGAAATGCACTTTAAGATTAATTAGAATGAATTACTATCACATAACACATGTTTATTCATTTCTTTCCATCATGTGTATCATGCATATGACTAAATCCTAAGCATATATATACATGCAATTTGCATCTTAGCACACTTAAATGATGAATATGAGTAAATGTGTTTGGAATTAATGTTTCATTAGATTGAATGATTTTTTTTCTTATTACTTTAAAGCTCTATCTAGATTCTTATGCAAAAGCATAAGGAAAGAACCTTAAATAACATGAATAATCAACTCAACTAAATAAATAAAGTATGAATGCATGTCTTTTTAATAGAAAAAGAGGGTTCTCATTCATTAGCTAAGTACACATCCACATGTATGAAAGTTTTAAGTGAGTACATCACCATTATTCTACACCAAGGGCTTAAGGTACAAGACCTACTTAGGGCTACTTAAAGCCTCGCAGCCGAGGGATATCCATACTAATATACCACTTTTCTTATATACATATGGATGTATAGGAAACTATAAGAATAGAAAAACTCACATAAAAAAATAATATTTTGATTTCTTTGATTTATGATTCCTATTCATTGGTCATATCATATATACATGTATAAGAGTTTTAAGTGAGTACATCGCCATTGTTCTACACCAGGGGCGTAAGGTACAAGACCTACTTAGATTAACTTAAAGCCTCGTAGCCCCGGGATGTCCAGACTAATATATCACTTTTCTCATATACATATGAATGTACAAAAAGAACCACAAGAATGAGAAGTCATGCAAGAAGTCATATTTGATTTGATTATATGATTTATATATGTGATATGAAGTTCTTCTTAAGTCTTAGCATGGAGATGCATAGGAGTAGATTTAGACAAATGTTAAATTCTCTTCAAATGAACTATACATTTGTAAATCCCATGCAAATTTATATAAGGTTAAGAAAGAGATCTTCATATTGCATATCTTATATTATCAACACATACAAGTTTATAGATATTTATAATTAACATTACTCTATCTATTATAATTGATTTATGGGCTTTTGAAAATAACTTTTGATTTAATAGTAATAGCAGCCACACTTATTTTTAATTTAAATCAACACATGCAATTTGACATAAAAGAAATCATTTCATTTTAGTTAATTTCAAAAGGAATGAATGCATGATTACAAATGGAAAATAACATTTAACATGATTGGAAAGAAATAAAAGAACATAAGCACATGATCTCATGCATTCCAATTAATTCCTAAAGATAATCATAATAAATAAGGCTATTTAAAATAAACCAAAGTTCTCTACTTGATTTAGAAAATATTAAAGAGGTTTGCTCATCTAATCCCATTCCCCATGTGTGAGTTAATTTGTTTAATAAAGAATATTTTTGATTTTATGTTTTAATTAGAGGTATGAATTAAGTGCTTACCTAAATCACCTTAAGTTAACTAATTAATAATTAAAATATGCAACCACATGAAAAGTAAATTTGCAATGCTCTAAAAAATGAAGGGGCCTAATGCAATTGTCTCATGATTAATAGTAAATTAAGCTTAAGGGATCTCACTTAACTACTTTTATGATTTTCTCACACATGTGAGCTAACCATAATTTTATCATCTCTGTACTTTGGGTCATTGAACTCCCAAAGAGCTACCCAAGATTAAATTAGAGAAATAAATTCAATTGAATTAATTAAGTTCATTAGTTAACTAATTAAATCTTAATTAACTTAATCAATCAAAATAAGATGGACTTAGAGAAAGAGACAAAGAAGGGATCTAAGTCTCAATCCCTAAATGCTTTCAATTAGTTAATTAAAGTTCAAGTATGATTTGGATTTTTGATTAATCTTGTTAAATAATTAATTAAGTGATGTTAATTAATTAATTATTTATGAGGGATTGGAGAAGACTTAAAGAAAAGATTGGAAGAGGGAGTCCCAATCCATTTCCCTAGACTTCATCACCATTAACAGAGGTTAATAAGCTTAATTGATTGATTAATGTGGTGTTTATTTTTGATTCATTTATATGGGGGACACCATGCAGATCTGAGAGTGTAGTTATTGATGTGATTGGGTATGACATTGAGGAATAGTTTACTATCTCAAAAGATAGAAGTCAATATCCTACAATGGACCTAATCACCTGATAAGGACTCTTATGGCACGATGGGTCTTCGAATATACTAGAGAATTTTCCCCTACTTTACATGGATGAATAAAGTAGGTTTATTTAGACCAGGTTCCAAAGTTTTCTATGGGGACAAGCCCTCATAGTTAATTACATCTTAAGAAAAATGAATTCTTTAAGAATAATCTCGATTAAAGTAGGCAATTATTATCTCCAAAGAATTCAAAGATAGGACTATCAATAAATTGGTTGTATTTTAGAAGATCAAGAAGGATGGATTAAAAGGGAAGAGTTATTATCTAAACCAAAGGAGATGAGTAGGGAGTGCTCATGATACTAGGAAATCTTGTGAGCACTCTAATCTATCATATGGTTGGGCTTTATATATTTGAAGTTGAGGAGATTTATTTATTTGAGTTGAAATTTTATTAAAAAATCTAAGACATAGTGAAAATACTTAAGATGTGAAGATTTATGCTTGTAGCCCACAAGAAATGGAAACCTTAGATCCTAAATCTAGGGGGCTTTGGCGAGGGCTAAAGCATGACCTAAATCTATGATGAAAGTGGGTATATGGTTTAACTCCACAAGAGAGAGTAAACCACCCGACTGTTGGACTTATTACCACCTGGAGTGGTAGCCAGCTAACTCTTCCTATGCTTTAAATTCATGTAGGCAAGTCATATGCTTTTTCAAGATGGCTAGGTTATTATTATTTAGAAAAGAAACTAAGTCCTTAAACTCACTCCCTAAGAGACTAAAACATGAGGGGTATGAATAATGATTTAATATAATGCAAAATTTTATCAAATTTTATTTAATTTGGGACTCTCTATTTTGACGCAGGCTATGGGATTTTGTATGCCTAAATGCACGAGAAGTTTATTATGGGCCAAATCAGAAGGAAAAGAGGTGTTCTTCCATCATAGGCTCTCAAAGGTTAATCCCTTACTATCTGACAAAGATGGAAGCCCTCCCTTAACAAGAGTAAAATAAGATTATTATGCATGATGCTAAACATACAATATCCAGCTAAGGGGTTGCTAAATATTTTATTATCTTGATTTAATGCATAGGATTTTATATGATATTATGAGTTATTTTAGATGTCTAGTTATGAGTTATTAATTTGGGTAGAAAAAATAATTTTTATCCTAGGAGCCTAATTGCATCCAGCCCATACAACAATCATCAATCATAAATAAACTATGAAAAGGCATGCTTTTTCTAATGCACAAGCTAAAAAAAATATTAAAAAATTTTATAAAGCTATTATAAAAAAAGGCTGATGCGATTGGGTACCGTTGTACATCCCAAAAAGAAATGTGAGTAGTCGAGCTCTACCTTTATACAACCAGGATTACAAAATAATAACAACAATTATAAATTATGAATGTTATGGGGGTCTTCATTCTTCATTCTTCCTTCTTCATTTCTTCATCTTCCATTTCTTCATTTGATTTGCTCCATTTCTTTCTTCCTTTTGGCTTGATTTGGATATGCTTTCTCTAATGATATTACATGGTACATAAGACTTGGTCATATAACCAATGCTCATCCTAATCCTCCATAACACTCATCATCCTAATCCTAATACAAAATTACATTAAAAGAAGGAAAGTAAATCTAGCTACACCTACAAAATGAATGTTAGCTAAACACACCATACAACCCAAATAGTTATATGAATGATTTGGACTTATCACCCCACACATGGGTAACCAAGCCCACATGTCCTAACTTGGATTATGCTTAGGAGCTAAGCAACTTGCACGGAAAAAGCATTTACATGTTTATTACAATGTCCCCTTAAGCACAACCCCATGCAGAAAACATGATTAGGCTAATATCGGCCTAACATCCAAACTACGCACATACACCCTAACATCTAGTCTACAATAATATATCACAAAATAAGCATACATCAAATCATACACCACCCAAACATAAAGCTATAAATGGTGACTTAGTCTAATATGAATTAAAGCTTGTGGTATGTCTAACTATTTTAGAGTTGTAATTCACTAAGTGTGGGATTTAATTTATAAAGGGTTGATTTCTCTTTAAGTGATTTAATTGATTTGAAGATTTTACTTAGTATTTTATGTTATTTTATATGATCTACACTTAACAAAGTGTTATTTGAGAAGAAAGAGAGGGAATCTCTTTCATCCATACCTTAAGTCACTTCTAAAGAAAATTAATTAATCAATTTCCTTTAGTGAATGACTTATTATATAATCAATCCTAAGTTTAGGTTCACTCTAAATGACCTTATTCAATAAGAAAGACATCTTAAGATTAATTAGAATGAATTACTATCACATAAAACATGTTTATTCATTTCTTTCTATCATGTATATCATGCATATGATCAAATCCTAAGCATACCTCTACATATAAAGCAACATGTATATCATGTCTTAGCACACTTAAATGATGAATGCAAAGAAGTGTGTTTGGAATATAAATATTTTATTTGATTAAATTATGAATGCATGTCTTTTTAATAGAAAAGAGAGATTTTTCACCCATTAGCTAAGTACACATTCACATATATAGTAGTTTTAAGTGAGTATGATGCCATTATTCTACACTAAGGGCGTAAGGTACAAGACCTACTTAAGGCTACTTAAAGCCTCACTGGGTGTGACTAATATACCACTTTTATATACAGATGTATAAACAACTACAAGGATGGAAAAAACCCATGCAAAAGGTGTATTTGATTCATTTGATTATGATTCTTATTCATTGGTCACATCATACATACATATGTATAAGAGTATTAAGTGAGTATAATTCCATTGTTCTACACCAGGGGCGTAAGGTACAAGACCTACTTAGGGCTACTTAAAGCCTCATTAGTGTCTGACTAATATACCACTTTTCTCAGATACATGTGAATGTACAAAAAGAACCAAAAGAATGAGAAGTCATGCAAGAAGTCATACTTTATTTGATTATATAGTTTACATATGTGATATGAAATTCTTCTAAGTCTAGCATGGAGATGTATAGAGTAGATTTATAAATGTTGTGTTCTTTTCAAATGAACTATACATTTATAAATCTCATGCAAGTCTAATATAAGATAAGGAAAGAGAGCTTCATATTGCCTATCTTATATTATCAACACATGCAAACTTATAGATATTTTTAATTAACATCACTCCATATATTATAATTGATTTATGGGCTTTTAAAAATAACTTTTGATTTAATAGTAATAATAGCCACACCTATTTTTAATTTAAATCACCACATGCAATTTGACATAAGAAAAACCATTTCATTTAGTTAATTTTAAAAGAAATGAATGCATAGTTACATATGACAAGCAATATTTAATATGATTAGAAAGAAATAAAGGAACATTAGTACATGATCTCATTCATTTTAATTAATTCCTAAGGACAATCATACTAAATAAGGTTATTTAAAATGAACCAAAGCTCTTTAATGACACTTTTTTTTTTTGAGTTTGATTTGATTTAGAGATGAAAGAGATTTTATGATCTTAATCCCATTCCCATGTGTGTGAGTTTGATTTAATGAAAACTAATTAGGTTAATTTTATGGATTGATTAAGTTAAGCATGGATTAAACTAATTAATTAACCCTTGCTTATGTCACCTTAAGGTAATCAATTAAACAATCATGAGCTAATATGGTATGTAACCATATAGAAAAGTAAATAGCAATGCTCTTATGTAATTACTCTTATGATTTTCTCACACATTTGAGCTAATCAAAATTTTATTAGCTCTCTCTTTAGGTTATTGAACACCGAAAGAGCTACTCAAGAGTTAATTAGACATGTTTTGGAATTATTATGATTTCAATTTAACTAATTAAGCCATTTAATTAATGAATTAAACCATTAATTAATCCAAATTAATTGATTTCAAGTCAAGTGAAAATTTTTAAAGAGGGAAAGAGGTCTCAATCATTCCCATGCCCATTCATGTAACAATGATTAACAAACTTAATTAATGGTTTTCTTATTATTTAGCATGTTAATATATCACTTAATTAATTAATAAAGTAATTAAGGCTAAGATAAACTATTTCCTTAATTAACTAAGCAATAAATCCCATGAAAATTATGGGAGGCAGAGGTCATCCCATTAATCAACCTCAAAAAGTTTGAAATTAATTACTTAGGTAATTAGAGAGTAATTAAGCTAATTAATATTTTAGTTAAACCCAAATTAAGCCTTAATTACTATTTAAAATTAATTAGAATCTCCTCTGAAATCTCCTCAAAAATATCTTTAAAATGAGTATTTATTTGTATTTTTTTAGAATTTTATACAATTATTTATGATTTTTTTTTTAAAGTTTCACTTGATTAACATGATTTTTATGAGGTATGTTAATTTAGTTTCATTAAAATAAATCATTTTAACTTCAAAATTTAATATCTTTCAATCCAAAATTTATTTTAATTTGAAAATTTTATTTTATGTAAATTTTAACTTCAAATTAGATCCCTAAAAATTTCAACTTAATCTAATGTGTAATTTTGGCTTAATTAATGAAATAAAGTTTTTACTAAAACTCAAATTAAGCTCAAAACATTTAGTAAAATTAGGGGACTTTGGATTTTTGGACTCCTCTCAGAATGATGAATCCAACGAGCTATTATCTGCACTTTTTCATTAAGTATTTTATTTTCTATGAGTTTTTGAAGTTTTAGGTGATTTAAATATTTTTTAAAATTAGAAAATATGAATTTTCCCACTTAACCGAGTCAGCACCACATGTAGTGCTAATGTGGCAACGCGGCGTCACTTGACATTGAGTGATAGGATAGTGCAGTTCTGCATGGCACCTGACACCACACAGTTAGGAAAATGCTTGGAACAGTGATCGCGATGCATGGATCAGATCTGATTGTTTGATCGTGGATCGAATGGTCCAGATCCAATCTGTAAGATCTGATGGTGGATCGCGTGAATTGGGGTCGAAAACATGTGAGTTTAATCCATTGATCCCCAACGGGAATTAGATGGACGCTTCAATCGATGAAATATGGAAAAGAAAAATGGAAAATGAGGTCTCATCACACATCAATCTTCACCGTAAAAATCCTATTTCATATTGGGATCAAATACAACAACAACAACAAGCCTTAATCCCACTAGGTGGGGTTGGCTACATGAATCCTTCGTCTCTATTGTGTCCTATTATGTGTCAAATTCTCATTTAAATCAAGTATACTAAGATCATTTTTTATACATCTTAACCAAGTATTTTTAGGTCTACCTCTATCTTTCTTAATATAAGGAAAATCTAATGCATTTACTCTCCTAATTGTCATGAGGACCTTATGTGGCCAAACCATCTAATGACTCTCCCTAATCTTATCTACCATTGGAGCTACCCAACTTTTTAATATACTCATTTTGCATTCTATTTCTAAGAGCAAAGCCACTCATCCACTAAGCATCCTCATCTTAAACACTTAACTTAGTCTTATGCTTCTCTTTTATTGGCCAACATTTGCATTAAGTCATAGGTCTTACCACCATCTTATAAAATTCTCTTAAGTTTAAGGGAACTTTTCTATCACATAATAGGCCGATGCATTCCTCCACTTCAACCATCCAACTTGAATTATACTAATAACATCTCCATCTATTTCACCATCATTTTGAACAATAGAGCCTAAATTTAAATGCTCACTCTTATTAATGACTTGTTCACCTAATGTCACAATACTACCACTATAACTTCTACAACTAAAATTACACTCCATATATTCAGTTTTAGATCTACTTAAATGAAAACCTTTAGACTATAGAGTTTACCTCCATAATTCAAGTTTCTATTGGACTCCCTCTGTATTCTTATCAAAAAGAAGAATATCATCAACAAAAAGCATACACCAAGATACATCTTCTTGTAAATGCTTAGTAAGAACATCCATGTAAAAAAAGATAAGGGCTTAAATGATCCTTGATGTAATCCAAACATAGGAAAATATTTTGTCAATTCTCCTTGTTTTGGACACAAGTAACATCTCTAGTATACACATCCTTAATGACTTGAATATAACCAATATTAACTCCTTTCAATTTAGAACTCTCAAAGAACATCTCTTGAAACTTTATCATAAGCTTTCTAAATCAATAAATATCATATGTGATCCTCCTTACTTTCTTATGCTTCTCCATCAAACACCTTAACAAATGTATATCATCCATAGTAGATCACGCATGAAACCAAACTAATTGTGAGAAACTTATCACATCGAACCATGCTCAATTACTCTCTCCCATAAATTTAATGTATGGCACATTAACTTAATTCCTCTATAATTTGCACACTCTTGTGCATCACCTTTATTCTTAATATAGGAACCAACAAACTCTTTCTCCACTCATCGGCATCTTTTAGTCTTTAAAATGACATTAAAAGATTTGTAAGCAAGAAATTCCTTGATCTCCTAAACATTTCCACACTTCTATTAGAATATTATCGATCCTAATGCTTTTCCACATTTCATTTTCTTTAAAGCTTCACTAACTTCATTTACTAATAGATGATAAAAATGAAATTCTATTTTTTAGGTATTGGTTAAAAAATCAAATAAAATAAAAAAAAATTTGAGGTTTATGTAAGAAAAATTCCTAAAATTGCAAGAAAATCATCACAAAAAGTAAGAAATCTAAGGTCTACTGAAAATTACATAATGATAATGATGGTAGTGATGATCTGAGCACGCTTTTGAGTGGGGGATGAAGCCTTGAATGAGCTAGACCTCTTGCCAAAATCCACTTTCTTCTTTGTTTTATTTCATCCAAAAATCAAGTGGGAATAATTGCTAGTTGGTTTGGTAGCTGTAAGGGAAGTAAAAGAGAGTGGGAGGAGGAGTTCTTCAATTCTAATGTCTTGTGTTTTATTTTTGGCCAAAAATCCTTCTTTTTGTTTGATTTTTGGCTCCAAAATGTTGTTATTTGGCTTGGGATGGTTGGGAATGGAAGGGAATCATCCTAAGTGGCTCATTTTGGTTGTCTAAGGCATAGAAAGTGGCTACCATGAAGGGCAAATGGGTATCCTAGTAAGGGGAGGTGGGAGTCCTTCATGCTAAGTGTTCCAATGGGAGAGGTGAGGTGAATTCACCTCTCTATGAGTCATGGCTACCCTAACCACCTCTTGGGTTAGATAATAAGTGTCATTGGTGCCTATGTGGACCAATGGATGAGTACCAAGTGGCCAAGGAAGAGAAATGACCACTTAGGCAAGTATCTTTTCTCATGGGATGCCTTTAACCTGAGGGAAAAGTGATCATTTGATATTGGATTTGATTTGATCAGATTTAAAATGAGTCAAAAGTGAGTTTGACCAAATTTCATGTCATTTGGAGTTCATTAAATTTAATTTGGGTCAATTTGACCCATTTGGGTCAAATTAGATCAAAATGGGTCAAAATGAGTTAGGTTGACCAATTAGTCTAATTGGGTCAAACTAAGGGTTGGGTCAAGTTTAAATGATCATTTGGAGTATATTAGTTCAATTGGTTTTAATCAATTTGGTTTAATTTGGATTTAATTTAGATTTTGACCAATTTGATCCTTTAGGTCAATTTGGGCTAAGTTGACCAATTTGACCATTGATCAAATTGGCTTGAATCATGGCTTGGTTTGGGTTTGGTTGATCATTTGGAATATATTATAAGCTTTGGTTAAGTTCAATTTGGATTTGATTGGGTTTTCGGTTGATTTGACCCTTAAGGTCAAATTGGGCTATGTTGGGTTAGGTTGACCAACTGGTCAAATTGGGCTCAATTGAGACTTTGGTCAAGATCAATAATCAATTTGGAGTGAACTTGAGCCATTGGTTGCCATCAATTTGGTTTATGTTGTAATTTGGCTAGTTTGGGTTCATATGGGTTAAAGGGTTGACTTGGTTTGACCCAATTCATGATAATTGATTAACCTAGGATGATCAACAATCATGACATGAAGTTTGGATTGGCTTAATTCACTTTGATTTGAATTGAATTGGATTTTGGTTCATGTAGGTCAAATTGGCCACTTTGGGTCAAGTGAGCCATTTGGGTTTAGTTGGCTTGATTTTGAGTTGGGTTTGATTTGGTTGAGTTTATATATGGATTTGAGATTGACATATAAATTCAATTGTAATTGGTTTGGGTCCAAATAATTTTTAGTTCAATTGAGCATTTCAAGTCAACTGGGCTAGGTTGGGTTTGACTTGAGTTGACTTGGATTTGGTTTGATAGTTATAGTTTATGTTTATAATTGGAACAATGATTGAAGGAGTGATTGAGTCATGAAGAAATCCATGGGTTTTGAGTTGATTTGGGTATTATTTAGACAAGTTCAAGAATTTGGCTAAAAGGGCTAAAATTGAGAATTTGATTTGGGTTTGGTTTTGGCCTTTTGAATTTATATTTTATTTATATTTGTGAATATAAATGAACATATAAATGGGTTATGAGAAAATCATAAAGTTTGGAGTGATTTGGAAGCAAATTTGACCAAATTTGGAGATGTCACCCAAAAAGGCTTGACTTGGGAATTGATTTGATTTGGTTTCAATCATTTAGATTTTATTTATTATTTGGAATTTGATTCTAGATTGAATTTGATAATTGAGAAAATCAATTGGATTGGGGTTGATTTGAATTAGGTTAAGGCTAAGTCCATAAGATAAAATCAAAGGGCTTAGGAATGGATTTGGAGTTTGAATTTAATCATAGGTTTCAATCATTTTATAGTTGGATTTGATTTTGGAATTTAGATTTGACTTGTAAGAAGGAAGCAAGGATTTGGTTTGGGATATAGGGTAGGCAAGTCTTCCTAAATCCCTAAGGCACAACCTATCCATATGGCTAACATTCTAAGTCTCTAATGTTAGATTAAGTGTTCACCTAATTACTAGAAGTGTCTTAAGACAAAGGAACTCTTAGTGTTTATGAGAGTCCTAGATCTATGATAAGGAAGTTGACAGCTCACTCCAAAAGTGAGGTTAACAATTATTTTACTGTCAATTTGCTTAATTATCATTAATTAAGAGAGAGTGATTAATGCTTAATCCATTGGTTTCCCATATCCACAAGCAATACGTAACAAATAGGGGAGGCAGAGGTCATCCCCTTAAACATCCATAAAAAGTTGGAGATTAATTGGGTGACTAATTAAGAAATAATTAAGCTAATTAGATTTCAAATTAAACCTTAGTGAAGCAAAACAATCACTGCTCAAAATCAATTAGTAATAATTTTGCTAGATTTTACTCTAAAATATCTTTCAAATGAGCCTAAGTTTGTATTTTTTTGAATTTTTGCTAGAATTACTTATGAATTTAGGAAGTTTTAGGATTAAAAAATAAATTAATTAAGCCTATTTAAAACCTTAATCCCATCGGGCCACGTGGCGGCTAGCACGGCATGCTTTCTATGTGTTGTGATGGGATTCACTATTTAAGTAGTCATATCCAAGGGTTGACTCCAATGGCGGCAGACGCGTTAAATCCGTGGACAGTCCGATCAAAGATCAAACGATCGCAATTTGATCTGCAGTTTATAGGGGAAATCAAAGGATCTAACGCGTGATCAGATCAAGACTATCCATTCCAATCATACAGAATGGATGGTCTGTGATCCATCTTCTCCTGAGAGGCAAACAACGAATACCGTCCATCGATTATCGCTCAATTTGAGCTCACCTGAGCTCGGATGGAGATGAAATCAACCCCACACCTTTGAGGAAGCAAAATAAAGAAGTCCAACGGTGGAAATCACATGACATATAACTTTCTTTCAAAAAAGATCAACTTATTTTCATTCAAGTATCAGTTTTAATGGCATACCTCACTAAAGCTTATGACCGATGATTGTAATGATTGAGTAAGCTTCATTTGGTAGAAATAAAGCCTTGTTGAGCCGTACGAGCCTTGATTTGATGTGGTTTGCTCAGAAGAGAAATCCACTACATGTAGGCAATAGGTCTTGATAGAACTCCACCCTTCAGCCATCAGAAAGCCATGGGGATGACTCGTTTTAGCTCATCAAGGTCCAAGGATGGTGTATGCAAAGTTAATTACACTTTGGTGGAGGTTTGAGCAAACTGCAATTAGATTGAGGCTCCACTGTTCAGTTTCACGTAAAATCTAGAGTGGATTTTGGGGAGCTCAATCATGGAAATTTAAGATGTGCGTTCTTGGTATTGGGTTAAATCAGTGTGAGTCTATGAGTTTGAGTGAGAATGAAGGGAGAGCATACCCCTCATTCCTTGGATGAGATGGTCATGATAATTTATCTTCTTGATCATTTGGCCCTTTCAAAGAGTTGTGGAGGTCCTTGGGTGGATGATGTGGCTTGGTTTAGTTGGGTAAGGGTGCGGAGGTGGCTGCCAAGGGAGGTAGTGGTTGTCCTAGGTGGTTTGAAATGCTCAAATTGGAATAGGGAGGTGATTTCACCTCCCCCATGAGCCATGGCCGAACCAACCACCTTCGGGTCAGGTCAACAATGGTCCTAGGTGCCTAAGTAGACCTATGATTGGGTGCCTAGTGTCCAAAGGGAGGAAATGACCAACTATGCATGTGAGTTCGCCCAACTTTCAAGTGGTTTGGAGTTCATTTGGTTTGATTTAGCTTGATTTGACCTATTTAGGTCAACTTGGGTTAAGTTGGGTCAAGTTGACCAATTGGTCAAATTGGGTCAAACTAACGATTGGATCAAGTTCACATGACCAATTGGAGTGTATTGGTGTCATTGGTTTGATTCAATTTGCTTTGGATTTGATTATGGCTCATTTGGGTTCATATAGGTCAAATGGGTCAAGTTGATCAATTTGACCAATTTGACCAGTTAGGTGTTTAGTCAAGTTCAATTGCCTAATTGAAAATTATTGCAGGCTTTGGTTTGGTTTAATTTGGAATTAATTTAGATTTTAGCTAATTTGACCCGTTACGTCAACTTGGGCTAGGTTGGGTCAACTTGACCAATTGGTCGAATTGGGCTCAATCATGGCTTTGGTCAAGTTCAATAGGTGATTTGGAATGAGCTTGATCCATTAGTTGCAATCAATTTGGGTTGGATTCTGATTTGACCTATTTTGGCTGTTTAGGCTAATTTGGGTCAACTTGGCTCAAATAAATGGAATTAGACTTGGTTTATTTCAGTGCGGTTTGGTCATGTTCAATCATTGATTATAAATGGGTTTGAATCAAAGGTTTTCAATTTGGCATATGGTGTATTTTGCTAGTTTTGATTTCATTTGGGTTTGACTTGATCAACGCTAGGTTGACTTGGTTTTTGATTCAAGACAATTGATTAACCTAGGATGATTGTTGATCACGATATGAGATTTGGATGGGCTTAGTTCAATCCAATTTGGGTTGAATTATAACTTGGCTCAAAAAGGTCTTTTAGGTCACTTTGGGTCAAGTGGACCTAAATGGGTTAATTGGGTTGATCATAGCTTGATTCAAGTTTAGTTATATTGATAAATGGGTTTGAGATGAAAATATAAATCCAATTGCAAGTGATTTGAAGCCATATGAATTTTGGTTCATGTAATAATCTCAAGTCAAAAAGGGCTAACTTGGGTTTGATTTGGATTAGCTTGGATTTGGTTTGATAATTGTAGTTTATGTTTATATTTGGGACAATGATTGAAAGAATGATTGAATCATCAAGAAATCCAATGGTTTCGATTTAATTTGGATATGATTTGACCAAGTTAAAGGAATTGGCTTAAAAGGGTATAAATTGGATTTTAGTTTGATTTTGGATTTAGTTTTGGCTATTTGAATTTATATTCCATTTATATTTGGGAATATAAATGAAGATATAAATGATTCATGAGAAAATCACTTGAGTTTGGGGTTGATCTGAATTTGGTTAAGGCTAAGTCCATAGGAAAAATTAAAGGGCTTAGGAAAGATTTTGGAATTTGAATTCAATCATGGATTTCAATCATTTGATTTGGGATTGATTTATGATTTGGACTTGAATTTGAAGTTTAGTTTGAGAAGGGAAGCAAGGATTAGGTTCAAGGCTACAGGGTAGGCAAGTCTCCTTAAGTCCCTAAGGCGTAACATATCCCTACGGCTAACTCTTCTAAGTCTATAGGCTTAGATTAAGTGCTCACCTAATCACTATAAGTGTCTTAAGACTAAGGAGCTCTTAGTGTTTATAAGGGTTCTAGATATATGATAAGGAAGTTGAGAACTCACTCCAAAAGTGAGGTCAATAAGTGCCCATAGGGGAGATGCTGCTAGGGGCTTTATGCATGACCCAGTAAAAGAAAGCTTGTAGGTATACGGTGGCCAACTCCGGAAGAATGCTTGTAGACTTACATTTGCTATGAGTGGTGTATCTACCAAGTGAGTCATCGTCAGAATGGCGATAACCAACCAACCTAAGGTGCCCATTAGTTTGCGATGATCAATCTGAGAGGAAGGCTTGTAGACTTACATCTTCAAAGACAAAATTGATCATTGGGATAGTATGTCATGGTGACAGATCTATCATTTAGTGACTACCAAGTGGGAGTCCTGTAAGGACTAGACCCACTTAAACTAGTTAGGAGGAAAGAAACGAGGGACTTATCCTAATAAAATACTCTTATCATACATGATGCTAGTTCAAGAAGAAAGCCGAGCTTACATCTTCTTAAATAAAGTCAACATGGGGTAGCTTATCAACTGTGTAGTAAGGCCTACCAAACTAACAAGGCGTTTGTCAGTTTGTAATGGTTAAATTAGGAAGAAAGCTTGTAGACTTACGTGCTCTAGAAAAGTAACCACTGGGGTGAATGCTAGCAAGGTAGCATGTCAGCCCGACTTAGAGCAGCTAATGAGTAAGTGTCACAGGGGGGCTTTACTCCACATCAAAATAGCCCGAGACAAAATATATATGTTTATTTTATATGTGGTTATGTGTAGTTTGTGTTGGTATTATGTTATTAAAGGATAGGATGTCATCTATAATTCCTTACACCTACCCTAAACACATCTTGCAGATTCCCAAGCAATAATACTTCTAATAAATATGAAGAGATGGAGATTGAGATAAAAGAAATTTCATTGATAATTATTTCCAAACAAGATTTATGGATAATATTTCTTTAGGTATCATTGATTGGAAGCATTGTGCACTCTCCCTTATAATTTATAAGTTGATAAGATCCTTCTTGGTAGGCCTTCTTTATAGCAAAAGGGCCTTCCCAAGTGAGTTCAAACTTGCCTCCCATCTTTCAATGGGCAACAATTTGTCTCCTTAGAACTAAAACAAGCTCTCCGACTTGAAAAGCTCTAGGATGAACCAACTTTTTATGAGCTTGAACTATTTTTTCTTTGTACAACTTGAGGTTCTGGCATGCCCGGAGGCGTATCTCCTCCAAACATTTGAGCTCTTATAATTGAACTTAGCATTCTGCTCTATTATGATTTTACTACCCACAGCTATCCTTAATGATGGAAGTTAGACTTCTAATGGTAGGATAGCTTCAGACCCATATACTAAGGAGAGTGGGCTAGATTGAGTTGGAGTTCTATATGTGGTATAGTAAGCTCACAAGGCTTCAACTAACTGCTCATGCCACTATCACTTATTATCATCGAGTGTCTTCTTTAATATTTGGATGAGAGTTTTGTTGAAAGCTTCTGCCAAGCCTTTTGCCCTTGGGTAATAGATGGTAAAATATCTCCAATCTATGGTGTGTCTCTGGGAAAAGTTGTTGATTTTAGTGCTCTTGAATGCAGTACCATTATTTGATATAATTTGTCGAGGCACCTCGAACCTATATACGATATGGTTTCTGAAAAATTGGAGCACATGCTGAGCTATGACCTCTCTGAGTGGGATTGCCTTGCCCACTTGGACAAGTAGTCGATGGCAGCTAGAATGAACCGATGACCCTTGGAAGAAGGAGGATCAATCAGACCCATTATGTCGATACCCCAACACTCGAATGGCCATGAGTCTAATATAGGATGTAGAATGTTGGGTGGTTGGTGTAAGACCACACCATGCACCTAACATTGGTGGCATCTCCTAGCTACGTGTTGACCTCATTTTTAGAATGAGCTCTCAACCCCACCATCTTAGGCATAAGATTTCTCTTATACTTTAAGAGTTCCTTAGTCTTAAGACACATCTAGTGATTAGGTGGACACTCAACCTAACCCTTGATACCCAGAAGAGTTAGTCATAGGAATAGGTTATGTCTTAGGGGTGTTAGGAAAATTTGCCTACCCTATAGCTTGAACCAATCCTCACTTTCTCCCTTCAAGTCAAACTCAAATCAATTCCAGCTTAATTGATTTTCTCCAAAGTCAAATCAATTCCACATGATTGAAATCCATGATTGAAATCTATGATTGAAACCCATGATTGAAACCCATAATTGAAATTCAAATCAAATTCCAAAAATCTTTCCTAAGTCACTTTGATTCCCCTCTTATGGACTTAGCCAAAATCAATTCAAATTCATGAAATTTTTTCACAACTCATTTATATTCTCATTTATATTCACATATATAAATGAAATCTAAATTCAAATCAATCAAACTAAACCCAAAATCAAATCCAAGATCCATGATCAAATTTCAAATCTTTCCTAAGTCATTTGATCCCCTCTTATGGACTTAGCTAAAATCAACTTCGAATCACTTCAAATTCAAGAAATTTTCTCATAACCCATTTATATTTTCATTTATGTTCACATAAATATAAATGAAATATAAATTTAAATATCCAAAACCAAATCCAAAAATCAAACTCAAATATACTCAAAATTCAACCTAAGCCTTTCAAGTAAAACTCTTGAACTTAGCCAAATCAATTTCAAATCAAGCAAAACACTTGATTTTTATTTTTTATTCAATCAATCTTACAATCAAGAATCCAGATATAAACACAAACTTCAATCAATTAACCAAAACTCAACTCGAACCAAACTCATGTTCACCCTTTGAACTTGAAATTGCCAAATGAATCAAAATCCATTTGACTTCAAACCACTTGTAAATGAATTTATATTTCAATCATGAGTCCATATGTGAATTCAATCAATCTCAAATAAAGCTTTGACCAAGCCATTTGATCCACTTAGGCTCACTTGACCCAAAGTGACCTAAAGTAATCCTTATGAGCCAAATTCTAATCAAATTGGATTGAACTAAGCCCATCTAAACCTCTCATCATGATCAACAATCATCATGAGATGATCAATCAGCCAAATTGAGTCAAACCAAGTCAAACCTAATGGTTGACCAAGTCAACACTTAGCCAAAATGAAACCCAACATAGCCAAAATCTACCATAGGCCAAATTAATTGAAACCATTAATCTAAGTCCATTCATGACCATTGTTTGAACTTGACCAAGTCAATATTTAACCTAGATTAAAACTTGACCCAAGTTGACTTCACCTAAAAGTCAAAATGTGTCAAAACATGATTTAAGCCCAATTGATTGAAACCAATGGGTCAAGTTCATTCCAAATCACTTGTTGAACTTTAAAAGCCTCAATTGGCCAACTAGACCAACTAGCAAATGACCTTGAACCCAACTTGACCTAAAGGGTCATTTTGAGCCAAACTCAAATATAAACCAAATTGATTAGAAACAAAGATACCAATCTATTTCGTATGACCAACCAAACATAAACCAACCCATGACCTAACCCAAATAGGTCAAATTGGTCAAATTAGTCAACTTGATCCATTTGACCTAAATGAATTCAATTAAACCAAAACTAAGTCCAAAACAAATTGAATCAAACTAAAGCCACCAAAATGTTTCAAATGGTCATATGAACTTGACCCAACCCTTGGTTTGACCCAATTTGACCAATTGGTCAAGTTGACCCATTTTGACCTAAATGGGTTAACATGAGCCAAATCATATCAAACCAACTCCAAATTCAATGAAACTTGTCCTCGCCCATTTATCAAGCATATAAAACATATCCAAATTGAATTCAAGGTCAAATGACCATTTTACCCCTAGGCCATAGGGTAACCCAAAACCAACCACCTCCTTCGAAAATGGTCACTAATGGACCAAATGGTAAATTCCTTTTCATGGACACTTGGCATCCTCTTAGTGGACCAAATGGTCACTAATGGATTTAGTACACATGACCTAATGGATTTAGGTTAGCCAAACCCAACCCAAACCCAAAACCAACCACCTCCTTTGAAAATGGCCACATGGAATCCCTCTTTCACTCAACCAAGGCACATGGGAGCTCCACTACCCCACTCCACACTCTAAACTGAATGCAAGGACACCTCTAACAACCTAACAAACTCATTGAATAGGGTCAATTGGATCAAAATAGTATCTCCTTGCTCGACCATCTGATTGCTCTAAGGGGAGATATACTCCCCCTAATTTGATTTCATTTCATCACTCTCATACTCGATTGAGCTAAGGAAAGCCAGAGGAGCCATTGCCAAGTGATCCCAAGCTTACTCAAGTGAGTTTAAAATCCCATTTTTTCAATTTTCACAAAGTAGGGGAGCTCTATTGAAAATTAAACTTACTCCACACTTCAAATCAACCCAATTCCTCTTACAAGCTTCATGAGGGCTCATCAACTCACAAGCCCGTTCAAGTCAAGGGAGGTCCTCTTGATCAAGATCAAGCTCAAGTCAAGGTGGAGTTTTCCCAGAAGGATCTGCAATCTCAAGCCTCAAACTTTGAGCTTTGTCTCCACTAGACGAAGCTTCTCCAAGGGAATCGAATGCCAGTGATCACCTCCGGGGAGGTTAGCCATTAAACCGAGCTTAATCTCAATGTGGTCTGGCCCTATGTGAAGTAATGTATCATCCTAAGAGATTCTAGCCATAGGATGTGTTTGCTTTTATGCTTAGATGGTGTGGGTAAGTCTTGGGATCAATTCAAGCTCAATCGAGCTCGGATCATCCCCTAAAAGATGGACGAATGTCCTCTCCTACAAGAAAATATAGGGAAGGATCATAGGCCATCCATCCAAGCATTTTAGATGGACGGCTATGATTAAAACATGTAGATCCCGCATTTCATCCCTTTAGAACCACAACTTTAACCTCAGTCGTCTGATCCTTGATTGGACGGGTGAGGAGAAAGCGCATAGTGTCATCACAGATGTGGTGCTATGATGTGATAACTTTAATATAGAATCCCATCATGCCACGTGGAAAGCGCATGCCGCATCAGCGGTCCACGTGGCACCGATGAGATTAAACATTTAATTAGGCTTTTTAATTGATTAATTAATCATGTAAATTTCCTAAATTCATATCTAAGCTTAGAAAAATCAGAAAAATATGAAATAAATTGTATTGGATAGATAATTGAACATAGAATAATCTAAAAATGATTTCAATAAATTTTGATCAGTGCTTTTCTCTGAATTTAGGTTTTATTGGAATATTATTTTATTAATTACCTTCTAATTACTCTAGTGATTAATCCCAAATTTCTTGTGCATAATTAGTGGGATGACTCTTGCCTCCCCTAATTTTCTTGGGATTTATTGGTGGCTTAATTAGACGAATTACTACTTCATTCTTTAATCACTCCCTTAATGTAATTAAGCTTAATTAAGGGTATAATTAGTAGAGTAACCCTTTGATTGAGTCAAATAAGTTTTGCTTAAGTGAATATGAGGTTTAGGAAATAATTTTGGGATACTTTTCTTAAAGATATTCTTTAAACCCCTTTTCTTTCTTAATCTAACCTTAATTAAGAGTTAATTCACTAATTAACCCTTTAATTAATTTCATAAAATTTTAAAACTCTCCAGAACTCAATTAATCCATTTTGGGCAGATGCATGTGTTCAACAATCTAAGTACATTAAGGAAATCAAACTCCAACTCACATGTGTGTGTGTGTGTGTTATGAAAGTACTTAAGCTTAAACCCATTAGTTTAATTAATCATTAATCATGAGCCAAATTATATTAGGCCCCTTTCTTCCTAGGTACATTGCAAATTTAAATTCCTTATGATATTTTATGTCATCTCATTAGCTCATAATTATTTGATTAACTATGCTCAGGTGGTGTAGGTAAGGGGTAACTAACACATTTAATTCACACCTTAACCCAAATAAAATATAAAAATCACCTAATGATCCTAAAAACTAAACTAAAACAACAAACATATGTGGGAATGGGTTAGGAACAACAAACTCACCTCACATTTCTCAAATTAAATCAAACTCAAAATAAAATCAAACCTTCCTTAAAATATAACTTGATTTGCTTTAAACTCTCTTGTTTCATAGGATTGTCTTTAGGAATTAATTAGGGTGAATGTGTTTACATTTTATCATCCCTTTAGTTCTTTCTTAACATGCTAAATGTGTATGTCACATGAATTTCATGCATTCATGCATTTTAAAAATCAAATTAAAATGAATGTTTTCTTTATGTCAAATTGCATGTTTTGGCTAAAGTAGAAATATGAATGGCTATTATCACTACTAAATCCAAAACTATTTTCAAAATCTATAAATCAAATACCTAAAATTGAAGGTGTGCTACTTATAATTATTTATAGGCTTGCATGTGGATATAAATATGAAGATGTGCATACTGTGATTTTCCTTCTCCTTTATTTTAGCATAGTTTTGAATAGGACTTGGCAAAGTGTATAGTTCATTTAAAAAGAGCACAACACTTGCCTAACCTCATTATTATTCATTCCTATGCTATTACTTAAGAAGGACATCCACACTTGTACATATAAATTGCATAAATAAAACAAACAAACAAATACAAACTTTTTGCATCTTTCATTTTCCGTTTATTTCTTTTATACATGTGCATGTATTTAAGGAAAGTGGTATATTAGTCTGGACAATCCTGAGATTGCGAGACTTTAAGTAGCTCTAAGTAGGTCTTATACCTTACACCCCTGGTTAACAATGGTGCCATACTCACTTATGTCTTTCATACATACTCATGTGCATGTAAATAATGGATAAAAAAATCCTTGTTTTCTACTTAATAAAAATCATGCATCATAAAGCATTCCAATTTCCTTAAGTAACATTTCTCGCATTCATCATAAAGTTTGCTAAATATTTTTACTTGTATGTATAGATATGCTTAAGATGCATCCATATGCATGTTATACATGTTGGGAAAGAAATGAAGTGATTTGTGTTCTGTTATTTTATTTCACTTTACTTAATCTTAAAATGCATTTATTTTTTAATAAGTTTCTTTAGAGTTGACCTATACTCATGATTAATTAAAACACATAATAAGACATTCACTAAATAAAACTAAACATGAATCTACTTTAGAAATTACTTAAGGTAGGGAAGGAAAGAGAGGTTCTTATCTCTTTTCCCTCTCTTTACAACTTAGTAATTAAGTAGGATTCACTTAAACTAAACCAAAAATACAAAAATAAAATCAACCCCAAATTAACTAAATGCTTAAATGAAATCACCCATCTAAGTTGAACATTATCACACTTAGAAAATCTAACCTTTAAAGCCATAGCTAAGCTTACCACACAAACATTTTTAAAAGTACACATATTATACTAAGTCACTAGTTCTAGCTTGAGGTTAGGGAGGTGCAGAGTTTGATGTTTGCTTTTATTTTTTGATGGTTTGTATTAGTCTGAATGTTAGGGTGAATTTGTGTAGAATGAATGGTAGGATGGTTTGATCTAATCATTATTTTTTGCATGGGATTGTGCTTAAGGGGCACTGTAATAAAAATATAACTACTTTTGCTGTGCAGCTGCTTATACCCCTAAGCATAATCCTATATGCCAGGTGGACTTGGTTACATATATGTGGGGTGCTAAGTCCAATATACATGCTTGGAATTTATATGGTTTGTTTAGCTAATCTCTGTTCTGCAGGTGTTAGTTAGATTTATTTTTCTTTTTCATGTAATTTTTGTAAATTAGGATTTTAGAATGATTGTTATGGGGATTAAGATGAGCATTGGTCATAAGATCTCATCTTATATATCATGTGAAGCCTTTGGAGCAACCACATTCCAACCATCCAAAAGATGGAACCAAAGGAAGAAAGAATAAAAAAGAAAGAAGAAAGAAGAATGAAGAAATAAAGAATGAAGACCCTCATAACATGAATTTCTTTTTGTAACTCATTTGTAGTCTGGGTTGTATAAGGTAGAGATGGGCTACCCAATTTGTTTTCTATTATGTGTCGTGGTGCCCGACCACGCTTGGCCTTTTATTCTTTTGTGATAGCTTTATAAAATGTGTGATGTTTTATTTATCTTGTGCATTAAGATGGCATCCTTTTTCCTAGTTTCTTCCTTGCTTGATGTATGGCCTGTATGAAGATTAAGCACTTTGGGAAAAATAAATCTTCTACCAAATTAATCAAATCAAAATTAAAAATAAATAACTCATAACCTCACTTAAAGCTTAAGCTAAAAAAAATCAAGATAAAAGAATTAGTAACCCCTTAGCTGGATGAGAGCTTTTTTTTCTAACATCATGCATAAATACATATTATTTTCACTCTTCATTGGATGGCTTTCACCTTTGTTAGAGAATGTGACTTAACCTGTGAAAGCCATGGTGGAAACACACCTCCCCTTTCTCACTGATTTTGGCCCATAATCCTATTTCACATGCATTAGGCATATGAATCCTATAAGCCTAAGTTAAATGATTTTCCAAAATTAAAAATAAAATGTAATAGGCTTTTCATTAGATTTAGGTCATTTGTCATGCCCTTACATGATATAATCTTTTAAGGAGTGAGTTTAAGGACTTAGTCTCTTTCTAACTAAATAACAACTTTGCTATCTCACATAAAGCATAAAACTTTCCTACATGAATTTAAAAATATAGGAGGAGTTAGTTGGCGGCCACCCTCAGGTGGTTGTAAGTCCAAGTGGTTGGGTGATTTGACCTCTCTTGTGGAGGCAAACTAAATACCCATGTTTCACCTTAAATTTAGGTCGTGCTTTTGGTCCTCACCAAAGTTCCCTAGATTTAGGTTATTAGGTTGCTTTTTCCCTTTTGCGGGCCCTAAGCATAAATCCTCACCTCTTAGGCAGTTTCACAATCTTGTGTTTTGGAAATTATAAGCCTTAGAATTCTAATAAAATATCAACTCAAATAAATAAATCAATTTCAAAAATATAAAACCTAACCATAGGATAGTTTGAGATGCTCGTTGGTTTCCTAGCATCGTGAGCATCTCCTGCTTATCTTCCTTTGGCTTCGATAATAACTCTCTCTCTTTGATCAATCCCATTTGATCTTCTAAAATAAACTAATTGATTGATAATCCTACCTATTGAAATCTTTAGAGATAATGATCATTTACCTTAATCGAGAGTATTCCTAAGGGATTTCATTCTTTAGGATATAATTAACTATGCAGGCTTTCCTCCATAGGAAATTTAATGAACCTGATTTAAAATAAACCCTACTTTACTTTTTCATGTAAAATAGGAGAAGAATCTCTAGTACATCATCCTGCAAAGCCATAAGTCCTTCGGAGTCCTTATTTAGGTGATTAGGTCCATTGTAGGGTGGTGACTTCTATCTCTCGAGATAGTACACCATTCCCTCGATGTCGTACCTGATCACCCTAATAAGTGCACTTATAATTCTATATGGTGTCTAACCAAAGAAAGAAGCAATCATCATCATATTAAATTTTCTCTCTCTTCTTTCCTTTCTCTCTTTTGTCTTCACCTTTCTTTCTGAGAGGGATGAAGATAAGAAGAAGAGGACTAAAGAAGAAGAATGGAGGAGATTGATTGATGATGATGATCGCAAATCAATAATAAAAAAAAAAATTCACCCACACTACATCCATGCGATGCGTGATCATGAAGGTAAGTATCATAATCTCTGGCTTTTATCTTGACGATTGATGACGCATAAACACAGTGTACCTCAGTCATGATCTTACAGGCTTTGTGTTTGTCCAAACAACGTAACCATGTATGACGGAAGGACCGCCGGTATAAGGTGCCATCCACGAGAGCATAGGAAAGGGCTCTCTGCTTCACTTTATGTGCTAGTGACCTCTCTTGAGGTAGTTTGCTTATATTTTGATAATCCATGAAAGGTTTCCTCCAATCCAACTCCTCATCCTTTTTGGTAATGCCAACCTCCCCTTCAAGAGAGAGTCTCTCGATGAGTTCAGCTTCAATAAGGGTAAGACTTGTCTATTTTGGACCCTTATTAGATTCATCTTCCAGACATGCCAACTTTTTGGAAAGCTTGGCTAATGATCTACTAATGTGTTCTCTCCTCAAGGAATCTTATAAATGGTAACCTCTGGGATTTGATCCAACAACTCCATGGTGTACTTGTGGTAATGATGGAGCTTGGGCTTCAGAACCTTGCAAGACCCAGCAATTTGGTTGATAACAAATTAGGAATCCTCAAAGATAATGATACTCTTAATGCATAGTGTAATGGCTAACTCAAGACCAGAAATCAAAGACTTATATTCGGCTTCATTTTTGGTGCATGGATTAGACAGATGATATGAAAATCTCATCACATAGCGGTCTAGAGTTAGGAGAACTATTCATACCCCTGCCTCTTCTAGAAGAGTAGATCATGATTCTTCTCCCTATTGAAAGGAAGCTGCACCATCAAAATATATCTCCCAATGGTGAATTCTTGTGTCCCCTAAGATCATGATTTGTTTATCGGGGAGGTCATCATTAAGCGAAGAATTAGTAGGAAGTGGGTGTGTTGCTAACAAATCCGCTAATGCTTGCCCTTTCACGTCATGGAGGGGTACGAAAGTGATGTCAAACTGTGACAAAATCATGGACCAACATGCCAATCTTTTGGATAATGTCAACCATGTCATGAGATATTGCACTGGATTTATCCTAGAGATCAAGTTCACCTTATGAGAAAGCATGTAATGTCGTAGCTTTTGGGATGCAAAGATTAAATCTAGGTAATGCTTTTTAATAGATGGATAGTTTACCTCATTAGGGATTAGATGATGACTGAGATAGTAGAGTGTATTATCTTTCCCTTCGTCGTTGGTTCAGGCTAACAAAGCACCAAGGGAGTCATCTAATGCGGTAGTATATAGTATCAATGGCTTGTTCGAGATAGGGGCTGCTAGAACTGGCAACATCATGAGGTAGTGCTTGATGTCTTTGAAGGAATGCTGTCACTTGTCATCCCACTTGAACTTGGCATCCTTTTTTACAAGTACTGAGAATGGCTGGCACCTTCTTGATAGGTAGGAAATGAAGCATCTTATATATGACAACTATGCTTGAAATGATCTGAGTTGAGTTAGACTTTTAGGGGTGGCATTTCTAATATCACCTTGATCATCTCCTGGCTGATTTTTATTCCACGATGCTGGACAATAAACCCAAGGAATTTTCCTAAAGCTACTATGAATGCACACTTCATGGGATTTATTTTAAGGTTAAATTGTCTTAGCCGTTCGAAAACTACCCTCAAGTTAAAGAGATGGTCTTTCTTTTCTTTACTTTTGACTACAAGATCATCAACATAATATTCAACCTGATAATGAATGAGTTCATTGAATATTCAAGTCATGGCCTGCTGGTATGTAGCACTGACATTTTTAAGGCCGAAAGGCATGACCCTATAACAAAAGATTTTGATTGGGGTTCAAAACAAAGTGCTTCTTTCATCTTCAGGGGCCATCTTTATTCGGTTATAACCAGATGAGCCATTCATGAAAGAGAAGACTGCATGAGATGAGGCAATTTCCACCATCAATTTTGGTATTGGTGGTGAAAATTTATCTTTTGGACATGCCTTATTCAGATCCCTAAAATCAACGCATATGCAAATTTGGTCATTCTTTTTCTTAACTGAGATGACATTAGCTAACTAGGTAGGATATTTTTCTTACCTAATGAAGCCAGATCGATCAGTTTCTTGACTTCAAAAATGACCTGCTATTCAATGTCTAATCGCATGTATCTAGGAGCTTGCTTGATAGGGTTAACACTAATCTCTATTGCTAGTTTGTGAATTACTATGTCAAGAGATAAATCAAGCATCTCTTCATAACTCTATATGAAGCAGGCCTTAAACTCAGTCAATAGCCTAACTAAGTCATCGATTTCAGTATCATTCAACGAAGAACTGATGTATGTCAGATGTGGATTGTCTTAAGTTCCCAAGTTGATTTCTTTGAGCTCATCTATAGTTGATCAGATCTCCTCTTCAAACTCTGGCGGTGCATCTCTGACTTCAAAATTATTTGGATCATCTGAAGTTTCTAAACACACCTCCTCATATCAGTTAGCATGATTTAAAAAGAACCTATAAGATTCCAAATGATTTATGTTGACTAGGCAATGATTGTCATCATCGACTAGACCCACTGTATCGAATCCTAGTTCTAGTCTTAATTGAGGATGTCTGCTTTGGTTCTCCCATAAACTTTCAAAGTAGTCTAACTTGTGTTTAGACCAAGTATGTATGATTAATCCCTTTTTTCTAGATTAAGAACATAAAGAGACTACCAATCAAAAGGCAATTGTATTAAGGCTTTGTATGAATCATCCTCAAGTTCTACATCAGCTTCCTGACTTAAGGATGATGCTCCTAAAAATAAAATCTGAGTTCTCCCATCTGTGAATGACTTAGGTGCTTCCTTAGCTACCAAACCCTCAACCTTCTCGAAAGAAAGTGGGGAAGAGCTATGTTTTCTAACTGACTCCTGACTGCCTCATATACTGACCTGGATACATTTATGCTATACTTTAGAGCCTGATCTTCATCACTATCATGCTCCAACGTCACCTCAAAAGGGATATGCTACTGAAGAGAGCTAGCTAGTGTGGAAACCACATAAGACTCATCCTCTAAACTAGATTTTAAGTCTATGTGGATAATAGGTGTACTCTTGGTGGTTAGGATATACCTCTTATTGACTGACCAATAGGGAGGCTTTCCGCCTAGGGGGGCTGCCTCTAAACTATCCTCTACTTCTGCTTAGTGGAGATCGGGTCATCCTACCCATGTGTTTGAATAGAGTAACGAACTGTGGGTGGAATCTAATATTAGGCTCTATGTCTCCCCTTGATTCCATGTCATTCTCTTATATTTTCTTTTTCTATTTCTTTTTTTTTCTTTTTCTAATTCTTTTTAATTTTGTTTTCTTTCTTTTTGTCCCTCTTTGGGATCTTGACTAGATTCGCAAGAATGGACTTATTGATTTTGGGGAAGGAAATAGGTTGCATCTTCATATGTCCCGACCTCATGAACTGTGAAGGGCTTGAGATCTCCTTCGATGTAGTACTCAATTCCACCTATCAAGAACTTCATGCACTGATTTAGACAGGATAAAATTGTGTTGTTCTCATGTATCCATAATCTCCTGAGCAAAGCATTAAAAGATGTATTTGAGTCTATGATATGAAACTTGGCTTTAGTCTTCCAGACATCTATCTCTAATGGAAACACTATGGAGCCTAAGGCCCTCTCACCTTGTTCATCGAATCCTCTCAACATCATCCACTCCTTTTAGAGTTTAGAGATGTTGATCCTCAAGTAGAAAAGGGTTTTTAAACTCATAAATTGACTAATACACCTTGGTCAACCAGAACTCTTGATAACCTGTATCTGCCAACGTCCACTGTAATGTAAAGAGGGTGGTTGTTCTTGGTTATTCTTAGAAGCAAGTCTTCATCATTAAATATAACTACTAAGATTTCATTTGAGTTGTATGCCTCCTCTTCAATAATGGTCAGTTGAGCTAAGCATATCTCTAGGTTAAGAAGAGCTTTGACTAGAGATTCCCTCATCTCTTTGGATAAGATAAGGGCTTCATATATGCTTAATTTAGCTGACAACTTTATAAGGTAATCAACTCTGGCTTGGTCCTACACAAGCATATCCATGGGTGGAGCATCTTGTGGATAGGTTATCTGCTCACTGAAACTAATGACTTCTTTATCATTATCAAGAAGTGCTAACTTGGGAGGTAGAACTTTGCCACTATGTAGGTTAATTTTAGTGACTTTAAAGAATGATGAACTTGTGATTAGTTCTACCTTCTCATCAGGTATACCTATAGGTTCTCCTATGGGATCCTCAAACTCAATTGACTCCAAGTCAATCTCTAAAGGTGAACCTAATTGATTCAGAAAAGGAAAGTCTGATTCTAAATTAGAAGAGAGTGGATCGTAATGACTAGAGCTATTATTATTATTTTCTTGACTTGGATAGTATTCAAGAGGAATAAAATCTAGAGTATCAGAAGTGGACAATATATAAGTGAAAGCATTCTTTATTGATTTCTTTTTAGGTGGAGGTACATGATAGAAATCTAATAAAGTAAGCAAGGTAAAGGATTTAATGCCCTTGTCCGCTGATACAATGCTCCTGCTGGCAGAAGAGGAGCAAGTGGAGAAAGAAGAAATTTAACTATGGATGGAGTCGGATTGATGTGGTTGCTACAACTATCTCTGCAAGTAAGGTGGATCAAGATGCGGTGCTATGCTATCATCTTCTTCAAGTTATCTTTGGCAACTTGTAAACCTTCCTTGATGTTAGAGGTTTGAGCTACCTCAAGCACCTATAGAGAGAGTTTCTTAATTTTAGAAACTACCTTTCTAGAGGTTTGAGAAAAGGCAATATCCAACCTTCTCTGGTCTTAAGAGGATCGCAAGTTTCCCCAAGAATTATCCTAATAGAACTGGAAGGTTGTTCTACTAAGTATTCCTTGGGGATAACTATAATGCCTGACTTGAAGCTACACTCAAGCCAGTCCTGAATGTAATACAATCCTCTAAGACATGATTAATCATGCGGTGGTAAGGGTAATAGTTAGGATCATTACTTTTGCCCACATCCTCTGGGCTCTTAGGCTCTGGTAACTAAAAGTCAAGTTTCTTTAAAAGATTCTTAAAGATTTTTCTAAATACCTCCCTCTAGAATGAATATTGATTATTCAATCTATCAGCAAGAGTAGGTGTGTAATAACTAATATGATGGCTGAAGATAAAAATATCATTGTTGGGTAGGCTGCTGATGTGGCGATAATGGCCATTATGGTAGTTGTGGTAGCTGATATAATGGCCGAGGTAGTGGTAGAGGAGGTGGCAAAGGAGGTTGTTGAGCTTGGGGCCTCTCATACTGGACTCTTGGACCCTCTATTCGCCAGAAATATCCGGCTTCTCAACACCTTCCACAACATGGGCCGAGATGATTGGTCGAGAAAGGGTAACTATTTGGCTTCCTCTTAGGTTAGCCACCTTGTTAATTAGTTTCTCAAATGTCCAAATGGTAAAGCCTTTAAGCATGAAGGTGACTGGGCCATGAATATTCTTGAGGAGAATATCAGTGGCATGTTGTTCAGGCAACTACAACTTACATTTCATGCTCAAGTTGTGCCACCTAAGAATATAATCAACAAGGGACTCATTGGGAACTTTTATCACTACAACAAGGCCTACAATCACTCTTTGATGAGCTGCAGCATACCTCTTGATGAAGAGGTGCTCTAACTCAAAGTTCATACCAATCTAAGCGATACCAATCAAATGCAACCCTGCTAGGTTGTTGATAAAAGTTTGAACAACAATGCATCACTACCTCCAGCATTGCAACAACTGGCTCTGTAATGTGCAATATGCTAATGCAAGTTCCCACTGCCATCGAAGATTTTGAAGGAAGCTGACACAAAACCCTTAGGATATTGAACTACATTAAATTCCTCCAGGTATGGTCTACCCTTTGGAATAATGAGCTCCCCCAGGCTTGTGTCATGACTTCCTTCACCTACTACTCTACCATGTGCTTGATATCCTTCTCATGCATGGAGGTGCCATCTGAAACTTTTCTATGCAAGCTACCACCATCATCCTCTACAGGAGTACACCTAGGATGCTCTAAGGTATGTACCAACTCTGGATGGTCAGCCCTCATGGGAGAGGGCTATGAAACTAGTGCTAAGTTTTGCAATGCTGAAACTACTGCCATCAACTCCTCAATCTTCTTCTCCATCTTGTCAATGTGATCATCCCTCTGTCTGAGCTAGTGGAGGAGGTGCTGAGTCGAGTGAAAAGTGTCACCTTCCTCGATCATAACACCTTCCTGGCTAAGCTGATCCTATTGTAAGGATGCACGTGTCTCAACCATGTGGACCTCAGCTATGTTATCCAGCATGTCATCCTCATCAGGATCCAAGCTAACCCTATCCCCATCCTAATCAGAGTGGTCACTCCTAAAAATACATCTCTTCTTGGCAAAGTAATCTGCTAATATTTTATCTAGCGATCGGTCTACTATGCCTGGCTAGATTGGGGCAAATATCTACTGATTGCTAGCTGTATGACTATGCTCCTCTGCCTCTATGCAATGGATACTACCTACTGTCAAGACCTCCTCTCCAGGGGAATGAACTATCATGGGGACCATGTCTATGCCCACTCCCCTCTCTATCTTTGTATGTTACGATGGAGGTGGTGTGACGATGATGCTCTTGGGTCACCACTCCTTGACCATTGGGTAGGATCGGTGGGGGAGCTCAATCTCACCAACAAATTGGAATGGATAGAGCGGATTCTTGGTCGTAGTGGATGACTAGTGGGAAGGTCTCTCCGGGGGCTTAAACCTTTGGAGTGGAGTTGAGCTAAGGGTGATGGTGGATGGCATGGGGAATGGTGTGATGGTAACACCAACTGCCCCTTAACTAGGGACCTCTATCTGTGGTGGACTACATCTAAAAAAATAATCATCAATGACCACCCACAGGCATCATCAGAAAATCCATCAAGGTAGACCACAGGGCATACCTCTGTTGCTCTCTCCATGTTCATCATCTCTCTCTCTCTCTCTCCGACCCCTAACACTCCTAGGGATCATGGATCATAAGTCAAATAAGATATGCATGAGCATCCATAAGCCACGACCGGCGTAGAGTAGTCCTAAGTCCAGTAGGCCTCATGCTTAATAGCCGGTGTCTCATGGTATGCTGGTGGTGGAGGAGAAGCAGCAATCCTCTGGTAATCCTCCTCTCCATCTGAGGCCGAGAGGGCGTGGAACCTACTGCCACTCAAAAGTGGAGAGGTCTCATAGGGAGAACCCTCCTCAGCTACATGAGAAGTAACATCAAGCTCTTTGGCTGCTCGCTCATGACCACACTTAACCTTTTGATTTTTATTGTGGTACTGGGTGTGAGTGAGAAAGGCGAAGCAAGAATTGGCACCTACCTCGAAAGTGGAAGAGACTATCTTAGAGGCTAAGACAGCCTTCCCCTTTGGGGTGACCAACGAGGAGGTAGTAGCTCTCACTAGAGCTATGGCAGGAGAAACTAGACGGCCAGGTATTGAAACTGACATTGAACGGGGCATGGGAATCACTGCAGCCATCCTCTTTAGTGAGAGAAACTCATAGTCAGATGGGATATCCAAGCGGATGAGTGGCGTCTATCCCGCCACCTCCTCCTAGCTAACGGTTGTGAGGATTGCCCCCTCATAAGTAGCACAGACCCCCTTAAAGCCATGGCCAAAATAGATCAAGTTGGTAGCATCATTCATTGTGAGATTTGCCTGATCTAAGGCCAAATCAACATCAAAAGGGAAAGAGAAGATGAACTTGCTAGGAGCCATGATCACTAAACTGATTGGAAACTAGACTAATTGATTGTATTGAAATCACTACATTTTTTGAAATATACTTGAGTCAGTCTCTTGCTTTGATGTTTGCCTTCAATCATTGACTTCTATACTTAATTTGGACTTTGAACCCACACTTAACAAATTTAGACATGCTAAGTGGGGTTCATTGAATTTTGGAGAGATTTTTGATATTTGGAGGAGAGACTTTACCATATGATTTTGATTTAGAACCCATACTCAATTTAAGTAGGTTGGGTTCTTCAAATATTTGGAGATAAATTTATATTAGAATATTGTTTAAAAATTTTGATTTGAAAATCTTTACTTAGCAAATTTAGGTATGCTAAGAAGAGGTTTTGATTATGTGTTTGAAGACTTTGTGAAAGTATCTTTGCTTGTGATGGTTGGTTATGTGTGTGACGTGTTGATTTGAAAATGGGGCTTCTTACTTAACAAATTTGGTATGTTAAGTAGAGGCCAAATCTATTTGATATGTGTTTGAAAATGAGACTCTCACTTAACAAATTTGATATGTTAGGTGGAACTCAAGTGTATTTATGATTTGAAAATGAGACTCTTACTTAACAAATTTGGTATGTTAAGTAGGAGTCAAGTGTGATATGATTTGAAAATGAGATTCTCACTTAACAAATTTGGTATGTTAATGTTGACCTCATTTTTTAGAATGAGTTCTCAACCCCTCCATCTTAGACATAGGACTTCTCTTAGACTTTAAGAGTTCCTTAGTCTTAAGACACATCTAGTGATTGGGTGGACACTTCACCTAGCCCTAGAGACTTAAAAGGGTTAGCCATTGGAATAGGTCATGCCTTAGGGGTGTTAGGAAACTTTCCAATCCTTAGCTTGACCATTCCTCACTTTCCTTCCTTCAAGTCGAACTCCAAATTAATCTTATTTGATTTTCTCCAAATTCAAATCAATCCCATATGATTGAAATTGATGATTGAAATCCATAATTAAAACTCAATTCATGAAATTTCCTAAGTCCCTTAATTTTCTTTTAAAGGACTTAGCCTAAATCATGACCAAACCAAATCAAATCATTGATATTTTCTCACGATTCATTTATATTCTCATTTATATTATCATATATAAATGAAATATAAATTCAAACCAACCAAACTAAAATTCAAAATCAATTCATGAAATATCCTAAGTCCTTTAAATTCCTTTTAATGGACTTAGCCTAAATCATGATCAAACCAATTCAAATTCATGGGATTTTCTCATAACTCATTTATATTCAAATTTATATTCACATATATCAAATCCAAAATTAAATAAATCTAAAGTCCTTTAAATTAATGGACTTCAAATCATGATCAAATCAAATTCATGAGATTTTTCATAACTCATATTTTCATTTATATTCACATATATAAATGAAATACAAATATAAATTAAATTCCAAATCTAAAATCCTTCTTAAGTCCTTTAAATTCCCTTTTAATGGACATTGTCTAAATCATGATCAAACCAAATCAAATCCTTGAAAATTTCTCACGATCAATTTATATTCTCATTTACATTCACATATATAAATGAAATATAAATTCAAACAATCACAACCAATTCCAAAAATCAAATTCAAATCCACTCAAAATCCAACCGAAGCCTTTCAAGTCAAAATCTTGAACTTAGCCAAATCAACTCCAAATCAAGCCAAACTCTTGATTTTCCTTCATGATTCAATCAACCCTACAATCATGAATCCAAATATAAATACAAACTTCAGTCACCAAATCAAAATCCAATTCAAAAATCAAACCCCAAATCCTGTCATATTCTTCCTTTGAATATGTAATTGTCAAACGAATCACAATCCATTTGACTTCAAACCACTTGCAAATAGATTTATATTTCAATCATAAGTCCATGTACAAGATCAATCAAACTCAAATCAAGCTTTGACCAAGCCATTTGACCCACTTAGGCTCACTTGACCCAAATTGACCTAAAGTACCCTTATGAGCCAAATTCTAATCCTAACCAAACTGTATTGAACCAAACTCACGTATGCCTCTCATCATGATCAACAATTATCATGGGATGATTAATCAATCAAACTGAGTCAAACTAAGTCAAACTTAAGGGTTGACCAAGTCAACACTTAGCCCAAAATTAAACCTAACATAGCCAAAATCCACCATAGATAAAATTGATTGAAACCATTGATCTAAGTTCATTCATGACCTATGTTTGAACTTGACTAGGGCAACATTTGAGCCTAACCCCACTTGACCCAAGTTGACCCAACTTGACCTAAAAGTCAAAATGTGTCAAAACTTGATCTAAGCCAAATTGATTCAAACCAATGGGTCAAGTTCATTCCAAATCACTTGTTGAACTTGACCAAAGCCTCAATTGGCCAACTAAACCTAACCTAGCCTAATTAACCTTAGACCCAACTTGACCTAAAGGGGTCATGTTGAGCCAAATTTGAACATAACCAAAATTGATTGGAAACAAAGATATCAATCTACTCCATAAGACTAATCAAACCTAAACCTACCATTGACCTAGCCCAAATAGGTCAAATGGGTCAAATAAGTCAACTTGACCAATTTGACCTAAATGAAGTCATATTAGCCAAATTCAAAACTAAACCAAATTAAACCAAACTAAAGCCACCTAAACATTTCAAATGGTCATATGAACTTGACCCAACCCTTGGTTTGAGACCAACCAATTGGTCAACTTGACCCAAGTTGACCCATTTTGACCTAAATGGGTCAACATGAGCCAAACCTTATCAAATGAATTTCAAATCTCATGAAACTTGGCCAAACCTAGTTTCGCCACATACGCAACATATCCAAATTGAAAATTTAACAAAATGACCATTCTACCACTAGGCCATAGACCAAATTTTGGCCTAATCCATAGGTAATTTGGTCATATCCACTTGATGCCTTTCTAATAGCTCAAGCAAACGTAATGAAGAGTGGTGCACCCAACCCAATGGGTTTGGGTCAACCCAAATGGACCCAAGGCCAAACTCGACCCCGTGGGTTAAATTGGCTCATTCCAAATCCCTCTTCCACTCAATTGAATGCACATGGGAGGTTGGAAATCCACTCAAGGCCTCAAACTAACCATGTTCCAAGTCAAAATGGATCAAACAACATTCCCTTTGTGGTCAATTGGATCAAAATGGCAAAGAAGCTTGCGACCATCCGATCCTTCAAGGGGGAGATATACTCCCCCTAATTCAATTCAAATTCATCATTCCTCAATTCAACTAAACCCTAGAGAGTGTTAGGAAAGAATAGAAAGCCTAAGCATTCTAAGATTGAATTTGAGATTTTTTTTATTTTCTCCATAGAAAAATAGGGGAGCTCACTTGAACTTCTCACTTTCTCCATACAGAAAACCACTCCAATTCCTCTTGCACACTTCCTCTAAGGACCAATCTGAGAATGCTAAAGCTTTCATTAGAGTTCCCATAGTAAGGAGAGGAGCAACTAGATCAAAGCCACAAGAGACTTGAAGTGGTGTTGGTCTATAGAACAATCCACTCAACCCCAAGGCTTAAGAATTTCAACAAAGCTTCGTCTCCACTAGATGAAGCTACCTCATCAATCTCGAGTGCCGGTGATCACCTTCGATGAGGTATGGACTTTTTTGACCATCTAGGATAAAAGGTGTTAGTTTTTTATGAAAGGAATTTTCAATTCATGCAAATTCCACCATAGGATGTGTTCCTTATTGGCTTTAGATGGTATGGGTTAAGCTTTTTTTTTTCAATCCGAGCTCAATCGAGCTCGGATCTTCCCTGATCATGGATCCATCTCTATTGAGCCTAGGGGAAGAGGATCGGCCATCCATCCACACATTTTGGATGGACGACCGAGATTATTCCCACATTTAGAAAATGATTTATCCCTTTTAAAACTGCGAGGAGATCTCTGGTCTTTCGATCTTTGATCAGATAGCAGAGATCAAAGCACATCCTGTCACCACACTGCCTTTTGTATGTGATGTTTAAGTTGGGATGCTAACCGCACGATGCATTTAAAGCGTGTTGATCGTCGCTTCCACTCATCACGTTGTGAGCTGAGGGATTAGTTAGGATGTTTAATTAATTCTAATTAATCTATGGATCTTTTAAAAATCATTTTTCCCTCAATAAAATTCAAAAAAAATATGAAATAAAATTCTATGGAAAGATAATTCAACCTAAAATATTTTAAAAATAACTCCAATAGATTTTGAATTATGTTTTTCTCTAATTTTGGGTTTAATTAGAAATTTTATTTTGCTAATCACTTATTAATTAAGCCTCTGATTAATCCCAAACTGCTTGGGTATATTTTAGGAAATGACTACTACCTCCCCTAATTTTCTTGGGATTTATTGAAGGCTTAATTAGGAAAATTGCATATGGGTTTCTTAATTACCCTCCTTATGTAACTAAGGATGATTAAGGTATGATTAGAGATTTTAATCCATGATTAGAGTTGATTAAGGTCAGATCCAGTAGATAAAAGTTTTAGAGAATAATTTTGGGCATATCCCTTAAGCTATTCCCTAAACCCCCTTTTCTCTCCTTAATCTTCTCTTAATTAAGGGTCAATTCACTAATTATCGCCTTAATTAATTTTCTAAAAATTTTAAATACTTCTAAAACTTAATTAATCTACTTTTGGTAGATGCTTAGGTGTTTAATAGTCTAAGTTCAATTAATAAAATCAAAGCCCAATTCATATGTATGAAAGGGTGTTTGAAATTACTTAAGCTAAACCCCTTAGCTTAATTAACCTTTAATCATGAGCCAAATTGCATTAGGCCTTTTTCTTATTTAGGTGCATTGCAAATTTAAATTTCTTGTGAGTTTTTATGTCATCTCATTGGCTTATAATTATTTGATTAACTATACTAAGGTGGTGTAGGTAAGGGTTAATTAACTTGCTTAATTCATACCTTAACCTAGCTAATGCATAAAAATGGATCTAATCACTTAAAAATTAAATAAAAATATCAAACATATGTGGGAATGGGTTAGGAACAATAGACTCAACTCATCTTTTAAAAATTAAATCAAACTTAAAACTAAACAAAAGTTATCTTAAATGAACTTTGATTTTCATTAAACTTTCTTATTTCATAAGAATGTATTTAGGATTTAATTAAAGTGAATGTGTTTACATGCTTTCATTTCTTTGATTCTTTCCCCAACATGTTAAATTTGTATGTCATGTGTTTTCATGCATTCATGTTTTTCAATTTCAAATTTAAAAATAAAATTGTTTACTTTATGTCAAATTTTCATGCATTGGCTAAAGTAGAAATATGAGTGGCTATTATCACTACTAAATTAAAATTATTTTCAGAACATATAAATCAATTATCAAATTTGAAAGTGTGCTACTTATATTTTAATTATGAGTTTGCATGTGAAAGAATATAAAGGTGTGCTTAGCATAAGTCTCCCTTCTCTTTTATGGTAGCATAGTTTTGAATAGGAGTTGGTAAGATGTATGGTTCATTTGAAAAGAACTTAACACTTACCTAATTCCATATCCTATTCATCCCTATGCTATCACCTAAGAAGGGTTTCCTATACTTGCATACATAAATTGCATAAATAAAATGAATCAAGTAATACAACTTTTGCATTCTTTCTTTTCCATTCATTTCTTTTATACACATGTTTGTATTTAAGGAAAGTGGTATATTAGTTTGGACAACCCAAAGGTTGTGAGGCTTTAAGTGTCCCTAAGTAGGTCTTGTACCTTACACCTCTGGTTAACAATGGCTTTGTACTCACTTATGCCTTTCCTACTTTCATGTGTGTATGTGAAAAATTGGATAAAGAAACTCTTTTCTACTTAATAAAAATCATGCATCTTAAACTTCTAAATTTCCTTAAATGAATTACTTAGCATGCATCATAAAGTATGTTAAATTTTCTCATTTGTGTGTATAGATATGCTTAGATTCATTCATATGCATGTTATACATGTTGGGAAAGAAATGAAGTAATGTGTGCTTTGTGAATTTGGTTCATTTCTTTAATCTCAAAATGCCTTTCTTTTTGAATAGGTTTGTTTAGAGTTTATCTAAACTTAGGATTAATTAAAATACATAATCAAAATATTCACTAAACAAAACTAAAATGTGAATCTACTTTCCCTCTCTTTACAACTTAGTAATTAATTGTAGGATTCATTTGAACCTAATCAAAACATGAAATAAAATCAACCCAAAATAATTAAACAACTTAAATGAAACCCTCCTCTAAGTTGAACATGTTTTCACACTTAAAAAATTTGAACCTAAATCCATAGCTAAGCATACCACACAAACCTTCAAAGTACACACATTAGGCTAAGTCACCACTTCTAGCTTTAGGTTAGGGCGGTGCATGGTTTGATATTTTATTTTGTTTTGTAATGTATATTTTAGACTGGATGTTAGGATGTATGCTCATAGAATGAATGGTAGGACACTCTTAGTCTAACTATTCTTTTTTCCAGGGGATTGTGCTTAAGGGGTGATATCATAAATAAAAATATAAATGCTTTTGCTTGCAGGCGCTTTATACCCCTAAGCATAAACCAATAGGCCAGGTGGACTTAGCCACCCATGTGTGGGGTGATAAGTCTAATATACATGCTTGGGATTTGTGTGATTTATTTTAGCTAACTTTTATTTTGCAGGTGTTAATTAGATTTCCATTCTTTTCCTTTTTCATGTAAATTTGTGCAATTAGTATTTTGGGAATGATTGTTATGGGGATTAGGATGAACATTGGTCATAAGATCCTATCTTATGCACCATGTGAAGCCTTGGAATATACACCTTCCAACCATCTGAAAGAAGGAACCAAAGAAGTAAGAAGAAAAGAAGAAGAAAGATAAAATGAAGCTTGAATACCCCCATAACAAAGAATTCTTTGCTTAATTGTAATTTAATTCATTTGTAATTTGAGTTGTATAAGGGTAGAGATTGGCTACCCACATTTGTTTTTTTGGGTTTGAGTGGTGGTGCCCAACCACAACGGCCTTTTTTTTGTGATTAGCTATATAATTTGATTGATGATTTGTTTAGCTTTTCATTAAGTGGCAACTTTTCCTAGTTTCTTCCTTGCTTTATGTATGACCTCGACATGGATTAGGCTCTTAGGAAAAAATAAATTTTTTATCAAACTTAATAACTCAAATTAAAAAAAATAAAGAACTTAAAACCTCATCTAAAGCTTAGGTTTAAAATTAAGATAAAAGAATTAGCAACCCCTTAGCTGGATGAGTATTTCTTTTATAATATCATGCACAACAGTATCTTATTTCACTCTTGATTGGAGGGCTTCCACCTTTGCTAGAGAAACTTGGCTTGACCTTTGAGAGCCATGGTGGAAACACACCTCCTCCCTTCTCACTGATTTTGGCCAATAACTTGATTTAGGTCATTTGAAGCATGCCCTTACATTATCTAGTCTCTTTAGGGAGTGAGTTTAAGGACTTAGTCTCTTTCTAAATAAATAACAGCCTAGCTATCTTGCATAAGCATAATGACTTACCTACATGTATTTAAAATCATAGGAGGAGTTAGTTGGTGTCCACCGTCAGGAGGTTGTAAGTCCAAGCTGTCGGGTGGTTTGTCCTCTCTTGTAGAGGCAAACCAAATACCCATTTTTGCCTTAGATTTTGGTTGCTCCCTAGATTTAGGTTATGAGGTTGTTTCTCTCTTTCATGGGCCATAAGCATAATTCCTCACCTCTTAGGTATTTCCATAATCTTGTGTTATGGAATCATAAGTCCTAAATTTTTAATGAAAAATGTAACTCAAACAAACTAAATCAATCTCAAAAATGTAAAGCCCAACCATATGATAGTTTGAGATGCTCGCTAAGTTTCATAGCATCATAGGCATCTCCTACTTATCTTCATTTGGCTTTGCTAATAACTCCCTCTCTTTGATCAATCCCATTTGATCTTCAAAAATGAACTAATTGATTGATAGTCCCTTTCCTATAAAATCTTTGAAGACATCAATCATTTACCTTAATCAAGAGTTTTCCTAAAGAATCCCATTCCTTAGATGTAATTAACTATGAGGGTTTGCCCCTATGGAACTTAACAAAACCCTTTAAAATAAAGCATGCTTTACTTTTCCATGTAAAGTAGGGAAGAATTCTACATATGCAGACTCATCATCCTTAGGAGTCCTTATGGTGATTAGATCCATTAAAGGGTAGTGACTTCTATCTTTCAAGATAGTATATTATTTCTTGATGACATACCCTATCACTTGAATAAGCACATTTGTCAATCTATGTGGCATCCTAAAAAGATGAATTTCTATATTCTTGCCTTCTCTCTCTCCCCATAAATTTTGAAGGTGACTCTATAGAAATTTTAATCACCACAGTTAAGTAAGAACCAAGTGTGATTATGATTTGTGTTTTGAAAATGAGACTTCACTTAACAAATTTGGTATGTTAAGTGGAAGTCAAATGAGATATGATTTGTGTTTTGAAAATTAGACCTGACTTAATAAATTTGATATGTTAAGTGGAAGCCAAGTGTGATTTGATTTGTTTTTGAAAATGAGACTCACACTTAACAAATCTGGTATGTTAAGTGGGAGCCAAATGTGATGTTTTATTTGGTTTTAAAAAGAGATCTTACTTAATAAATTTGGCATGTTAAGGAGCAATTGTGATTTGAAAATGAGACTCTCACTTAACAAATTTGGTATGTTAAGTGGGAGTCATATGTGATTTGATTTGTTTTTGAAAATGAGATTCTCACTTAACAAATTTGGTATGTAAGTGAGAGCCAAATGTGATTTGATTTGTTTTTGAAAATGAGACTCCTTAACAACTTTGGTATGTTTAGTGAGAGCCAAATGTGATTGTGATTTGTTTTGAAAGATGGAAACTTCAACTCTAGCATATGTGAAATATGTTAACTGGAGTTTCAACTTTATGCTATGATTTTACTTGAAGATAGGATCTTTTTCAACAAATTTGAGCATCTTGAATGAAGGTGGCTATTTTCAAAATGTTGATTTTGAAAAATGGTTTTGATTATGATTTTGAAAAGAACCTCCATGTAATAATCATGGAGATTGTTAGATGAGGTTTGGTCATATGAGTTTTATGCTTTTTGAAAGTTTCTTATGAATTTTGTGCAAGATATTTTATTTTTGAATTTTGACAAAGTGCTTTTGGAAAGTAAAATTTTGCAAAAGAGTTTATTTTCTTAAATATTGGAATGAACCTTGCCCTGCCAAGCTAGTGGTAAGGAGGTTCTAAATTTTTGTCATCTCCTTTCATTAGTTAATTTTATCTTTCACTTTTAGGGAACCCCATAGGAGTTTCAAGACTTACAAGGAGTGAGGTCCTAAAACCTAGGGGATTTTGACTAGCTTTGCTTAAGAATGAAATAAGTTAAGTTCTAGTGGAAGAAAAGATAATCTTGGACTCATATGAAATACAAGTCCATATGCTTGGAGATAATAATTGTCTACTAGAGATGGAGAGAGGAACCATCCCCAGCAGAGTTGCCAAAAAATTATGTTGTTTATTTTTGATTTGTATATATGGGGGACATCATGCAGATCTAAGAGTGTACTTATTAAGGTGATCAGGTGTGACATTAAAGAATAGTGCACTATCTCGAAATATAGAAATCACCATCCTATAATAGACCTAATCATCTAATAAGGACTTAAGGCATGATGGGTTTTAGAATATACCAGAGATTTTTCCTACTTTACATGGATGAATAAAGTAGGTTTATTTAAATCAGGTTCTAAAGTCCCCTATGGGGGAAAGCCCCCATAGTTAATTAAATCATATGGAAGGTGAGTTCCTTAGAATACTCTCAATTATAGTACATAATTATTGTCTCCAAAGATTTCAAAGATAGGACTATCAATAAATTGGCTATGTTTGGAAAATCAATCGGGATAGATAAAAAAGAAGAGACTTATTATCGAAGACAAAGGGAGATGAGTAGGGAATGCTCATAATACTTCGAAACCTAGTGAGCATTCCAATCTATCCTATGGATTGGGCTTTATATATTTAAAATTGAAGAGAATTATATATTTGTGTTGAAATTTTATTTGAAAACTAGGACTTATAATCCCACAATACAAGATTGTAGAAATGCCTAAGATGTGAGAATTTATGCTTATAGCCCAAGGGAAAATATCAACCTTAGTTCCTAAATCTAGGGAGCTTTAGTGAGGGCCAAAACACATCTTAAATCTAAGGTGAAAATGGGTATATTATTTATCTCCATAAGAGAGGGTAAACCACCTGAGTGATGGGCTTACAACCGTCTTGAGTGGCAGCTAGCTAACTCCTACATTTTAAAACTATGTGGTCAAGTCATATGTTTTGCAAGATGGTTAAGTTGTTATTATTTAGAAAAGAAACTAAAATCTTTAAACTCTCTCCCTAAGAGACTAGAGCATGAGTGGTATGAATAATGACTTAATCTAATGCAAATTTTATCAATTTTTATTTGATTTTGGACTCTTCATTTTGACAAAGACAATATGATTTTTACATGTCTAAATGTATAGTGAAATGAGATTATGAGCTAAATTAGAGAAAAAGAGGTGTTTTCCACCACAGAGGAGACCCTCAAAGGTCAAGCCTTCCCCTATCATGCAAGGATGGAAACCATCTTTTAGCAAAAGTGAAATAAGATGACATGCATGATATTAAGCATACAACATCCAGCTAAGGGGTTGATAAATCTTTTAATTATCTTGATTTAATACCTAGGCTTTAAATGAGGTTTTGAGTTATTTAAAAAATTAGTTATGAGTTGTAGTTGGGGTAGAAAATTAATTTTTTTCTAAGAGCCTAATCAGATCCAGGCCACACATTAAATCACCATACATGAAGAAACTAGAAAAATACATGTCATTTATATTACACAATTGTAAACAAAGCATCAAACAATTTATAAACCCAACGTAAAAGAATAATAGGTCGGTGTGGTCGGGTATCGCCATACAAGCTGAAAAGAGAAATGGGTAGAAGCTCTACCCTTATACAACCCGGTATATGAATGAATAATTATAATTACAAATGAATAAATTATATGGGGATCTTTTTATCTTCTTTCTTCATGTTTCCTTCATTCCTCCTTTGATTTCTTACATCAAAGGCATCACGATGGGAGTCCTTTACTAAGCCTTCTAGCCTCAACTCATCCTAATCTCCATAACACTAATCCTAATTCTTAATGTAAAATTACATCAAAAATAGAGAAGTAAAATCTAACTATACCTACAAGACAAGTATTAGTTAAACATACCATAAAACCCAAGCAATTATATGTATAATTTGTAGCACAATTCACATGGGTAACCAAGTCCACCTATCTTAATTTAGATTATGCTTAGGGGTTAAGCAACCTACAAAAGAGAGCATTTGTATTTATTTTAAGCACCCCTTAAGCACAATCTCCTGTAGATGACATGATTAGGCTAATCACAGCCAAGCATCCAATCTACAAAACATACACCCTAACATCCAGTCTACAATAATACATCATTAAATAAACATACATCAAACCATGCACCGCCCTAACATAAAGTTTTACATGGTGACATAATCTAATGTGTGTGTATTAAGGCTTGTGTGGTATGCCTTAGCTAGGCTTTTGTATAATTTCCTAAGTATGAAGAGATTTAATTATGAAGGGTAGTTTCACTTTAAATGACTCAATTGATTTGTTAGTTTTGCTTAGTATTTTCTTTTATTTCACTTGATTTACAGTGAAGAACTAAGTGTTATAATGACAAAAAAAGAGAGGGTCACGCTCTCTTATCCCTACCTTAAGCTACGTCTAAAGATAATTAATTAATTAATTCTCTTTAGTTAATATCTTATTACATATTTTAAATTAATCCTAAGTTTAGGTTCACTTTAAATAATCTCATTCAATAAGAAAGGCATCTTAAGATTAATTTGAATTAATTACTATCACATAACACATGTTTGTTCATTTCTTTCTATCATATATAGCCACATTACGGATAGATGCAGGCAAAGAAGTTAGTCCATGAAACTAGAATTAGGTTAGGAACTTGGAATATAGATACCTTATAGGTAAACTAATATTAATAAATATTATGGTTCATAGGAAGATAAATATTTTATGTGTTCAAGAAACTAAAGGGAGAAAGCCAAGGAGATTGATAGTTTAGGTTTTAAACTTTGGTATTCAGGTAGAAGTCAAATTAGAAATGGAGTAGGTGTGATTATAGATAAAAATTTGAAGGATAATGTTATAAATATTAATAGATACGAAGATAGAATTATAGCTTTAAAGATTATTATTGATACTAAGATTATCAATGTTTAAGTGTTTATGCTCCATAAGTAGGTTTGGATGTAGGCTCAAAAGAAAAATTTTGGAATGAATTAGAGAGATTAATACTAAAGATACCTCTTGAAGAAAATGTATTTATTGGAGGAGATTTAAATGGACATGTTGATATAGTAGTAGAAGATTTTAAAAATATTCATGATGGTTATCGATTTGGAGTGGCTAATGAAGAAGGTAGGACTATATTAGATTTTGCTTTAGCCTATGATTTTGCAGTTGCTAATATTTTATTTAAGAAAAGAGATGAGTGTATTATTACTTGTAAAAAGGGATCTAGTAAAACATAGATTGATTATTTTTGATAAGAAAATTAGATCGTTTAGATTGTAAAGATTGTAAAGTCATTCAAAGTAAAAGTTTAAATACCCAACATCGATTATTAGTCTTAGATTTTAAGATAAAAATTGGAAGATGAAAAATAAATCAAATTATTGTCTAGGATTAGATAGGGGCACTTAAATAACACTAATAAAATATTCTTAAGAGCAAGCTACAAGAGCTTAGAATTTGGGATGTTCATAAGGAAGTTAATGTTATGTGGGAAAAAAATAACAATTGAAATTAAGCAAGTTGCTAAAAATGTGCTTGGAGAATCAAAAGGAAAAGCTTCTTTTAATAAAAATAGTTGGTGGTGAAATCAGAATGTGTAAGAAAATATAAAAAATAAGAAGTGTTATTATAAAATATGGTTTAAATTTAAAAAATTCAGAGAATTGGGAAAAATATAAAGTGGTATGTAGAGATTCTAAGAAAGCAATATATGATGCAAACAATTTAGCTTTTAGTGATTTATACAATAGATTAGATACCAAAGAAGGTGAAAGATGTATGTATAAGTTAGTTAACCAAAGAGATAGGAGAAGTAAAGATCTAGCTCAAGTGAGGTGTATTACTAATGAAAATCATAAAGTGCTTCTCTTAGAAAAGGATATTGAAAATTGGTGGATGAGGCATTTTGATAAACTTTTCAATAAAGGATCTTAAAGTATGATTGATTTTAGTAACCTTAATACCCTAAACAAAAATAGAAAATTTTGTTTTTATCTTCGTGTTAGTAAATCTGAAGTTAGAGAAGCTTTAAAGAAAATGAAATGTGAAAAAATAGTAAGACCAGGTGATATTCCAATAGAAGTGTGGAAATGTTTAGGAGATCAAGGAATTTCATGGCTTACAAATTTTTTTAATGTTATTTTAAAGAGTAAAAAAGATGTTAGATGAGTGGAGAAAGAGTTTATTGGTTCATATATTTAAGAATAAAAGTGATGCACAAGAGTGTGAAAATTATAAAGGAATTAAGTTAATGTGCCATACATTAAAATTATAGGAGAGAGTAACTGAGCATAGGTTATGATGTGATACAAAAGTTTCTCACAATCTATTTAGTTTCATGCTTGTAGATCTACTATGAATGCTACATTTGTAAAAGGTTTGATGGAGAAGTATAGAAAGCAAGAGGATCTACATATGATATTTATTGATTTAGAGAAAGCTTATGATAAAGTTTCAAGAGATGTTCTTTGGAGAGTTCTAAAAGAAAGGAGTTAGTATTTGTTATATTCAAGTCATTATATGTATACTAGAGTCACATTTGTGTCCAAATACAAGGAGGGTTGACAAAATATTTTTCTATTTCAGTTAGATTACATCAAGGATCAGCTTTAAGCTTATCTTTTTTGCTTTAGTTATGGATGTTCTTACTAAGAATATACAAGAAGATGTACCTTAGTGTATGATTTTTTTTATGACATTCTTCTTGATGATAAGAGTAGAGAGGGAGTCCAAGAGAAACTTGAATTATGGAGGTCAACCTTAGAGTCTAAAGGTTTTCATTTAAGTAGATCTAAAACTGAATATATGGAGTGTAATTTTAGTTGTAGAAGTGTAGTGTTATGACATTAGTGAACAAGTCATTAAAAAGAGTGAGTGATTCAGATATTGAGGCTCTATTGTTCAAAATGATGATGAAATAGATGGAGATGTTATTAGTAGAATTCAAGTTGGATGGCTGAAGTGGAGGAAGGAATCTGGCTGTTGTGTGATAGAAAAGTACCACTTAAACTTAAGAAAAAATTTTATAAGCTAGTGGTAAGACCTGCAATAATTTATGGTGCAGAATGTTGGCCAATCAAAGAGAAGCATAAGACTAAGTTAAGTGTTGCAAAGATGAGGGTGTTGAGGTGAATGAGTGGCTTTACTCTTAGAGATAAAAGAAAAATGAGTATGTTCATGAAAAAGTTGGAGTAGCTCCAGTGGCAGCTAAGATTAGAGAGAGTCGCCTTAGATGGTTTGGCCAAATAAATCATTGGCAGTCTAATGACCTGATTAGAAGAGTAAATGCATTAGATTTACCTTATGTTAAGAAAGGTAGAGGTAGACCTAAAAAGACATGGATAAGATGTAAAAAAAATGATCTTAGTATACTTGATTTAATTGAGGATTTGACACATAATAGGACCTAATGGAGACGAATCATTCATGTAGCTAACCCCACTTAGTGGGATAAAGATTTGTTGTTATTATTGTTGTTGTTGTTGTTGTATATATAGCATGCTTATGATTACATCTAAACATATCTATACATGCAATATATTTTGTCACACTTAAATGTAAGATGCAAAAAATGAGTTTTATAGAATGATTTTCATTCATTAGCTAAATACACATTCAAATGTATAAAAGTTTTAAGCAAGTATGTCACCATTGTTTTGCACCAGGGGAATGAGGTAGGAACCTCCTTGGGGCTACTTAAAATGCATCCCCAAAATGTCCAGAATAATATACCCACTATTCTTAAATACATATGGATGTATAAGCAACTATAAGAATAAAAAAAACATGCAAATGTAGAATTTGATTTAATTGATTTATTTGTGTGAATTGATTAAAGCTCTATCTAAATTCTAATGTCAAACTACATAAGAATGAAATCAAATAGGTACGTCATCATTATTTTGCACCAGGAGAGTGAGGTAGGAACCTCATTGGGGCTACCTAAAGCTGTGCATCCTTAAAATATCCAGACTAATATACCCACTAACATTCTTACTTATGCAAATCAACATATGAATGAAAGAAAGGAACTTTACTTTATACACTAAGCTTATAATCACATGCACCTCCTATATATGTATAACTAAAGTCACAATATATATTATTATTCATTAATAAGCTTTTGAAAATACATTTGAGATTTAATAGTGATAATAGCCACACATATTTCTGATTAAGTCAACACATACAAATTTGACATAAAGGAAATCATTTTAACATGATTGGAAAGAAATAAAGAAACACAAGCATATAATTTCATTCAATCCAACTAATTCCTAAGGACAATCACATTAAACAAGCTTACTTAAAATAAACCAAAGTTTCTTAAAGCCATTTTTGATTTCATGTTTGATTTGATTTGAGGGATGTGAAAGAGGTTTGCTAATCTTAGTCCCATTCCCCATATGTATGAGTTAATTTGATTTAATGAAAAGCAATTAGGTTAATTTTATGAATTGGTTAAGTTAACCATGGATTAAATCAATTAATTAACCCTTATACCACCTTAAGGTAATTAATTAAATAATTATGAGCTAATATGATGAAAATAAATTGAAAGTAAATAACAATGCTCTATGAAATGAAAGGGGCCTAATGCAATTAGCTCATAATTATTAATTAAAGCTTAAGGAACTCAATTACTTTTTAATGGTTTTCTCACATGTGAGCCAACCATAATTTCATTAGCTCCCTCTTTAGGTTATTGAACACCCAAAGAGCTACCCAAGAGTTAATTAGAGAAAATAGGTTAATCAAGTTAATTAAGTTCATTAATTATCTAATTAAATCTTAATTATCCTTAATCAATAATATGAGATGGACTTATGGAAAGAGACAAAGAAGGAAGCCTAAGTCTCAATCCCTAAATCTTTTCAATTAGTTAATTAAAGTTCAAATATGATTTGGGTTTGGTTGATTTAATTAAATTAATTAAAGTTTTAATTAATTAATTTTAAAGAGGAATGAAGAAGACTTAAGAAAAGATTGGAAGAGGTCCCAATCCATTTCTAAGTTTCTCACCAATTAATAGAGGCTAATGAACTCAAAAAGATCCATTCACTGTTCAATTACAATTAAGCTAAGAGAGTAATTAAGGCTTAACTAATTAATTACCCCAATTAATCAGCTAATAAACTCCAAGAAAAATGGTAGAGGCATAGGTCATCCCCCTAAACATCTCTAAAAAGTTTGAAATTAATCAGATGATTAATTAAATTGTAATTAAGTTAATTAAAATTTTAATTAAATATTAATTAAGTAGAAATTACTATTCAAAGTTAATTAATAATAATTTTATTAGATTCTCCTCTAAAATACCTTCATAAAATACCTTATTTGAATTTTTCTACAATTAGTTATGAATTTTGGAAGTTTCAACATTAAAAATTAATTAAACATCTCTAATTAAGCTAATCTGCCACATGGTCGACACACTTTCCATGCATGCGGATAGGTTATTTGTTGTCACATCCGCATCCGAGTCATTGGCGCATTCCCATGGATCGTCTAATCTAAGATCAGACCGTCATAACTAAATCCTAGGATAAGGAGAAAATAGATCTAAGCGTGATCTAATTAGAGTCATCCATTTTGATGATGCGGAATGGACAACCCGTGATCTATCTCCTCTCGAGCGGAGAGAAATGGAGACTGTCCGTCATTCAGCGCTCAATTCGAGCGAGCTGGAACGAAGATCAAATCAATCCCACACCTTCGGAATGAAGAGATCCAATGATAGAAATCTCATGACATGGAACTTTCCTTCATAAATGACCAAACCGTTTTCATACAAGGATCAATTTTAATGGCATAGCTCACTGGAGTTTGTGATCGATGGTTCCAGTGATTGAGGAAGCTTTGTCTAGTAGAGACGAAGCCCTGCTGAGCTGCACGAGCTTTGATTTGAGGTGATCTGCTCGGACGCCCAACACACGATGCGTAGGTGATCAGTCTTGGTCGAACAGCTTGGAGTGGATTTGGAGCTCGGGGAAATGGCTTCAATAGCTTCGATGACACACGAGGATGGTGTGTGCAAGTTTAATTGAAGTTTGATGAATAAATAGAAGAGTTTGGACTGAAGGCACCCTCCCCTATTTTGGTTTGATGTAAAATTGAGAAAGGAGAAAATGGGGAAGCTTAGGAGCTTGGGATCTTGAGAAATGGCTATGGGAGACTCTCCTTCACTCTCTCTAGCTCAAACAAAGTTAAATGCATGACTTCCTATTTGAATTGAGGGGCTATATCCTCTCAATTACTGAGGTGGATGGATGGTATTCAATTATTTCACCACCCACCGTCAGACCATGCATTTCTCCATCAGGTCCACATGGCTCGCTAGGAGTGGAGGGAGGCTTTGAAGGTGGCTCAAGGTCTGATGTGGGGAGATTTGCTTTCTCTTATCCATGGGGTGCTCGGTTTGGAGTGAGGAGGAAGAGAGTGGGTTTCCTTTGGTCCATGGCTGATCGTAGTGTGCTTAGGGTGGGCTAGGAAGGCTAAGCATACCCCATTTGGTAATTGGATGGCTGCCCATGTGATGGGAGAGTGGATTTTGCCAAATGGGGGAGGAATCCTTTATGGGGAGGTTTGTCCATTGGCTAATCCCCTTGGATGGGGCCCACTTGGCTTATGGGCAGACCTTGGGCTGGCCTAAGGTCAATTTGGGTCACATTTGGTCAGCCACTAAGGCCCCATGGATTGGTTTTAGGTGCTTAGGCTTCATTTGGTCAAATGGGTTCATATGGGTTCATGTTGGGTTGGGTTGACCAATTGGTCAAATTAGGTCAAACCAAGGCTTAGGTTAGGTTAAAATGATGATTTGGAGAGTTTTAGGTCAAGTGGTTTCAAACAATTTGGCTTAGGTTTTATTTTGGCTCATTTGGATTCAAATAGGTCAAATGGGCTAAGTTGAGTAATTTGACCAATTTGATCAAATTGGGTTTGGTTAGGTATTGGTTCATGTTCATTTAGTTAATTGAAAATGATTGTAGTCTTTGGTTTGATTTCATTTAGATTTAATTTGATTTTGGTCAATTTGACCTTTTAGGTCAATTTGCAAGTTGTTGACCAATTGGTCAAATTGGGCTCAATTATGGCTTTGGTCAAGTTCAATAAATTATTTGGAATGAACTTGAGCCATTGGTTGCAATCAAATTTGGTTAAATCATGATTTGACCTATTTTAGCTTTTTAGGATAATTTGGGTCAACTTAGGTCAAATAGTCAATTGGACTTGGTTTGACTCAATTGAGGGTTTGATCATGTTCAATCATTGATTATGAATTAGTTTGAATCAATGGTTTCAATCAATTTGTTACATGGTGTTTTTTGGCTAGTTTAGGTTTCATTTGGGCTAAAGGTTAACTTGGTCAAAGGACCAAGTTGGCTTGGTTTGACCCAATTCAACATAGTTGATAACCGTAGGATGATTATTGATCATGATATGAGATTTGGATGGGCTTAGTTCAATCCAATTTTGGTTGAATTAGAACTTAGCTCAAAAAGGTCATTTATGCCACTTTAGGTCAAGTTGACCTAAATGGGTCACTTGGTTTGATTTTGGTTTGATTCAAGTTTAGTTGAACTCATATATAGATTGAAAATATAAATCCAACACAATCATTTAGAGTCTAATGAATTTTGGCTCATTTGAAGTTTTCAAGTCAAAAGGCCAAACTTGGCTTGACTTGGGTTGACTTGAGTTTGATTTCATAATTATAATTTATGTTTATATTTAGCTAAATTATTGAAGGAATGATTGATTCAAGAGGAAATCCATTAGTTTTGGCTTGATTTGGATATGATTTAGCCAAGAATAAGAAATTGGCCAAAAAGGCTTGAACTACATTTTTGGTTTAATTTTGGATTTGGTTTTGACTATTTGGATTTATATTTCATTTACATTTGGGAATATAAATGAAAATATAAATGATCCATGAGAAAATCACTTGAGTTTGGAGTGATTTGGAAGCAAATTTGACTAAATTTAAGGATGTAGGTCAAAAGGACTTAAGTAGGGAATTGATCAGTTTGATTTATTTTTTGTCATTGGAGTGTGGACTTCATTTATTTTTGTGAATATAAATGGATGAATAAGTAATTTATAAAGAAACCAATTGATTTTGGGTTGGTTTGATTTAAGATTTGATTAAGCTTATGGAGGTAGGTCCATAGGGCTTAAGAAGGGATTTTGGCTTGGTTTGATTTAGTTTGATTTGGTTTTGGCTATTTGAGTTTTGATTTCATTTATATTTGTGAATAAAAATGAAGAATAATTGATTTATCAAGAAATCAATCAAGTTTGGGATAATTTGGGTTAATGTTTGACTAAGCCCATGAGAGTGGGTCATAGGGCTTAAGGAGGGATTTTTTTATCTTGGATTTGATTTGAGATTGATTTGTTTTGTTTGGATTTTGGATTTTGATTTGGTTAATGATTGAAGGATTAAATTAATCTTTTAGAAAATCAATTGAATCGAGATTGATTTGAATTTGGTTAAGGCTAAGTCCATAAGATGAAATCTAAGGGCTTAGGAAGGGTTTTGAACTTAATCATGGGGTTTTATGGAGAAATATTGAGCTTGAATTTGATCATGGGATTGATTATAAGTCTAGGAAATTTGGTTCAATTTGAATTTAAGGTTTGGTTTAAAAAGGAAAGCATAGAATGGGTTTAGGCTACAGGGTAAGCAAGTTTTCCTAAGTCCCTAAGGCATAACATATTCTTATGGCTAACCCTTCTAAGTCTCTAGGGTTAAGTGTTCACCTAATCACTAAAAGTTTCTTAAGACCAAGAAACTCTTAGTGTCTATAATATTCCAAGTTCTATTATGAGGAAGTTGAGAACTTACTCCAAAACTAAGATCATCCATACTCCATTTGTCAAGTCGAGCTCACGACCCGAATTCAACGGACTTCGAGTACAATAGCGTGCAAAACGGAGCTAAAATATATTGAACATCGCCAAAATTGGTTGGAATGATCCCCGATCGATGAATGGACTTTGACATCCCATTCAGAATATCAAAATTGATCAGAATATATATATTTCATAATTTGACGGTCGACCGATCAAGAAGAAACTCTATCAATGCGCCTACACACATATCAAAGTAGGGCGATGATGCCCAAATGACCTCCGTTCGTGAAATTGAATGCACCGTTAGCATAAAAATGTTGAACCCAATCAAATGAGACTATATGTGCTCAATTTGGGTGAGCTGAATATCGAGCATCCATAATAATGAGAAATTTTAAACGCCTTCGATGTCGAAACTAAATGACCTCCAAAAAATGTATTACGTTGCATTTGGAACATCAAAATAACTTTAAATCAATATATATATTTCCCCTGTAATAATGTTGTCATCAAAATTCAAATTAGGGCTTATTAAAATAATTAAATAAATAAAATCTTATAAATACCCTCTTACATCTAACCCTAATCCCCACTACCCATAGCTGGCCCTAATCCCACTCCCAAGCTCCCTCATGCATGGAAACAAGGTCGTGTCTGCCTGAGCATAAAGCTTGTCTGCCTCCTCTCGCGAGCTGCCTATCCCAATATTTATCTAGCTGGACCAACCGCGAATTGAAGCTCCGCATTCATTCACATGAAGCAACAGGTCGTCTCTCCGCGACGCAAAGCATTTCCTCCCACGCCTCAGCATCTACTGCGGTTTGCGTAACCCCGAAGTCTCTTATTCATCTGTTCCTTTTCCTCATGCATAAAATGCTCGATCGTGGATTTCCTTGAAACCCAGTATGCAATGTGTTGGGCATGAAAAGTGAAACTGCTTTAAAGTACTTGTGGGAAGGTAGCACGGCTACGCCTAAGAAACCCTATACACTTTTGTAGAGTGTGAGAAAGTTGTTTGCTTTGTATATAAGTACTCGTACATGCCTTTCTTGGTATGAAGGGAAAATCTGTGTTTCATGCAGGTACTTTAGAGCACCATACATATCTTTTGGCATATATACCAAAGATACAAGCAACCCTATACGGGATGATGCCGATGTCGAATGTCGCCAAATTTTCACATTGATAGGAGGCCCAATAGCTCAAAATAAAGCTGACCATAAATATAAAATTGATGTTTAAACTGATATTACAGGTGTATATATACAAAATTTTCTTAGCTGCAGAAAATCGTGTTATATGTAAAAGTTTCAAACCTTTTTGGCATGGTGAGATGACTCATTCAACCGTAATATTTACACCACCCATACATATCTTTCTTGGTATATATGCCCATCTATTATACCTATATATATGATGCCGAAATAAATAGTATCAAAATTTTATCTAAAATCTTAAACTTGCAATGAAACTCAGTCAAAATAAATAACATTTTTTAAATTGCATAAACTTAAATCAATATTGAATTAATAACCCGCATGAGCCCCGACACTATGTTGAGTACAAGAATCTAGTGTCTAAGGATGTCGGTTAATTTAGTTGGCCCAGACCCAATTTTAACAAAACTAAAAAATTAAATAATAATATTATAAGAATTTCAATTTAACAGAATACTTGAGAAGCTAATTCTTTCATATGATAGTAGATATGATCCTCTATTATTAAATTAATATAATCAATAGGATCTAGAATGGTAAAATAATATATCCACCCCGATGATAACTGTGTTGAATGCAGATTTCAACCAGAGGGTGTACTTATCATCAAAATGCACTTGCAAGCTCAAATCAAATTAATCTAAATTAATTATCAGTATAAATATAAAATTGGATAAATTACTTAGTGTTAAATGCTTAAATGAAATTCAATCTTTAAAAACTTAAAGTTAAAATTCAAACCACCTTCCGCAACTATTTGTCGGAGGTGATAAATCAAGGAAACTCTAGCACACAAAGAAGCCAATGTCAAGTCAAGTACATAACTATGTTCACCCTCAAATAATCTCATGATGGTAAGGACATGGCCCGTGTTCTCTGTGGTTAGCCAAGAGCTCCATTCATGATTTAATTTGAGTCCTCTAACTCGGTGATTTGCTACCGAATGACACTATCATATTACAATCACGAATGTAGCCTGTATGCTCTCCAATGGCTTTGTCAATTGAGTTGTGAACCATATATTGCACTTGATATGACAAAAAGCACTATGTCAACTAAGGTGAACTTAAACTTGTCTCTTTAGACAAACGCCACCCCAAGTATACAAAGTTTTCTTGGATGATGCAACCCATGGCTGTTAACAAGGATCCTAACCAAAGCTTGAGTCAACTACCTCCTCTCGCTAAGATTAGAATCACGACAACCGGATGATTTAAAACCATGATATTTTGATTGGGCTTGTCATCATTCCCTCAATCAACCGCTTTAAGTTAAAGGATGATGAAATTCATAAATCTAAATTCTAAAACTCCACATAATGCTACTATACGCTATGCATTTAGTGATCTAACGAGTAGCCTTAATCGAAAGTTCTCTCTCAACATTATGAGGGGTAATTAATAATAGGTGCTTGTGTCTATAGGAAACCTAGAACCAGAACTAAAGTCCTCACAAAATGAGGGTGAAATCTCTAGATAGTCTCTTATCTACTATTCTATCTCCTTTTAAAAATTTAGCCTACATTTAATCTACTCTCTTAATTGAAAGGTTGGTGGTGAATTTTCGGACCCTACACCTTTTGAAGCTTCATTTTAGCTCATTTAGACTCGTTTGACTCATTTTGTTGTACGTGGACTCGTCTCATTGAGATAGTCAAATTACCTATTCATATTGATATATTATTATAAAATCAGTCAATTCAAGCACGAATCTTGATGTATGTGTTATTGAACATCTCTTAGAATCAAAATATTAATCTTTCAAACTCTCTTTTGGCTATCATAAAGCATATATAAACATCTCAATGGGTCAAAGTAATTTAATCGAAGTTTAGACTAGCTTAGATCAAATACTTAAAATATAATTGAAAACTTTGGGATATCATTCGGATCCATGAATAACTTTCAAATAAGACAAGTTTATAGCCAAATTGAGCACATCGACAAGATGAATCTAACAATCATAATATCTCTTAATTTTGACTTTATTTGAGCATTCAAACTCCTAAAATACTTTTCATGATGAAGAGGATCATTTTGAGCTGTCCAATGGAGTGATTCAGATTTTACTTGTATTTATAAGAAATGTCACTTCCATATTCAATAAATAGTATCTCATTCTTCACATGATATGACCGAAGCTAGAGCAGGGAGATAGCTTTGATACTTATAGAATCCTAGAGCATAATTGGACCACCACTTAATCACCATGCCGATCACCGCAGCCACCACGCTACCTTCGCCAGATACCACCCGACTATCGTCAATTCGCCGCCATCGGCTGGTCACCATCGTTGTCGCCATCGCCGAATTGCCCAAATCAACGCCAACCGCGTTGTCATCACTAGATCACTATCAAATCATCGCCGCCGACACCGCCGCGGGCTGGCCATCCGCTGGTTACACGTCAATCCGTGGATCATCAGCCGATGTCGCCACCATACCGGACCACCATTTAACCATCGTAGTCGGATCGCGATCAGAGTCGCCGCCACCGCCACTAACGCCGCCATGCCATGGCCATACAACCACCGCTGATTCACCATCGATGATTTCACCATCGCCAGACCATTATCGTCAATCATTCAATATCATCATCGGATTGTTAGACTATCACCTCAAGTGAAGCCTTCCTCACTAATCAAGTGAAATTTTTCATAAAACCTACTCTTGTAAACATATCTTCTCTAACTTTGGAGACATGATAACAATTGTAAATATTGATATAGTAAAATAATTTCAAGTGGGCTAGCTCTCATGATTTTTTTTTCTTGGATTTTCCAAGTAAAAATCTTGGTGTCTTTCAAACTTTTTTTTTTGTGCTAAATCTTTGTGCAAAGCTAAGATATTAAATTCTCTTACTTTACTAATGCGAATATTCTTCCATCCAACACACCCACACAAATATATATATATATATATATATATATATATATATATATATATATATATATATATATATATATATATATATATATATATATATATATATTCATCTAGATTTTAGACCAATATCAGCATCTTCAAACATACTCTTAATGTAGCATTTGGTGAAAAATCACCAAAATTGACTCATAAAATTAAAATGATATTGAAATATCATCTCAATTTATATCTAAATGTAATATTGTTTTGGTTTTTTTTTATCAAATATCAAGTTAAATACACCCAAATCTAGGCATAATCATCACTAACATATCTGCATAAATCCTATTGAGGTAAATATAAATAGAGCAAAATAGAAAAAGCAGAATGTAAATTTTCTTATTTGAATACCGAGGCTTGCATAGGTGGCACCACTGAGCCTGCAGCGTGCTAAACATGGCGGGCGGGCGGGCGGGCGGGCAGGCGGGCAGGCTTCAACGAGATTGAAACGTGAGAAATGAGGCTTGTGAGATTGCGAACGGCGAGCCTGCTTGCAACACCTTTTTGTGAGACATGGGAACATTGGGAAGCGAGATTAAACAATAGAAATGAATATTAGGATTTTCTTTAATAATAATAATATTCTTATTTTAGTGGGTTGGGCTAATAAGGGCACAAACCTTATTAGCCCACAAACCTCTAGTGCCCTCATTATATCTCCACCTCCGAGCATAAAATTTATGAGTTTATTTCCACCATGGACATGACTTCTTATGCTCTCTTCGCCATAGAAGCAAATATAAAGGAATTAGTTTTTCTCGAGGAGGTTTCAATGAGAGTCATGGAGTCCAAAGAGTGCTCTTGCTGCTTAAGTTGCTTCTTCTCTGTTTGTTTGGATATTTTGTGCCCTTTAATTAACTTACATTAATCATATACTCACAGGCACGCATGCATACCTATTCTGTTCCTGTTTAAAACGATTGAAGTTGTTAAAAAAAATTAGTATCCTAATTTTTTAACCTTAAATTCATATATTAATCATTATAAAACAGATTCATTTGATTAAGCTCGTTTTACCCTCACAGTAACTATATTTTAATTTAATTATTATCCCACCAAGTAGCACTAAGTGAATGGAAACTCAAAATTCCCTTAAAACAAAATTATTAAATTAATATTTAAACCTAAACAAAATATAAAATGACATAACTATCCTAATCAAGCATTAGTTATTGAAGTCTCAATTAAAAGAGTTGGAATTCATTAGGGAAACCTAATCGATAATTACTCCAAACACATCCAATTCTAATCATATGAGTAATGAGTGACTATTTATAGATTGGAGGAGTGACATCTCTATAAATACATGCAAAATCCAAACCACTCCACTTCATTGGACGGCTCAAAATGATTCATTTGATCATTTGATGTATTTTAAGTATTTGAATTCTCAAATGAAGTTAGAATTGTGAGATATTGGGCTTGTTAAATCCGGCTCATCGAGACGCTCGATTTGACTATAAACACTTCATATTTGAGAGTTATTTAGAGATTTAACTGATATCCCAAAGTTTTCAATGATATTTTAAGTGTTTGATCTCACCGCCAACTTGATCAACTTGCTTTTAACATCAAGATTCGTACTTAGAATTTTCGTCATATTAATGTTCTATTTTTTGATATTATCTCAATCATCCAAAAATATATATGTCAATACTTGAAAATAGATTCTTCAATGAAATTTGCGGTTCATTAACCATTCATTTTGAGAGAACATATCTTCATGAGTAATATGATTACATCACGTATGTAAGGCTAATGCTACGCCACGCAAAGATTTCGAAGTTATGGACCCATCTAGCGCGGCTTGGTGGTCAAAATAGACGATCGGCCATGGAAAGGTCGGACCATGGAAAGGGTTGTCAAGTAGTTTGTGACAGAATGAACGCCGGTCACAAAACTCTACGGGTCACATAACAGCCGGAGGCAATGATCGGCTCCACCTGGTCGGCGGACGTCCATGGAGCGGTCTCGAATGGCAGTCGTGGAGGGTGAACGGCCTTGAATGACGAATCGTGGAAACGGCAGGGTTGGCTCCAAGGTTTGTTCATTCAATCCGAGCTCATCCGAGCTCAAACGAAGATCAAATCAATCCCACACCTTCGGAATGAAGAGATCCAACGATAGAAATCTCATGACATGGAACTTTCCTTCACAAATGACCAAACTCTTTTCAACAAGGATCGATTTTAATGGCATAGCTCACTGGAGTTTGTGATCAACGGTTTCAGTGATTGAGGAAGCTTTGTCTAGTAGAAAGCCTCCACGAGTGACGAAGCTGATTTGAGGTGATTTGTTCAGACGCCCAACACATGTTGCGTAGGTGATCGGTCTTGGTCAAACTCATGCTTGGAGTGGATTTGGAGCTCGGGGAAATGGCTTCAATAGCTTCAACGACACACGAGGATGGTTTGTGCAAGTTTAATTGAAGTTTGATGAATAAATGGAAGAGTTTGGATCGAAGGCACCCTCCCCTATTTTGGTTTGATGTAAAACTGAGAAAGGAGAAAATGGGGGAGCTTAGGAGCTTGGGATCTTGGAAAATGGCTGTGGGAGACTCTCCTTCACTCTCTCTAGCTCAAACAAAGTTAAATGCATGACTTCCCATTTGAATTGAGGGAGTATATCCCCTCAATTACTGAGGTGGATGAATGAGGTTCACCCTGATTTCGCCACCAACATACCATCGTAGTTCTCTCCATCAGGTCCACGTGGCTCGCTAGAAGTGGTGGAAGGCTTAGGAGGTGGCTCAAGGTCTAATGTGGGGAGATTTACTTTACTTTATCCAGGGGGTGCTCGATTTGGAGTGAGCAGAAAGAGAGTGGGTTTCTTTGGTCCATTGCTGATCCTAGTGAGCTTAGGGTGGGCTAGGAAGGCTAAGCATACCCCATTTGGATGGAGCTGGTGATGGGAGAGTGGATTTTGTCAAATGGGGAGGAATCATATGGGAGGTTTGTCCATTGGCTAATCCCTTGGATCAGGTTTAGGGCACTTGGGCCTAAAGTTAATTTGGGTCACGTTTGGTCAGCCACTAGGGTCCCATGGGTTGGTTTTGGTGGCTTAGGCTTCATTTGGTCAAATGGGTTCATATGGGTTCATGTTGGGTTGAGTTGACTAATTGGTCAAATTAGGTCAAACTAAGGCTTAGGTTAGGTTAAAATGATGATTTGGAGAGTTTTAGTTTAAGTGGTTTCAAACAATTTGGCTTAGGTTTGATTTTGGCTCATTTGGATTCAAATAGGTCAAATGGGCTAAGTTGAGCAATTTGACCAAATTGGGTTGGGTTATGTGTTGGTTAATGTTCATTTAGTTAATTGAAAATGATTGTAGACTTTAGTTTGATTTCATTTAGATTTAATTTGGATTTTGGTCAATTTGACCTTTTAGGTCAATTTGGGCTAGGTTGGGTCAAGTTGGCCAATTGGTCAAATTGGGCTCAATTATGTCTTTGGTTAAGTTCAATAAATTATTTGGAATGAACTTGAGCTATTGGTTGCAATCAATTTTGGTTAAATCATGATTTGACCCATTTTAGCTTTTTAGGATAATTTGGGTCAACTTAGGTCAAATTATCAATTGGACTTGGTTTGACTCAATTGAGGGTTTGATCATGTTCAATCATTCATTATGAATTAGTTTGAATCAATGGTTTCAATCAATTTGATATATGGTGTATTTTGGCTAGTTTAGGTTTCATTTGGGCTAAAGGTTGACTTGGTCAAAGGATCAAGTTGACTTGGTTTGACCCAATTCAACATAGTTGATCATCCTAGGATGATTGATCATGATATGAGATTTGGATGGGCTTAGTTCAATCCAATTTTGGTTGAATTAGAACTTAGCTCAAAAAGTCCTTTATACCACTTTGGGTCGAGTTGACCTAAATGGGTCAATTGGTTTGGTTTGATTCAAGTTTAGTTGAACTCATATATGAGCTTAGGATTGAAATATAAATCTAACTGCAATCAATTTAGAGTCTAATGAATTTTGGCCCATTTGAAGTTTTCAAGTCAAAAAGGCTAACTTGGGCTTGACTTGGGTTGACTTGAGTTTGATTTCATAATTATAGTTTATGTTTATATTTAGCTAAATGATTGAAGGAATGATTGATTCAAGAGGAAATCCATTAGTTTTGGCTTGATTTGGATAGGATTTAGCCAAGTATAAGAAATTGGCTAAAAAGGCTTGAATTATATTTTTTGGTTTAATTTTGGATTTGGTTTTGGCTATTTGGATTTATATTTCATTTACGTTTGGGAATATAAATGAAAATATAAATGATCCATGAGAAAATCACTTGAGTTTGGATTGATTTGGAAGCAAGTTTGACCAAGCTTAAGGATGTAGGTCAAAAGGGCTTAAGTAGGGAATTGAGTAGTTTGATTTATTTTTGATCATTAGAGGGTGGATTTCATTTATATTTGTGAATATAAATGAATGAATAATTAATTTATAAAAAAAATCCAATTGATTTTGGGTTGGTTTGATTTAAGATTTGATTAAGCTTATGGAGGTAGGTACATAGGGCTTAAGAAGGGATTTTGGCTTGGTTTGATTTAGTTTGATTTGGTTTTGGCTATTTGAGTTTGAATTTTATTTATATTTGTGAATATAAATGAAGGAATAATTAATTTATCAAGAAATCAATCAAGTTTGGGATAATTTGGGATAATTTGGGTTGATGTTTGATTAAGCCCGTGAGAGTGGGTCATATGGCTTAAGGAGGGATTTTTTTTATCTTGGATTTGATTTGAGATTGATTTGTTTGGCTTGGAATTTGGATTTTGATTTGGTTAATGATTGAAGGATTGAATTTATCTTTGAGAAAATCAATTGAATCGGGATTGATTTGAATTTGGTTAAGGCTAAGTCCATAAGATGAAATCTAAGAGCTTAGGAAGGGTTTTGAATTTAATCATGGGGTTTTATGGAGAAATATTGAGCTTGAATTTGATTATCATGGTCTTGGAAATTTGGTTTGATTTGAATTTAAGGTTTGGTTTAAGAAGGAAAGCATAGAATGGGTTTTAGGCTCAGGTAAGCAAGTTTTCCTAAGTCCCTAACCTATTCCCCATGGCTAACCCTTCAAGTCTCACTTAGTTAAGTGTTCACCTAATCACTAAAAGTGTCTTAAGACCAAGAAAATCTTAGTGTCTATAATATTCCTAGATCTATGATGAGGAAGTTGAGAACTCACTCCAAAACTAAGATCAACAAAACTCCATCAGTCAAGTCGAGCTCACGACCCGAATTCAACGGACTTCAAGTACAATAGCATGCAAAATGGAGCTGAAATGTATTGAACATCACCAAAATTGGTTGGAATGATCCCCGATCGATGAATGGACTTCGACATCCATTCATAATGTCAAAATTGATCAGAATATATATATATATGTATATATATATATATATATATATATATATATATATATATATATATATATATATATATATATATATATATATTATAATTACGATTCGATCGATCAAGAAGAAACTCTATCGATGCGCCTACATGCATATCAAAGTAGGGAGGCTAAGATGATGCCTAAATGACCTCCATTCGTAAAATTGAATGTATCGTTAGCATCAAAATGTTGAACCCTATCAAATGAGACTATCTATGCTCAATTTGGGTGAGTCTGCATGAATATCCAGCGATCCATAACAATAATGAGAAATTTTAAACTGAAATTGGCCCGATTCGATGCCGACTTGAACCAAATGACCTCCAATCGCAAAATAGACTGCATCGTTGCATTTGGAACATCAGAATAATTTACAATTGATATATAGTTTCCTTGTAATAATGTTGTCATCAAAATTCAAATTGGGGCTTATTAAATAAAATCTTATAAATACCCTCTTACATCTAACCGTAATCCACACTACCCACAACCGGCCCTAAACCCACTCCCGAGCTCCCTCATGCATGGAAACAAGACTCCATCCACCTCCATGAGCACAGCATTGCTTAGTCCATCCTCCCATGAGCATCAAAAGCGACCAGATATCGAATCATTTATCAGGCCATGAACTAAGGCGACAGCTCAGCCATTCCACATCAGCAGCAATGTCGTCCCTCATAGAAATCCTGCGGTGACCATGGTTGTTCCTCCCCGTCCCTTGTGCTCCCCCAACACCCCCCACCCCCTCGGCTTAGTGGCCGTGTCCCCTTTCGGAAGTCTCTATTAGATGTTCCTTTTCCTCATGTATAAAATGCTTGATCGTGGATGTCCTTGAAACCCAGTATGTGATGTGTTGGGCATGACAAGTGAAACTTGCATGCTCTTTAGCACTGGGAATCTGTACGACCCATACTAGTAAACCCGACGCTTGTTGTAGAGCGGCGAGAAAAGTTGTGCTTGCTTGTAGGTATATAAATACCCATACACATCTTTCTTGGTATGAAGAGAAAATCTGTGTTTCATGCAGGTACTTTAGAGCACCATACATGTCTTTCTTGGCATATGCCCCGATACGAGAAACCCCTATCTGGATGGCCGTGATCTTTGTCAATGCTACCAAATTTTCACACTGATAGGAGGCCCAAATAGCTCAAAATAAAGCCAACCATAAATATAAAATTGATGTTTAAATTGATATTGCAGGTGTATAAGTATCCGTACATATTTTTCTTAGCGTGGTAGGAAAATCTGTGTTACATGCAGGTGTTTTAGAGACTCATACATGCCTTTCTTGGGATGGTGGGATGACGCATTAGGCCGTAATATTTACACCACCTATACATGTCTTTCTTGGCATAGTGGGCAGGCCCAGTCTCTGTTATAGCCTATATATGTGGATGATGCCGAAAGGCTGTCAAAATAGTATCAAAATTTTATCTAAAATCTTAAACTTGTAATGAAACTCAATCAAAATAAGTATCATTTTTTAAATTTCATAAACTTAAATCAATATTGAATTAATAACCCACATGAGCCCCAACATGAATATAGTGTCTAAGGGTCTGCTGGGTTGATTCTCGATTGGTCTTAGACCAGTGGGTTAACAAAACCAAAATTCAATAATAATATTATAAAATTTCAACTTAGCGAGAATACGAGCTAATTACGTCATATGATAGTAGATATGATCCTCATTATTAAATTAATATATCAATAGGATCTAGAATGAAAAAATAATATATCCACCCCGATGATGATTGTGTTGAATGCAGATTTCAACCAGAGGGAGTACTTATCATCAAAATGCACTTGCAAGCTCAAATCAAATTAATCTAAATTAATTATCAGTATAAATATAAAATTGGATAAATTACTTAGTGTTAAATTCTTAAATGAAATTCAATCTTTAAAACTTAAAGTTAAAATTCAAATCACCTTCCGCAACTATTTGTCGGAGGTGACAAATCAAGGAAACTCTAGCTCACAAAGAAGCCAATGTCAAGTCAAGTACACAACTATGTTCAACCTCAAATAATCTCATGACAGCAAGGACGTGGCCTGTGTCCTCTGTCCGTGTGGTTTGGCCAGTAGGCTCCACTCATGATGCAGTTACGACCAGAGTCCTCTGACTCGGTGATTTGCTGTCAAATGACATTATCATATTACGATCACGACTATAGCCTGTATGCTCCCCAATGGCTCTATCATTTGAGTTGTGAACCATATAGTGCACTTGATAGGGCCAAAAGCCATATGTCAACTAAGGTGAACTTAAACTTATCTTTTTAGACAAATGCCACCCTAGGTCTATAAGGTTTTCTTGGATGATGCAATCCATGGCTGTTGACAAGGATCCTAACCAAAGATTGAGTCAACTACCTGCTGTGCTTAAGTAGATTAGGGATCACGACAGTCCAGGATGACGGAACCATGAGATTTTTATTGGGTGTGTCATCATTCCCTCAACCAACCATTTTAAGTTAAAAGATGATGAATTTCATAAATCTAAATTCTAAAACTCCACATTCTGCTACTATACACTATGCATTTAGTGATCTAACGAGTAGCCTTATGGGCTGTTTGGTTGCCTGCATTTAGAATGCAATGTAAAAGGAAATACTGTATAAAGTGAATATAGTGAATTCTGAATACTTTATTGTTGTTTGGTTGTGTGTAAAGTAAATACATGAAAATTATTTTTTCTGTTTGGTTGGATGAATGTAAAGTAAATATTTGTATTCTGAATACTTTATTATATATAAATTAATTACAGAATTTATTCACTAATTAAAGTATTCAATTAAAAAATAAATATAATCAAATAAAATATAAATAAATTATAAATAAAATTTTTTTCTTGACTAAAAAAATAAATAAAATCAAATACAAATACAATATATTTCGAATATTTAATTATTAGTAATTAATTTACAAATTTTCTAAGATATTAATAATTAGTGTTATAAATAAATAAAATTTAAATATTATCATTTTATATTAACTTAATGACCCAAATTTAATATATATATATATATATATATATATATATATATATATATATATATATATATATATATATATATAATTTATTACTATATTAAACATTAATTAATTAAACTAAATAAACTAAAATTTATATATATTTTACAAATTTTCTAAGATATTAATAATTATTTTTTACTAAATAAACTAAAATTTAATAATTATTTTATTTTTTTTTTATTTATCGTGAATTATTTATCATTAATTTGAATAAACATAATTATATTTATTAAATCTTATTTAATATTATTATAATTAAAGTTAAAGTTAACATTACGGATTAAATTCAAAAGAACAAATTAAAAGAAAAAAAGCGTTTTCCAGGCGTTCAGCTCCGCTCCCAAAAGAAAAAAATTTATTTTTCCCTGCTCAGTGCTCAGGCTCGTGGATTAATCATTCGTTGTATTTCGTTACTGAAAATAGGTTAATGAAAGGAAAACTAATTACCTTACAATTTTACACGATAATTACATTACCGCGTACCAAACACGGAAAAGAAAGAATTGCGCGTATTTGGATTACATTACACAGTAATTACTCGGAACCAAATAGCCCCTTAATCGAAAGTTCTCTCTGAGCATTAGGAGGGGTAATTAACTATAGGTGCTTGTCTCTATAGGAAACCTAGAACCAGAACTAAAGTCCTCACAAAATGAGGGTGAAATCTCTGGATAGTCTCTTATCTACTATTCTATCTCCTTTTAAAAATTTAGCCAACATTTAATCTACTCTCTTAATTAAGAGGTTGGTGATGAATTTTCGGACCCCGCACCTTTTGAAGCTTCATTTTAGCTCATTTAGACTCATTTGACTCATTTTGATGTACGTGGACTCGTCTCATTGAGATAGTCAAATTACGATATATATATTATTATATGTTATTATAAAATCAATCAATTCAAGCATGAATCTTGATGTATGTGTTATTGAACATCTCTTAGAATCAAAATACTAATCATTCAAACTCTCTTTTGGCTATCATAGAGCATATATAAACATCTTAATGAGGTCAAAAGTAATTTAATCCTGAGTTTAGACTAGCTTAGATCAAATACTTAAAATATAATTGAAAACTTTGGGATATCATTCAGATCCGTGAATAACTTTCAAATAAGACAAGTTTATAATCAAATTGAGCACATCGACAAGATGAATCTAACAATCATAATATCTCTTAATTTTGACTTTATTTGAGCATTCAAACTCCTAAAATACTCATGATGAAGAGGATCATTTTGAAATTTTGTCGATAGAGTGATTCAGATTTTACCTGTATTTATAAGAATTGTCACTTCCATAATCAATAAATAGTATCTCATTCTTCACATGATAGGACCGAAGCTAGAGAGGGGAGATAGCTTTGATACTTAGAGAATCCTAGAGCATAATCGGACCACCACTTAATCACCATCGTCAGATCACCGCCGACCAGCTGTCACCACCGCCGGTTGTCGCGCGACTATCGTCGAATCGCGTCGGTCATTCTTTGGTCTCACCCGTCGGTCGCCATATCGGTGTCAAATCATCGTCAACCGCCGTTGTCGATCATTGCTAGATCACTATCAAATCATCGTCATCGGATCTTTGCGGTGTGTGTTAGTCCGCGCTCAATTGCCCGTCGCCGGATCATCATTGGCCGGGTTGATAGGGTCATCATCACCACTGGACCACCATTCAACCATCGTAATCGGATCATCGCCAGATCGTAGTCGTCAGTCACCGCCGCTAGAACGCCGCTCAAGCTATCCGAAGACCACCGTTGATTCACCATCGACCATTATAATCATCGTTATCATCATCATCATTGTTCACCTCAAGTGAAGCCTTCTTCACTAATCAAGTGAAATTTTTCGTAAAACCTACTCTTGTAAACATATCTTCTCTAACTTTGGAGACATGATAACAATTGTAAATATTGATATAGTAAAATAATTTCACGAGGGCTAGCTCTCATGATTTTTTTTTCTTGGATTTTTCAAGTAAAAAACTTGGTGTCTTTCAAACTTTTTTTTTTTTTTTGCTAAATCTTTGTGCAAGATATTAAATTCTCTTACTTTACTAACGCGAATATTCTTCCATCCAACGTCGCACACACACACACACACACATATATATATATATATATATATATATATATATATATATATATATATATATATATATATATATATATATATATATATATATATATATATATAATATTTTTATCTAGATTTTAGACCAATATCAGCATCTTCAAACATACTCTTAATGTAGCATTTGGTGAAAAATCACCAAAATTGACTCATGAAATTAAAATGATATTGAAATATCATCTCAATTTATATCTAAATGTAATATTGTTTTGGTTTTTTTTTTATCAAATATCAAGTTAAATACACCCAAATCTAGGCATAATCATCACTAACATATCTCCATAAATCCTATTGAGGTAAATATAAATAGAGCAAAAATAGAAAAGCAGAAGAATGTAAATTTTTCTTATTTGATTATTTCTAATTATAAAGAATACTGAGGCTTGCATAGGTGGTACCACTGAGCCTGCAGCGTGCTAAACATAGCGGGCGGGCGGGCGACGAGATTGAAACGTGAGAAATGAGGCTTGTGAGATTGCGAGCGACGAGCCTGCTTGCAGCTCCTTTTTTGTGAGACATGGGAACATTGGGAAGCGAGATTAAACAATAGAAATGAATATTAGGATTTTCTTTAATAATAATAATATTCTTATTTTAGTGGGTTGGGCTAATAAGGGCACAAACTTTATTAGCCCACAAACCTCTAGTGCCCTCATTATACCTCAACCTCCGAGCATAAAATTTATGAGTTTATTTCCACCATGGACATGACTTCTTATGCTCTCTTCGCCATAGAAGCAAATATAAAGGAATTAGTTTTTCTCGAGGAGGAGGTTTCAATGAGAGTCATGGAGTCCAAAGAGTGCTCTTGCTGCTTAAGTTGCTTCTTCTCTGTTTGTTTGGATATTTTGTGCTCTTTAATTAACTTACATTAATTTAATCATATACTCACAGGCACGCATGCATACCTATTCTGTTTCCTGTTTAAAACGATTGAAGTTGTTAAAAAAAATTAGTATCCTAATTTTTTAACCTTAAATTCATATATTAATCATTATAAAACAGATTCATTTGATTAAGCTCGTTTTACCCTCACAGCAACTATATTTTAATTTAATTATTATCCCACCAAGTAGCACTAAGTGAATGGAAACTCAAAATTCCCTTAAGACAAAATTATTAAATTAATATTTAAACCTAAACAAAATATAAAATGATATAACTATCTAATCAAGCATTAGTTATTGAAGTCTCAATTAAAAGAGTTGGAATTCATTAGGAAACCTAATTATACTCAAACACATCCAATTCTAATCATAAGGAATGAGGGATTATTTATAGATTGGAGGGCGTCTTTGTAAATACACAAAATCGACCACTCAACTTCGGAGGCTCAAAATGATTCCTTTGATCATTTGATGTATTTTAAGTATTTGAATGCTCAAAATGAAATCAATTGTGAGATATTGAGCTTGTTAGATCGGTTCATCGAGGCGCCGATTTAACACTCCATATTTGAGAGCTAGTTGGGGATTAACCAAAGTTTTCAATGATATTTTAAGTGTTTGATCTCGGTTTCAACTTAATCAACTTGTTTTAACATCAAGATTAGAATTTCGATAGTAATCGTATATTGTCCCCTATTTTTGATCAATCATCCAAAAATATATATATACTTGAAAATAGCAGTGCTTCACCGAAATTTCTTGGGTTCATTAACCATTCATTTTAGAGAACATATCTTACAAAACAGTTATGATCAGGCAGAATGCGAACGCGGTGCAAGTGCAATTTGTTATGGACCCCAGCACTTGGGCTTTATGAGTCAAAATAGGCGCGGGCGGATGGAGCAGTGGACCGGATATGGAAAGGGTTCTTGGCCGGTTTTCGACAATGCTAAAAGTCATAAAATTGGAGGCAAGTCGCAGAGGCCCGCCGGGATCAATTCGATCTCACGGGTGGGGCGAAGTCGAGCAGTCGCTGAGCGGCCTAGGCGATGAGCAGCGCAAGTAATGCGTGTGCGCGGGTTCGCCGTCGGTCTGATTCTTGTTCGGAGTTGGGCGGTGGCATGAAGCGGAGGCCCGAAGCGGCAGGGCCATGCCATACCATGATCCACACCTGAGGCGAAAACATCCATTTTCGCCCATTTTGGCCTGTTTCTGCCCATTTTGAGCGGTTTTGAATGGTTTTTAGCAGTTTTTTGACCTTTTTGCCCCTATAGAGGGTCTATAAAAATCCCCTAGGGCCAAGGGAGAAAGCACACTCCTCATATGCTGGAGTGTCCCTCTTCTTCTTAAGAAGAGGTCGTTGAAGCGATGACCGTAGTTCATAGGCTCCATTTTACATGCATGAGAGGTGTGGATTTCGTAAGGCCGTTGGGCGATCAAGACCGTAGGTTCATGGTAAGGCTCCAATTTTCCCTCGAAGAGGTGTCAATGACCTCGTTGGACCGGCCGGGTTGGGCGATCAAGACCAGTCCACTCTAGTTTTCCAGTTTTTCGAAAGAGGTGTCGACCTCGTCGGACCGGCAGGTTAGTGGCGATCAAGACCAGTTCATCGAAGGCTCAGTTTTCCCTCGAAAGAGGTGTCAACTGACCTCATCGGACCGGGTTTGAAAATCAAGACGTAGTTCATACCAAGGATTTTCCCTCGAAGAAAGCCCGACCTCGGTTGAGCCGGGTTTGGAAGATCAAGTAGTTCATACAAGGCTCTAATTTTCCCTCGAAAGGTGTGTCAATCGACCTTGTCGGACCGGCCGGGTTAAGCGATCATCAGCAGCGATAACCGGGAGAGTTATGGCGATGCCGATGGTGGCGGCATCGGTGGTTCGGCAGGTGATCAGCAAAATGGTGGTTAGGCCGGCAAAGTGGTCCAGCAGCAACGCTTATAATCGGCAAAAAGCGTCGATAAAAAAGATGACGAAAGTAGTGATAACCAGCGATAGTGCGATAGTAATTCAGCGGCATCAATGGTAACCGTGACGGTGGTTGGAAACCGTGGAGGTGTCAACAATATGAAAATAGATAATGTCAACAATGGTATGGCTCCAAGAATAGCCAGCGGGATGGTAACCAATGAGATGGTCAGCGATAAATACGGATTATGGGGCGGTCAGCGGCGGCATCAGCAGGCAGCCAGCGGAAATGAAACCAGCGAGATAGCGGCAAAACGATAGTAATGTCAGCGGAGTATCAGCAATGTTCAGTAGTAACCGGATAATACGTCTAGCGGTGACCAACAATGGTTGCGTAAAAGTGTTGGCGGCAAAATACGCCATAATCAAGTGCAGCAGTAGCGATATCAGGCAGACCAGCGGCAGCGATAGTGACAATGGCGTATCCAATAATTTAGCGATAATCAGCGAATGTGGCGCCAGCGATAGTGGTTGGCAAGCAAGTGATGTCAGCAATCTTATATCAACAAGCAAATCGATAGCGAGAAGCGTCAGTAGTCAGCAGGATAAGCAACGATAGTAGTGGTAACGGCCGAGATAATAGCAATAGTGGTGGTAACAGTGGCAGCAGTGGTTAGCCAGGAGTGGTAAATGGCGCAACAATACCAACGTAATCAGCAATTAACCTTCCGTCAGTAATCAGATAACCGAGATGATAGTGGTAATCAGAAGAAATTACCTAATGGTGCTGGGTGGCGTGATAATATCGTAGTAATGGCAACCAGTGATAGCGGTAGCAGTAATCAACAACCGGCAATTCAACGTATTAATGGCGTCAGTTCAGCGAGATAGCAAACGATGAAAAGAATAATGGTAGGCCAAATGTGGCGGTAACCGCGGCAGCTCGATGGTCAGCCTGTCGGGCAAAGTATGGTTGGTTACCGGCCGAGATCTTTGACCTATCCAGGTTTGTTTGACTTCGATGCGTTAACTCTATGGAAGAGGTCGAATTAAATCCGGAGATTTTTGACCTATCAAGGTTATTTGTTAGAGTGTTATCCGATGACGTTAATCTATATGGAAGAGGTTGAATTGAATCCGAGTATTTTTATCCATCAGGTTGTTGAAGTGTTAGATGGCGTTAACTTGTATTAAAAGGTGAATTAGATCGGAGGATTTTTGACCTATCAAGGTTGTTGTCAAAGTGTTACCCGATGGCGTTAACTTGTATGGAAGAGATTGAATTAGTCGATGAAGATTTTGGCTTTATCAGGTTGTTTGTCGAGTGTTACCGATGGCGGTTAATATGGAAGAGGTCGGGAAGTCCACGAGGACCTTTTGACTATCTAGTATTAGTCAAAGTGTTATTTGACTTCTTCGTGTGTGGTGCGGAGTTTTGACCTATCTTGTTGTTTCAGTCTTTGCTCGATGGCGTTAACCTGTGTGGAGTATGTGTGAAGTTTTGATATATCCAAGGTTGTTTGTCAGAGTCTTTGCTCGATGACGTTAACCTGTATGGAAGAGGTCGAATTGAATTTGAAATTTTGACCTATCCAGGTTGTTTGTCAAAATATTACTTGATGATGTTAACAGCATGAAAAGGTCGAATCAAAACATCATTTATGGTTGTAGCCAAAGTTGCTCCTTAACCTTGGTATTTTTCATTGGTATTGCTGACTTGTTTCTCTAATTGATAATTAATTAAATATCCAGAATATTGATTTGGATAATCTTTTGAGATTAAGATTTGCCCCCCAGTTTTCGATAAAATCCGAAGGAACGAAGTTTGTTGAATCTTCATTCTTCACTTGCGCTCCTTAAATGCTTGAAATGCTCCACCTCGATGGTGGTTTTGATCTTGTTGGGAAACTTGATCTCCATACAAGATGAAATAATGGGAATCAATTTTTCATAAATGGCGTCAAAGCTACATGAGAAAATGGATTATGCGGTAGAATATGTTGTTGTGAAAACCGGCCCCACAGGTATTTAAAGAGTGAACAAGAAAACTCCAGAATCTTTAATGTGAAAAACTTCGAAAAGAGGGAAAAACCACGTGACCTAGTCTAGTAAGAATCTTCCACTATGTATTTATTTCAGAGTACAAAATTTTCTTGATAACGAGATTATAGAATTGTATATGAGAAGGGCTGATAATGGGAATCCTAAAATCAGACAACAACAGCCATATAGTCATGTTCGGGTTAACGATTACTAATAGTAGCGATGATGGTGAAGCGGCGATGAAGGTCATCATGATGGAGCGAATTAATTGGAGAGGAGAAGCCGGCGATGGTTGAAAGCAATGGGGGTGGTTGGCGGAGTCAGTGGTGGCATGATTATGCGGAGGATTTTCAAGCTTTAAAATCTCTCTCTCTGCTTATAGATTGAATGAGTGGCATATCTATAAATACATGCAAAATCCGAACCACTCCACTTCATCGGACGGCTCAAAATGACTCCTTTGATCATGTATTTTAAGTATTTGAATGCTCAAATGAAATCAAAATTGTAAGATATTGGGCTTGTTAGATCCGGATCATCGAGATGCTCGATTGGACTATAAACACTCCATATTTGAGAGCTATTTAGTGATTTAACTGATATCCTAAAGTTTTTAATGATATTTTAAGTGCTTGATCTCGACCAGTTTCAACTTCGAATCAGCTTGCTTTTAACATCAAGATTCATGCTTCGACTAGTAGAATTTTCATGGTCATATCAATATTGAAACTAAAATATGAACTAGGTTAACATTTTCATCAAATCTATTATATCCTAAAACAGAAAAGAATTTTCTCACCACAAAATAAAACATACACTAATCTCTTATCTAACATTAACATTTCCTAACAAAACATTCTATTAAAATATAAAAATAGTGAACATCCTCTCAATAAGATAGTGGAGAAGACAAAGTGAGTGAATTTTCAAAATAAATAGGCGAAGGCAAAGGAAAGGACAAAAAAAAGAGAAATATAAAGAAAACGAAGGTGTGGCTCTTGGTCGATGGATGAAGGATAAAACAAAAGAGGAGCTTTTCTACCGTAAATGGTGTGAGGGAGAGAAACAGAGAGGGTAAGTGCAAGGAATGGTGCGATGAAGAATTGAGAGTGAGTGTGATGCCCTTGTGAGCAATCTGAGTAGAGGCAAAAATGCGTAAGAGAGAATCAAGGGATTTGGCTCTTGGTCGATGGATGGAGGATAAAACAAAAGAGGAGCTTTTCTACTGTCTATGGTGTGAGGTAGAGAAACAGAGAGGGTAAGTACAAGAAATGGTTTGAGGAAATAATTGAGGGCAAGTGCGATGCCCTTGTGAGCAGTCTGAGTAGAGGCAACAATGCGCAAGAGAGAATCAATGGATTTGCATGTGATTGGGAAGTTGAAGGTGGTCATATTTGTTGGGACCTTGCATACACATCTCGTCGTTACCACATGTGTGTGAGCAAACACCCCTTGCGTTACAACCCACAAGCTACCTCTTTATCGTGGCCATCCACTATGAGAAGTGAAGTTAATGGCAGGATAAAGAAAGAGGTAAGTATTACGTGAGTAGGGGCAAAATGAAGTACAGCTTAGTCAAAGTAGTCATTAACATAAAAATAAGCAAAGAGTGGATGTTCATCTTAAGCTTAGGGTTTCCTCTCTCAACACCACCTCTGTTCATCTTTAGCCAGATCTGCCTATCTGGTTCTTTTCTTACTTTCATTTTGCTTTGATCAACTTCTCCTTCATTGGTGAGGACGTCTGTCCTTCGCCCCTTGTCTCTCATGGAAGCCTCTTCTTCTATCTTGGGAAGACCTTTCTTACCCCTCTTCCTCAGTCAAACCTTAACTGGAAAAGTTTACTTTCTTCACAAATCCCCAGCTCTATCCCCTTCAACCTTTCCTATGTCCACTCGACTGAGGAGACCGTTTCCCTCTCCAAAGAAGAAGTTGTTGAGGGCTCTAAGTAGTGGAATAACATGTTGGTTGGGTATGGCTTTAGCAGAAGACCATACTACAAGAGCGTGCTGCAAGCTATCAAGAAAATATGGGTGCTTCGCGGTAATGTAGATCTTATCTCCTTGTCTGATGGTTTCTTTCTCTTCAAGTTCAATTGTGTGAAAGATGTTGATATGGTCTTTCATGGGCGACCATGGTTCATCCTGGGTAAGCCAGTCATATTCAAGAAGAAGACCTTTGATTTTGTGCTAGTGATAGAAGATTTTAAAGAAATCCCCATCTGGGTGAAATTCCCTAACCATCCTTTATGATGTTGGTCGGAGAAAGGGATTTCTAAAATTGTAAGCAAGATTGGTATTCCTCTATCTATTGATCCTCTCACTACTAAAGGATCTAGACTTACATTTTCTCAGGTCAGTATTCAAAATTCTGCTAAATCAGCTTTGTCAGAGTCTCTTCCTATTTCTCTTAATGGCAAACTTGTCACTCAACAGGTTATCTACAAATAAAAACCTGCTTCATGTGGTGTTTGTGATTCTTTTGCTCACTCCCCCTCTAATTTTTCCAAATTTCCCAACTTCAAACCTCCAACAAGTGACCCCCCCTTTTACGCGGAGCAGGGTCCCCCAGGCATTTCTCTTTTCCCAACCTAAGGTTCCTAGCTCGACAAGGCTGATTTCTCCTGGACACTTCACCCCTTCTTTTAATACCTTAATCTTCCTATCAATCCTAGTCAGTTGTGGATTCTATAGCGATTCGACTTTTAGTGAAGGATGAACAAAAGTAACACTAATATTTTAGCCCAACCACCTACTATAGCATCCTTAGGGACTATGTAGCACTTGTTTGCTTCTTTCTCCAACTCCAATATGAAAAATATGGATGATAAATCTCTGGCAATAGACCCTTCTAAAGCTTCATCTTCAAAGACTACTACCCTTTCTACAGCAATTAAAGGAAGACCCAAAGGAGGCTCCACCTCCTCCCCAAAATAATTTTATGTTTTCTAAACATTGCCTCTTAGAATGTGAGGCTTCCCTGACTCTAGAGTCAGTTGAAAAATTTTGTAAAAATCAATAGAGTTGATGCTATTTGCTTGCTAGAAACCAAACTATCTACTCCATCTATATCCAATCCTCTTGATTCAAAGCATTTCAAAATTTTCAAGAATGGACATAGCTTTAAAAATTTCTCAGATGCTCCCAATGGCCGCTTGTGGATTAAATGGAACACGAATGTGATTTCTTTCACTGCGTTGAAATCTCACCCTAAATTTATCCATGGTCACATCTCTGCCAACTCCTCCATTAGCTTTCTGGTCTCTTTTATCTATGTTGATTATAGCAACTTTGGAAGGAAGGTTTTGTGAAAATCCATTCTTACTTTAGCTTCTACTATAGATGAACCCTAGATTATCATGGATGATTTGAATTGTATTGACAACCTTAATAAAAAAATCGGGGGTATGCCTCCCCTCCCAAGCAAACTCCAGGACTTCAATGATTGTATTCTTAATTTTGGACTCATTAAGCTAAAGAACTAGAGCCTTTCTTTTAGTTGGTTTAATCAACAAATTGAAAACCCAATCATATGCTTATTGGATCGTGCCCTTTATAATGTTCACTGGCTCCATAGTTTTCCTCATTCTCATTGGAAGGTCATGTCCCCTCTCACTTCTGATCACTCTCCCATCATGATCTCCATGGGGCATAAGGATAAACAAAGACATAGATTCATTTATAAAAAAACTATTGGAGTTTATGTCCTGATTTTCAGGAAATTGTGCAATCTGCTTTGAGGAAAAAAATAGTTGGTGATCCTATTAATGATTTTTGCAACTAACTCAAAAATGTCAAAAAATATTTAATTGCAATTAACTGGAATTCATCCAACTATATCATCAATAGAATAATGGAGTTGAAGAACAAGCTCAATGAGATCTATACTATCTCGAATCTATCCCTTTATGTAAAGAACTTCTTCAGGCAGCTCTGAACACTAAAAAATGTCTTAGTCAGGCTATTGCTTGCAAGAATAAATGGGTTTTTCAAAGAGCTAAATGTGGATGGCTATTTATAGTGGAGGATGATATCAATTTTTTTTTTATAAAAGGATCAAAATTTGGAGGAGTAAGAATTATATCATTTGCCTAAAATCTAATAGTGTTGAACTTACTACTCAGGAGGATATGGCTAATGAGACTTTAACCTTTTTTTACCAAATTACTTAACCACCCTACTCACCACCCAATCCCAACCGGTTAGAAATTCTTATTGGGCCTCATATCACCTTTCGAGATAGCCAAATGCTCACATCTCCTTTTACCCACGAAGACATCAAAAAAGCTATTTTTTCCATTGGCTCGAATATGACACTTGGTCCAGATGGATTTACCTCTAAATTCTTCAAGGATATTTGGAGTATTACTGTCCCTCCTTGATTGAAGTTGTCCTTCACTTCTTCAAAACTATTGTGTTACCTAATATGGTTAAACATTCAGCCATTGCTCTTATTCCAAAAAGCACACATGCTGAATCTATGGATTATAGGCCTCTCTCCCTCTACAACATCCTCTACAAAGTAGTTTCTAAATTATTAACTGAAAGACTGAAAAATCTGCTTCCTAACCTCATTCATCCTGCCCAGGCTACCTTTCTTAAAGATCGTGACATAGCTGACAACACCATCTTGGCAAATGAAATTCTACAAGGTTTCAATCAAAAAAATATCCTATGAGTTTTTGTACAAAAATTGATCTTAAAAGACATTTGATCATGTTAACCGGTAGTTCCTCATCCATCGTTTACTCTTATAGGAATTCCCTCTGCATTTTATCAAATGGATTGAAGCTTGTATTGATCATGTGCCTTTTTCTATTATTATAAATGGTGAACTTAACTGGTACTTTTTCTCCTCCTCTAGACTAAGACAGGGATATCCCTTATCTCGTTACCTCTTCATCATCACTATGGATGCTCTTTCCAAACTTCTTGATTCTCATTGCCAACAAACACTCTACAAGCCGATTATTAAATAAGATTGCATGATATCCCATCTTATATATACTGATGATTTGTTGGTCTTTGGCAAGGCTGATTCCTCTAATATTAGATGCCTTAATACCTTGCTAAATTTGTTTTACATTGAATCTAATATCTACTCTAATGCTGAAAAATATGTTATCTACTTCTCTAAAGTTGTGGATGACAATCTAAGAGAACATTTAAGGCATTCCTTGGGCTTTCAACTTAAAGATCTCCCTTGGGACTATCTTGATCTTACTATCACTTCCATTAAAGTTAAGCCTTCTGACTGCTCTAAGATTACTGAGAGGATTAATTACTAGTTTAACGGCTTAGAAAAGAACTTACTCTCATTTGTTGGTAGGTTCCAACTAGTTAGATACACTTGTTAGAGCTATTTTTATTATTGGCTTAGATCTATTACTTTGCCTAAATGCATTAGAAGGAGGATCACTAGTTTAATTAGTGCATTTCTCCATAATCATGGAAGTGATAAAAAAATTAAACATCATTTCTTAGGCTAAAATCTCAAACCTTATTTATATGGCGGTTTGGGTTTACTCAATCTGGACTCTCTCAACACTATGTGCAAATCTAAACTGATTTGGAGGATCTATAACTCCCATTTTTTAATTTCATACTAGTTCCTATGAAAGAATTTCTCTCTTTAGTGCAGTCATGCCTCTATTTCTCACCTCTTTACAAAGAATTGAAACGTATTGCTGTGAGAATTAGAGGCTATTTTTACTTTCAGATTATGAGGAACAGTAGACTTTCTTTCTTTTTTAACCCTTGGTTGGATGGTTCCTCTTTATTTGAAAGATATGGGCATAACATTTTCTCTTGGTTTAACTGTCCAATGCATTCTATGGTAAGTGATGTAATTTATAATAATGCTTGCAGTCTTCCAGTCTCTTTCCACTCCTGAAAATTGTCTTAATCTGATTCTAAATACGGCTATCATTGATAATCAAACAAACTCTCCTTGGATGGGGAAGGATCACTTCAGTCATAAAGCAACTCATTTATTTCTCTTCAGAGATCTGTCCAAACCTGTATAGGTGAAATTTATGTGGTTTAAAGGTTATTCCATTAAATATGCTACTTTGATCTGGAAGGCTATTTGGGAAGGTCTGAAAATTAAAGATAATCTTATCCAAAGAGATATTAATGTGGAGCCTTTATATGTGCTATATCATACTTACAATGAGAGGCATTCTCACATCTTTTTTTATTGTCCATACTCTATGGAGGTTCTTAAAGCTAGCATCCCTTTGGGGAGCTTCTTTCATATGGGATGCACCTTGGTTCAATTACTCCTACATGCTGATTCTATTCACTATAAGGTGACCAAAAAGTTTTATCTCCTAGCAATTTCTATTACTGCGCACTATATATGGATGGAACGGAATCAACGCATTTTTAATTCTGAGGTCTCTCCACCTAGTATTACTATAACTAAAATTCACCTTGTTGTAAGGCAAAAAGGTTTTAGATGGACTTTAACAAGGTTCTGTGCCGGCTGATATTCACAGTTTATATTTTTTGAAACATAAATTTCTTCTTCTACTTTTCTTTTTCTGCTATGAAATGCGACTTCTCTACCTCCAATGCTATTTCTGACTTCTTCAATACGAATTGGGAGTTTATTTGATTATGAAGGATGGTTGTATTTTTGGAGCAATGATGTTCTACCAGCAAAGTCTTGTGCTCAACCGGCGCCAATGTTACCTCAGCTCTTGCTTGGAAAATTATGTTTTGGATTAGTTTTAATATGCTAGGCTACATTCCTATATTCTGCTTAGTGTTTTTCTGTTATCCTGCGAAGCTTGCTTTCGACTAGTGACGTTGGTTACCTTGGATGGAGTCAATGAAACACCACTATATGCTGGTTTATTGAGCTCGGATCTATTATCAACTTACCATTTTGACCTTTTGTTTTATTTTATTTTAGGAATTTCTCCTTTTACAAGTTTTACACCTTTTTTGGGGGGCTGAATAAGCTCTTTTTCATCACAATTTTCATTCAAATGTTTTTGTTTTATGCTTTGTAATTGTCATGTAATATATTCAGTTTTTTTATGTATTGCATTTTTTAGAAATAAAATCTGTCGCGTGGCCCTCATTTTTTCCCGAAAAAAATATAAAAATAAGCAAATATGTTCCGCCCCTAGGAGTAAATAGAAAATAAGCAAATATGTTCACTAACATAAAACAATCATGTTAACGTTCAAATTTATTTAGTTATACGATGAAGTTTAATTAACTTCTATTAACTTATATAAAAAAATTTGTGTTAAATATATAAATATAAATTAATTAAGTGTTATGTATATAAACTCGCTATTTTTATCCAATTTGAATCATAATTAAATTTTAATTTAGCAAACTAATTATATTTGATGATTATAATTAAAATATATTTTTATTACTAAACATAATTGAACTTACACAATTTAACCAAATTTTTAATAAAATAATAGGAATTATTTAAGTTATTTGATATAATTTAAATATTAATAAAAATTAATTTTATAATTATTTATGTAATAGTTTTTGCCATTTTATACATCTAAGATACATTTTATTTTATATAATATATCATAGAGTAAATAAATGAGTTTAAAATTAGTCATGGCCTTTTTTTTAAGGTCTAGTTTTGATATTTTAGCAAAAATTAAAGCAATAATAATTTATTCCAAATATTTTAAACTCTTTTAAGTTTTATCACACAATATATGCTTTTAAAAATATTGAGATATTTATTAAATGCGTTAACTCATTTAAAACACTACTTATAAATATTTTTTATAAGATTTTTGTTCGTTATTAATGTCAGAGCATTTAGATATGTACAGGTCTAGTTTTTATTTTAGCAAATTATATTAAAGCAATAATAATTTATTCCAAATATTTTAAACTCTTTTTATGCTTTTAAAAAAGTAATAATGATTTTAACAAATTACTCATTCTAATCTACAACACGTCACATTATAATACAAAATATTACAGCACACAGACTTATTCATTGAATTAGGCATTAGTCCACAATAAAATACACCCGTTCTTCAAGCACATAAAAACTAATCAGAGCCCACAAATTAGAAACAGTTTATTTATTTATTTATTGGTGGGATGTGAGAAACAATGACAAGAACCCGCAGCACAAAATATCAGAGCCCACAAATTATAATATTAATCATTGAGTTTGGCTAAATATAATCCCATCAACCTTATCCAAAAATGATCTCTGACCCATTAAACTATGATCAGAATGTATATATTGCAAGTACTCGAAGTAGCTAATCAACAAAAAGTTCTTTTGATTTCTCTTACATCTTATTCTTGCAAGCAGAAGTGATGACAGATATAGCTTTGATGATCGCAGAAGAATTTGAGAGGAGGATGAAGAATCTGGAGAAGGGAGAAGAGCAGAGAGCTTTTGAGTTCAGCTCCACCATGGCCATGGCTTCCTCTGTTCTCTCTACCATTGAAGCAAATATCAAGGGGCTGGTTTTTCTGAAGGAGAAGGTTTCAAAGAGAGCCATGGAGCCCAGGAGTTCTTTAGCTCTTGAAGCCTTTAGTTGCTTCTTCTCGGCTTGATTGATGTTTGGTGATCATTTTTTTTTTTTTTTTTTTTGATATATCTCTGTTCTCCCCTACAACTGTTTCTTTGGAGATTTTGAATATATAAATAATTAATGAAGTTTTATATAATTGTAGAATGATGGTTATTCTGAATACTAAAATAGTTCAGACGAAAATTTTCAACATAGTATTTTTATGATTTTTTTTTTCATTGTATTAGAACGTCAATATTATTTAGATTCAAGGATTAATTTATTGATATAAAATAGGCAAAGAACTTTAAAAAAAAAATTTCAATGAATTCACCATGCAATTTGTTAAGCCAGGTTAAACTTTGTATGCTTCTGCTATGCCTTCTTCCATTTTGCCTTCTTATTTTTGGTTAAGGCCTTTAAACTGTTAATAAAATTTGAAATTTTTTTTTTATTCAGATTAGTTTTGATAATAGTATTTTTATATCTTTTCTATTTTGAATTATGCAATTTGTTCAGGTTAAATTTTGTATGCTTCTGCTATATATTTTGCCTTCTTATGGTTCTTTTAAATTAAAAAATTATTATATTTTTTATTCAGGACAGTAAATTTTGGATTAATAGGAATTTCTTTTAACTATTTTGAAAGGAGAATTCAAGCTATAATTTTTTCAATGGAATTTATATCTTTTAGAATTAAAAAATTATTATATTTGACGAATATCTTCAGAAAAAATTTTTTAATTTTTCATGAAAACTTCAGTTTTTAAATTCTCTTATTTTATATTTTCACTCCAAATCCGAAATTCCTGCACTAAACAGGATGACTCGTTCATATATTTTCTCCCCCTTCAGATTTTCCACTTGTTAATGAATTAATGCTCCCCCTGTCTAATCTAGTTTCTCTCTCTCTCTCTCTCTCTCTCTCTCTCTCTTTTCGCCATTTGCTTAAACTCCTGAAGCTCTAAATCATGGCAAAACCATATAATGAAGATGAAAAATTAAGTCTCGAATGATATTTCAGTTCTGTAATCATGAAGAGAAATTTTGTGAGGACCATTTATGAAGTTAATATAAGAAAATATGTATTAAAACCAACATAAAATAAACTTGCGACACCGTAGTTGAATATGGTGTTTAAGAGGGAGGTAAGTGATCAGAGGAAGGGAGGCAAGTTAAGAAAGTAGTTAAACAGATCAAATTCAACATAGAACCTTAGACCTTTATGAATTTCAAATCAGTTGATTCGCAAATATGATATTTTATAAAAACCGATTGATTTCTCTAATGTATTTTTCTATGTGAAATGCTTCTGATACCATTTTTTTTCACCATTTTGCAGCGTGTGAGCTTGCAATCTTCTTCATCAACTTCATCTAAATTCAGCCCTAATCATCTTCGCGATGGCAGTTTGGTTAGGGCTCCACCTTAGGCCCTCCTTACTCGATAATGGTGTTAACACATAGAGTGGGAGTATTGGGTTAATATTTTTGGTTGAAAATAACAAAGTGATTGACTCTTTCTCTCTTGTGCTTACAAGTTTAAATTGAAATATGGTTTGATATTAGTATGCCATGTTTAATTTTTGTTATTCTTTGTTCCACATTCCATGAAAACTGTATTAAAATCTATCATTTGGCTTAAATTAAGTTGTTTATGTAATTTATAGCTCCTATGAGTCTTTACTTATTTTGCTATGGTTGAAGAAGGTTCAAGAGTAGATGAGTCCCAAAATGACTTCATGAAATTAAGTGGGTTTTTGATGTTAACACTTAAAATTATTATAAATGGTTTGGCTTGTTAAGATGGATGAGAGCATTGAGTTTAATCTCATATTATATAGTTAAAAACTATGATGGTATTGAAATACTAATTGATTGAACATTTTTATAAACTAAAGCTTTTTGGGTTAAAAAATGATTCATATAGAGCCTAAATTTGATCTTTTATTTTTTGAATGATAAGAGATAAATAACAAAATGTGTGATTTGAACTCATAAATTAAAGAAAGCACAATCTATAATCATATAGTTATGGAGGATTTCATAATTTTCATTTGTTCAAAATTCCTTAATAACTTAATTACTGACATTCATGCTCAATAAAGTTCTACTTTGTAATATCAAACTCCATATTGCCTTCATGCCCAGTGATGATGACTATGGTGATGGAAGAATTTGATGGAGTAATCAAAAGAAAAGAATCAATTTTAATCATAATATTTTTTTGGACTTAATTATTACTTATGAAATATAATTACAGTTGGTAGTGATGAGGTGTTGGTGAATATGGAGATGGTGGTCGTAGTAGTGGGGGTTATGGAGACGGGAGGAGCATCGGAGGTTACAGCCGTGGTGGTGGCGAAGGGAGAGATCTGGGATATGATGGCGGATCCCGCTACTCTAGAGGTCGGGGTGATTCTGATAGGAACTAGAGAAACTGAAGAACGGCCGATCCGATTTACTGCTTATCGAACTGTGTCTTTATAGTAGAGATGATTCTAGTTATCTAGGGTTATTTATTTGCTCTATGTGTGCTCATTTTTTTGTCTATGTCTTCGTTTTAGAAAACTTAGTGTGTTACTTGGTTGATGAAATCAAAGAAAGGAAATGTTAAATCTAAATTTGTTCTCTGTTAAAAAAAACCAAAAACCCTAAAAATGACTAGCAATTAGAGGATTTAGATAAGGAAAAATCAATATCCACAAATGACATTAATCAATCATATAAAAATATTACCATATTAAGCCTACTGAGTACTTTCAAGCTATTATGTACTTGGTATAATTTGCTTTACACTTCTTTGTGATATGCTATATAAGAGTTTGGTCATAAGGGCTTCGGCAGGGTAGTAAGAAGGGCAGAGATAGCCAAATTGCCCAATATAATGAAGTGGTGGGAGCAATATTTTTGTACAAATATGAGAATAAAATGTAGATAGTGCTACTTAGAGTGGTGATAAAAATAATGAATGCTGATAAAATTATATGGTATGTGCAATGTTGGGATAATTAGATTGATGGGTTATAAGATGGTGGTGTGACGTAGGTGTTAGCAAAAGTGAACATGGTGGATGGAGTGGAGGTCATGATGGTGTTGACGATGATCGTGGCCGTCACATCAATATTCTTGCATCATTTAAAAATATAAACTTTATGAATTTGCCGGTGTCTTCATCTCCTCAATTATATAGCATTTTGTATGACTTGTAAAAATAAATAAATGAGATTATTGACATTAAAATAAAAGTACGAGAATATATATTAACATTATCTATAGTGTGCAGATGTGACTTAAAATTATAAAGTCATAAACTTATATTCCAGTATAAATGCATATGACACTTGAAGTGTGATGAGAAAAAGGATATTTCATGCATTATGTTTATGTGCAATGTTCATGTAGTTTGCAAGAAAGTAATAAAAACTCATAATTGACTTTTGATCTTTATAGACTTCTTTTCGGTCCATATCATCCCTTAAAAAGCTCTCCATGTTGACCTTAATCCTTCTCTAAACTAGATAGATTTCTAAAACATCAAAACATAAAAGAAAGATAATTTTAATTCAAGTTAGAAAGTGTAAAATTAAATAAATGGAAGATTTGCATACATTGCACACAATTCTTATGCTTTTAAGTATCTAACCCCTTAAGTTCAACATTTTCAAATAGAATGCTTTTTCTATACATGAAAAGGAGTATTTTAATTTTAAAAATTAATGATAGTGCTATTTTTGATGTAATATTAATATTTATGTGTTATTTATGCAAATATTAAATTAAGATTTTTGATGAGTAAATATATAAAAATTGCATACTATATATGTAAATGCCTCATAAATTTATCAATCATACCCTATGCTGGTACCCTAAACAAATTAAGTGCTAATGAAAATGCAAACCTTTAATTTTTTAGAAAATGAAAATAAGAGATCATTGGTTGCTTGAGTTACAAATCATATTTTATAAAAAAAATGATAAACTCTTATTTTACATGATCTATTTTTCAATATTTTATAAATAAATCTTTTTTTATTATAGTTTATGAAAGAAGAGTAGGCGCCATAATGAAAGAAGAGTAGACGCCATAGTTTTCTGTGAAACAACAAATAGATTGGCCCAATTTGAAATGAGCAGCTTGGGCCTAATGATGCTCTACGCAGCCTAAAATGGCCCATCACCATTCATATATGCAACGTATTATTCTTCATTGGCTCCTAAAAATTATACTTAACGGCCATATGATTGGATGCAAAATTAATGTATTGCATTTACAATATATAGATTTTAAGAATACTAGTATTTAGTTTGAATTAATTGGAATGTAAAGTAAAATTTTTGTGAAATTTAAACTTATCTGTTAGTTCAATCTAGTGTATTATAAATTTATTAGATTTAAGTAAATTCTAAATGTAACTTCCTCACAATTATTATGTCGTAGATCATCGTTAGCGTTATTGTCTAAATACTGTCGCGATGGCCATTTATTATTCTCATTCTTATATTGATCTCATTCTTCATGTCGTCAATGCCATTTTATTTTATTAAAAAATTATATTTATTATATTTTTAATAAAAAAATTCAAAATTATTTCAAATATATTTTTATTGTATTTCTTTTGTTTGGCTATATCTCTTTTTCAATCAACCAAATATCTCCTCACTAAATAAATAAAAAATTCATTTGGATCTAAAGCAAATTAAGATAGCATGGTCTCAAAGTTAATCAAAATACCCTCAAATATATATTCTAGAAAATAGTACGGAGCGAAACTAATCTAATTATTTGGAGAAAAAAAAATTTTAATTTTTTTTTGGAACATTTGAGCGAATTTAATTGTAAACATATATAATACATGTGTAAGAACTTGAACTTAAGATCACTTAGTTGAAAATTAAAACTACTAATCACTAAGGCTATGATGACTTGTACTAAAATTTAATATTATTGAGAACTCAATTATTTGGAGACTTATCCACGTGCTTGAGAAGTCTAAGATACGGAAGAAGAAAAAAAAAAAAAAAAAAGAGAGAGAATTCCACCGAACAAAAGACGATGATTGAAACTCCACATTCTCGCAAGATTAAACTTTTGAAAAGTCCATCGACTAGCATGCAAGGAAGATGAATCATATTCATGGGCATCAGCTAAATTCGGATGGCTCTCGCTATTTATTAAACTAATTGTATAATCATTATAGAAATTATTTTAAGTATTATATATATTTTTTAAATTAAATAATAGTTTGTTTACAGTTACTTTACCCGAGTTGAAAATTATTATTAAAATCCAGAGATCAAATTTATTCTTAGGCACTCAAACTTTTAAAAATAAAAGTAAATTAGGTAATAAATCATAACTTCTTTCTTTAATTAGTGGGCCACAAATACTTTACATTAAATATAAGATTTATCATCTCTCCAATATGGATTGCATCACTTTGTATTCCTACTTGAGCTAATACCTCAAGACAACTTACTCCTCTTAAAAAATTACAAAATTTTCATTAATTTGAGAGAAGATAATAATTTTATGGCTTTTATCTTTAAAATGATAAATGATTAGTTAACCTTTGGTTAGTCAAAATCTTTTCTTTGGTGGAAAATTTTTGGGGATTTACATATTTTGTGTAAATGGAAGCCACTACAAAAGTCTACAGTGAAGGCTTATTATAATGTTCTAAATGGAAGCCACTACAAAAAATCTTTAAAAATGTTTGATCATTAATATTATATGATTAATTTTTATTATGTAAACATATAACATCCTCACTTGGAGGACATCTCACAATCATAAGCATACAAGAGAAATCAGAGAAAGAGAAGAGCGAAGAAAATAATGAAAGAAATTCTTGAAGAAGAAAAGAAAATAACATCATTAATATTTTTCTCTACAGTTAGCTCATTATTGTGTTCTAATTCAATCGTTAAAATAGGCAGAATATTATTTATCTTTATGGAATGTAATCTCTCTCAATGTGCTCTCTTTTAAGCTTAATGAAATATTTATCTCTACGCAATTGCAAACATAGGTGACTTAAACTGAATCACGTAAAATTATGTATTTTATGTTATTATTTATTGTCTCTTTCTCATTATTTATGGCTCCATGTTCTACACCATCCAAATATGTTGATGTCATTTAATTTATTATATTAATAGTCAAATTTGATGTGCATGACAGTTCCCTTGATGCTTAAGGGACTATCAATCCTATTAGGCAACTTAGGACGAAGAAGGTCATGTGCATCAAATTTATGTGGTTCAAATAAGGTCATGCGAGAATAAAATTCCAAATGAAGTCCTGACTGCAAAGTATTTTGTCCTCTTCTCTGTATCAAAAAGAAATCTTATTAAGTTTCTCTATTGCAATTTTCACTTTATGTGAGTTCTAGAAGAGAAATAGCTAATTTTTCAGTTATCTATTTTATTATCCCACTTTTATACATAAGAAATGATACTTTGTCCGATTTGATTTGTCGAAATGGCGAACCGAATGATGTGATTAAGTTTGCTTCAAAATTTTTTTTACAAGTTGAAAATTTTTATAATGCCAAATGTTGCTATATCATTGGATTTATTGTTTCAGCTATTTCTCTAAATTAGGCTTGTTTAGTAATTATCATGTGCCAAAGGGGCCAATAGCTTTTTCCTACTTAGGCAATTTCGATAAATTGAATCTCGCACCTGTTTGGATCAATTTTATTTTACATTTTATTTTTTTTATATTATTTTAAATATATATTTATTTACTTTATTTAAATGTATTTTTAATTTCTTTTAAAAATAAATCATACTATTTTTAAAATTAAGCAAAACAAATTTTGATTATTTTGAATATTTTTAAAAATAATAATTTTTTTTCCTGAAAGTCTATCACTATCAAATATATTTTCTTTCAAATCAAAATATTAATAAAATTAATTTAAAATTTTAAAAATTAAGATATTTGAGTTTTGAATCAATAAAAAATGGAAAAAAACATATGATGAAAGAAAACACGGGTTATGCATAACAAATAGGAGATCATCAAACAATATAATCATTTCATGTTTCTCTCTCTCTCTCTCTCTCTCTCTCTCTCTATATATATCTCTCTCTCTATATATATATATATATATATATATATATATATATATATATATATATATATATATATATATATATATATATATATATATATATATATATATAATTTGTCCTCCTTATATAGGTGACTCGGTCTAAATTCTAGAATAAATTGAAGTAATTTTAAGAGAGACCATGGAGAAAATTTACTAATTAAACCAGTTGATTAAAATTGAGAAATTCGAAGAATTTTAATTTAAAAAAATAAATTAGCAAGCACAATAGTGTCAAACCTCTGACCATGTGCAACCGTGCATGTCTTCTTTGCATCTGCCCGCGTGAAAATAATATGGCAATGAAAACTCGTAACTCGCATTGTTTCTTCAAACTTATTTATAATCCATTCATATTGGTAGGTGAGAGTTGAAAAATGCTTCAAAAATTCATCAAGAAGGTTTACAGTCAAGATCAATAACAGAAGATAATACAGAAATCTTTCCCAACAAAATAATAATAAAAAGTTGATAAATAGTAATGACTGATTTGATCTAATGAGTCAATTAAGCTGGAAATGCTTATCAAATTCAAACAATTACAAGGCGGAAAGAAATATATTTCAATTATTCATCTTTTTCGGATCAAAAAAAAAAAAAAAGAGTTGCATTTCAGAGCATCAACAGTCAAATCAATTTGTTAGTTTGAAATGTGCAGTTTTAACTAAGAAGAAGATTGAATTTTCCAAGAACACCTGAAGCTTTGAAATTTGAAGCCTTGAACTTTGAATCCTCATCAACCATTGAAATCAAACATTTTAATATATAATTATTATTTTATTTAAATTTCATTGAAACCAAGTTTTGGCAACATCTAATATTTAAATATGATGAGAGTATTCGTTTAGGATGAAGTAGTTTCAGCTCTGCTTTTTCAGAAAATAATCACAGTTATATTTATGATCTTTTTGAGATAATCGTAGCTTTTTAAAGCTGATTATAAAATTATTGTAGAAAAAACAGCTTTTTGAAAAGATATTGTGTATTATATATTTTAAAAAAAAAAATTGAATAATTTTAGATGGCATTCGTTCTATTTCTTGTTGAAAGTAACTTTAAAAAATTTTCTAAAAATAACCAAAATAGTAATAAAACACAACTTGTTACTTTTTGAAAAAATTAAGCGTCGAAGGCTGTTATTAGCTATCAATTTCTTAGCCTTTTTTTTTAAATTTTTCTGATAAAAATTTATTTTTGATAGTCAAAGTTGTTAAAATGTGATATCTGTCCAAAATTTAAATTGAAATTTAATATATATATATATATATATATATATATATATATATATATATATATATATATATATATATATATATATATATATATATATATATATATATATAACATCCATAAGAATTTTACAAAAAAATATTTTCTCCCTAATAATTTTACAACCATTTTTACAAGAAGCTGTAATTTCTCCAAAATTGACACTTAGTTTCACATTAAACTTTGAAAAATATGTTTATGAAAAAATTGCAATTAGTTTTCATTAGGTTTTTTGCTTTAAGATAGATTAGTCAACTCTAGTTATTCTTTGAATCAATGACTAGTTAACAAGTAAAATTAAAATTTATAATTCGTCTGAAATCAAATTGATCCCTGTAGCTTGTAACTTTGATGACTTTTTGATTACTTCAATCATAATTAAGATTTAAGAGCAGCTTTGCATAATTGATTTTTGTAGCTGAGTTGACTCTTGGTACATGATGTATCAGACATATTATTAAGACATTAAGGGGTTGTTTGATTCTGCGCATTTAGAATGCAATATAAAAGGAATGCAGTGTAAAAAAATTCAGTATAAAAGGATTATTTTATAGTTGTTTGGTTGAGAGCTTTACAAATTCATTACTTTACATTTTTTTTGTTTGGTTGACAAAATGTAATGTAAAAAAGAGTTGGAAACGGTGGTGGGGATCATGCGGCGGCCGTGGCGGCGATGCGGTCGCGGCGAGACGGCGATGGCGGCGGCTGCGGCGGCGGTGAGCATGGCGGTGACGGCCGGCGGCAATACCAGACACAATGATATGTTGCGTGTTAAATTGCCGAGATTTGGGCGATTCAAAATCTATATACACTACGGTGTATTTAATCTTGGAATTTTACTTTTACCAAACGAAATATTCAAAAGCGTTCATTTGGAATGCGTGCATTCGCTTCAAATAAGTGTTTAGGTTTATTGCCACATGCTAAATAGCCGCCTTCACTTATAATCATAAATTTTTTTTGGATAAAAATGAATTCTATTACTAATATATCTATATAATCAAATCATTATTTATTCAAACTCCCTAACAAAATATATGAATCAACATACTCTCAAAATTCCAAAAACAATTCAACCAATATCTTTAATCTCCCATAAAATAAAATATGATGGACTATAACTATAATGAATAAAGAGTGATAATCACTTAAGAATGAAATAGCTTTCCCTATTGCATATCATATAGCTTCAAAGCTTGTTATAATCGTGGATGGAATAATAAATCAGATTAATGTCCAATCATAAAATTCTTTTCCACCATTGTATGATGTCATGAGAAAGAAGATCTCACTTTCTCCTCTCTTTCCTATAAGTTTCCCCATAGAATCAATTCTGAACCTTTCAATTCTAGGAAGAAACCATTAGTGTTCTTCAGCTTGAATGGTAATTTTGTCCTATTTAGAAGAATATGACCTATTAGATCATGCAGTTCATGTTTTTTTTTTTTTTGTATTTTTATCCTTTTCTTAAAATAAAATAAAAACTTTTCCACGCAACTTATAGCTCAAAAATTAAATTTTTTTTGTTATTAGATGGATGATATATTTAATGGGTTCTTTTTGGAAAGCTAAGAGAATGATGTTGATGAGTAAGTTATAAATACAAGAAACATATATTTATATAAAATATTTTAGATTAAAAAAATTACAAGTAAAAGAGAAGAATCATTACGTAGAAAAGAAAAAAAAACTTGTTAAATAGAGAGTGTCACCATCTATGAGATGACGGAAAATCCTAATTTATATGAGTTGGTGGTGGCCGAATCTCCGGTGAGTTGAATCAGGGCTCTACTTAAGGAGGGGAAAGTAAGTAGAGACCCGACATGTGTGGGTAATGAATGTGGCGCTAGACCCCCATGAGATTAGTCACAATGACATCCCCACCCATAAGATGGTTGAAGTGTTAGGTGGATACCCATTGATATATATATATATATATATATATATATATATGTGATTGCCAAAGACTAACGTATCTCATTTGCATCTCTCAAATCTCCGTAATAACGTCACGAAAGGCGTGTTGATCGTCCCAAGCGAGTCCCTCTCTCCCTCAAGAAAATATTATGGTCCCGCGTAGCTTTATGTGCTCGATCCGACGCGTGTCCTATTTTTTCCGTTTTAGCGTAGCGGGCGATACTGACGGACAGAAGGGATGGCGATTAACGCCGTTTACACTTCTCTGGCGACCCCCGTAAGCATCGTTGGAATGCGGGAGGAATTTAAAAGAAATATATATATTTAGGGTTTAGGGTTAGTTTTTCCATGAGCTCATAAGAGAAATAGAAAATCTCATTTCCTTTTACAAAAGAACCATGAAGATGGAGAACGCGTTGAAATAACAATTTAGAGGATCAATTAAATAGAAATTCATAATATTTCTCGTGCATTTTTCTATAGTTTGTTAGTGATATTCGTCAGAGAATATGTTCATTACATTCCATTAAGTAATTTGGATGCCTTTTGTTGAATTTAGGGTTTTAGTGTTATTTTGCATCGTACTCTGTACTTCTTTGGAGTCGAGCATTTAGACTTCTTTTCCGGTTTATTTTGTCTGCTTTTGATTATATTTAGGGCATTCCAATGAAGCATTTGGAGGTATTTGGATGATTTTTGGTGGGTATTTTGCTCGTCTGCTCTTTGGAGGTGGTCATTTGGGACTTCTTTTTGGTTTATTTTGTCTACTTCTTTTGGTTATATTTAGGGTATTCCAATGGAAGCATTTGGAGGTATTTGGATGGTTTTAGTGGGTATTTTGCATCAGTACTCTCTGTACCTCTTTGGAGAATTACATCATTTGGGACTTCTTTTGCCAGTTTATTTTGTCTACTTCTTTTGGTTATGTTTAGGGCATTCCAATGAAAGCATTTGGAGGCTGTTTGGATGGTTTATGGTGGGTATTTTGCATCTGTACTCTCTGTACCTCTTCGAAGGGTACAGATCATTTAGGGACTTCTTTTGTCATTTTATTTTGCCTACTTCTTTTGATTATATTTAGGGCATTCTAATGGAAGTAATCTGGGAGCTGCTTGGATGGTTGGGGTATTTTTCAGTACTCTCCCTCTCCGAGGGAACATTTATGGCTTTTTTCCGTTTATTTTGTCGATTCTAGAGATAATGTTCATTACAATGGAAGCAATTTGAAAATTTGTTTAGATGATTTCGGTGGATATTTTATATCGTACTCTCTACCTCTTTGGAGGTACAGATCATTTGGACTTCTTTTACTTTATTTTGCCTACTTCTTTTGGTTATATTCAGGGCATTCCAATGGAAGTATTTGGAGGCTTTTGGATGGTTTCTGGGGGTATTTTGCATCTGTACTCTCTGTACCTCTTTGGAGGGTACAGATCATTTATGGCTTTTTTTCCAATTTATTTTGCCTGTTTCTTGAGATTATGTTTAGGGAATTTCAATGGAAGCAATTTGATGGCTGCTTGGATGATTTCTAGCTTTTTTTGCATCTGTACTCTCTATACCTCTTTGGAGGGTATATATCATTTATGGGCAACTTTTTTTATTTTATTTTGTCTAATTATTGTGACTATATTTAGGGCATTCCAATGAAAATAATTTTATGGCTGCTTGGATGATTTATGTGAGTTTTTTTACATCTATACTCTCTGTACCTCTTTGGAGGATACAAATCATTTTGGGACTTCTTTTGCCAGTTTATTTAGCCTGCTTCTTGTGATTATGTTTAGGGCATTCCAATGGAAGCATTTGGAGGCTGTTTGGATGATTTATTTTGCATGTACTCTATACCTCTTTGAGTGCGATCATTTTGTCCTTCTTTTCCAGTTTATTTTGCCTATTTATTGAGATAATGTTCATTACATTACAATGGAAGCAATTTGATGGTTGCTTGGATGATTTCTGGGTATTTTTTTCATCTGTACTCTCTGTACCTCTTTGGATAGTACAAAGCATTTAGGGAGTTCTTTTGCCAGTTTATTTTACCTGTTTCTTTAGATGATATTCATTACATTATAATGGAAGTAATTTGAAAGCTATTTGAATGATTTCTAGTGGGTATTTTGCATCTGTACTCTCTGCACCTCTTTGGAGGGTACAGATCATTTATGGCCTTTTTATCCATTTTATTTTGCCTGATTCTAGAGATAATGTTCATTACATTATAATGGAAGAAATTTGAAAGTTATTTGGATGATTTCTGGTGGGTATTTTGCATCAGACTCTGTACCTCTTTGGAGATGATTATTTTGGGACTTCTTTTGATTTATTTTGTCTACTTCTTTTGGTTATATTTACATTCCAATGGAAGCATTTGGAAATTTTGTTTGGTGGTTTTGGTGGTATTTTGCATTTGTACTCTCTGCCTCTTTGGAGGTGAGATCATTTTGTCATTCTTTTTCCAGTTTATTTAGCCTGTTTATTGAGATAATATTCATTACATTACAATGGAAGTAATTTGATGGCTGCTTGGATGATTTCTTTGTATTTTTTTTCATCTGTACTCTCTGTACCTCTTTGGATGGTCTGAGCATTTAAAATTCTTTTGCCGCTTTATTTTACTTTTATGATCTTCATTACATTACAATGGAAGTAATTTGAAAATTTGTTTAGATAATTTTGATGGGTATTTTGCATCGTACTCTCCTCTCTTTGTCTGAGATCATTTAACTTTTATCTATTTTATTTTGCCTGATTCTAGAGATAATGTTCATTACATTATAATGGAAGTAATTTGAATGTTGTTTGGATGGTTTCTGGTGGGTATTTTGCATATGTACTCTCTGTATCTCTTTGGAGGGTACAGATCATTTTGGGACTTTTGCCAGTTTATTTAACATGTTTCTTGAGATAATGTTCATTACATTACAATTAGAGCAATGGGAGTCTTGGATGGTTTGGAGGATATTTTATCGTACTCTTTGTACCTCTTTGGATGGTATAGATCATTTATGTCATTTTTTTTTCTAGTTTATTTTGCCTAATTCTAGAGATAATGTTCATTACATTACAATGGAAGCAATTTAAAAGCTGCTTGGATGATTTCTAGTTATTTTTTGCATCTGTACTCTCTGTACCTCTTTGGAGGGTACAGAGCATTTAGGGAGTTCTTTTGCCAGTTTATTTTGTCTGTTTCTTTAGATGATGTTCATTACATTATAATGGAAGCAATTTGATGGCTGCTTGGATGTTTTCTGCATGTTTTATTGCATCTGTACTCTCTGTACCTCTTTGGAGGGTACAGATCATTTATGGACTTAGTCCGAAAATTTAGTTGGCAAATTTAATCTCATAATATGGTGACAAAATTAAAAAACCTCTTAATCTGTATTTACAATATTGAATTGAAAATAATTATTATATAATTAAATGTTAAAAGTTATCTTTGAAGTTTCATTACGGTTATAATATTTGTCATATTGCAATTAAAAAAATACTATTTTTTTAATAGATTAACTTATTTTATTTTTGTTTCATCTAAATAAATAGACAAGTCAGTCTAATAAGGTTCAAGTAAATATTCAACTTCATTTCACTCGAGCATGACTAAGAATACATATGAGTTAATTTTTTAAGCGCTTTATTTTCAAAAATAAAAAATAGCTAACAATCATAATCGTATTTTAATACATATGAGTTAAAATTAAAAGCTGTTAAAATATCAAGATATTACAATCAAAAATTTACTTACACCAACCACAATAACTTAATAATGAAACTTTAAAAAAAAAAGATAATCCCTACTGGCCAGTAATCCCTAATTTAATTTTATGCATTAATTTTATGCCTTCTGCTAGATAACATTTATTTTATGCATTACATTAATTTTATGCATTCTCATAACCAAATCCATAAGATAAAAATATGATTCTTTGGAGTAAAATATCATCCCAGTAAAATATCGTGAAATCAAACTATATGAATTAAGAAAAGAAGTTACAAAAGCGAGTAAAATATCATCCGGATCCATAAACGATCCATTCACTTCAACAAAAATACAAGTCTTCAAAGCCACCAAACCGATGCATTATACAAAATCTATATCAAACTAAATACTATTGTTCTCAATTTTGATTTTAAGTCCCAAATAAAATATAGTGTAAGCGAACTTCATAAATATATTCATCTTCTTGGCCAATCACGGTGATCTATCCGGAGGTTTTGATTCTTTGCCTCCATGTATTTGCAGACAAACATTCCGTGACACTATTTTCTTGGCGGTATCCCACTCACCATTTCAATTGGCCATTTTAAGGATCGCTTCAAAAGGCGGCATCTTCAACAAGTAATTTGATCTGAATATGTAAAACATAATCTAAACAAGTTGGCCCAGAAAAAAAAATAGTTAAGAGGAACCAAATTTGAAAACTGTTCTTACAATCTCAGGAAGAATGCTCTTATGGGTTGGTTTAGGAAATGAGTCATAAAAATACCAGACCCCTGACTTCACATGCCCAACCGAGTGTCGTCGATTATCTATAAGCGGCGTAAGATTAACTTCACCGAGACACATGTGATGACATGTTGGATAAATATTTTGCTTTTTCTTTGTACAGCATAACTCGAGGAAAAGAAGAGAACGATTATAGATTATAGCTTTTATCTAAACAAACAAGAATTGAATCATAATACCCAACATTCCTGTGGGGTAACATACCCAATGCAAGCATGAAATGTACAAATAGGGGACATATAGCCCCGGATAGAGCGAATACTTCTCGGCCAGCAAAAAAGCTAAGGCATTAATGTGTGCATCTGAGAGATATTGATCGTGAAAATCGATCGCCGTGCAATAATGATATTCCCGACCCACATCTTGTATCACTCCTGCAAGTGATAAATATTTTAAAGTGAGCTTAATTAAACTAATAGATTATTTTATGTATGAAGGAGCTGATTGAAGATTGACTTGTCCTCGAATCGGGAGCATGACATGTCAATAAGATCGAGCATCAGCTTAGGCAAAATAGCTATGGATGGGAACTCAACAACATGAAGTGCCTCTGATAGCTGTAAGGAAATTACTGATGTCAAAAGTTAGTGATGAAGATCTAGATTCACTATGAATTAATGATCGATCTAATGAGTGTTTTTCATACCTTCGATTGATGCTCCTCACAACGATAGCGGTCGTGGGTGTCGACCTTGACGCTCATCTCTGTGAACCTATAAAAATATTTAGTGAAATCTATTTCTATTATCTCAAATTTAAAAGAAAGTAACTTAATACTTCAGCTGCTGGCTTCTCATCTTGAGTGGAGGCCACCACATCACTTATTCTTGCTCGTGACTTCCTGTAAGTGTGTGTGAAGGGGAAACTAATAGCTTTCCTCTTTCTTATCTACTGAGCTTTGACACCACGCTCAATGCTGCCAATTACATGTTTCGGAGCATCGTCATGTGTAGTGGAGGCCTCCACAAGAACTTCTCCTACGGTCAATTCCACATGGGCTTCCCCGTTGGAAGTATCCAACTCCATAGTGGAAGCTCCTGTGGTAGCCTCCACAAGAGCTTCCTCTACTTCTCGGGGCTTTCCAAGTGGTAGCCTCCCGGTTACCCTCCATGGGAAGCTCTGGTAGCCTCTAGAGTTTCCCCTGTGGTGACCCCACAGAACCTCCCACACTTGGGGTGGTAGAACCCCATTGCCGCAAGAACTTTCTCGATAGCGACAGATCAAGCCATCCATCCTCTCCATCATTGTTACATGAAAAATGATCTATCTTTCAAGTCCTTGAAACAAGTATCCTCTCCACCGAAGTCTGTGTGAGTAGCGAGGCGGTAGATACACTGGACGGGAGAATATCGAGGAGAGACATATGGAGACTTAGTGGGGGCTGCACTAATTTGACTTAAAATGGGACTACTATCAGGCTCGACATGTGTAGATGCTTGGGTAGGGGACACTGACTGAAGGAGCCAGTTCTCCTCTTCTAATATGTCCTCGAATGAAAGGTAGACTTGTGATAAACCGATAAAAAAATGTGAAGACATACAACATAAATAAAGACATTCTTATATGAACTAAGTGTTGATTATAAATGTCACATGGCTTCCTCCCAAACCAGTGAAAGCATTATTTGGAAACTCTATTTTGCCCATCGCATGGTAATGCGGATGGAAATGGACTTATGATGCTTATGTGCTCATATATCTACAATAAATATTTTAAACGGTAAACTTCAACGCATTAAATTACACATTCGAAGATATAGAAATACCATCGGAAGAGTGACAAAGTCACTCATGTAACGTACCCTCACAGGTCGAATCTTTGATGTAATAACATCAAATTGGGAAATCGAAAGTCCCAAATGGCCTCAGGTTAGAAATCTATCTATGTCATCTGCGTAGCAATCAATTTGATGCCATCCACTGATTATGATATATAAAAATAGATTTGGCAAAAAAATATATGTATTCCAAAGCGTACTTTCTGCAAAGAGCCATCGAATTCTCAAGTTGATTCTTGTAGTCGTTGAAGAGCTGACTGAGATTTCGCCATACAACCTTCTCCCTCTGTTTGGCATCTCCATCATCGCAACTTCATCGGGGTGAAAGGAATGCCGCCCACCCAACAAGAAAGCTTACTTTTCTATGTCCCAGCAAGACAGGATCGATGTAATGGCAACTGAGTCTTGCTTAATTTCATGGAGTCTAATGAATTGATGGAGATGAAGCCTCTTTAAAATGTCAGTGGCTTCATCAGTAAAGCGTGCTGCAATATTATTGAACATAGTTCTTACAGTGGTAGGCCTGCATCTCGAAGTTATCATTTTCCCAGACATGGTAAACTTCAAAAAGAAAAGTCGGTAGGTAATGAGTCTGATGCAAAATACCCCCCAAACCATCCAACCTCCAAATACTTCCATTGGAATGCCCTAAACATAACCAAAAAAGAAGGCAAAATAAAGCGGCAAGAAGTCCCAAATGATTTGTACCCTCCAAAGAATGCAGAGTACAGATGCAAAATACCTACAAAACCATCCAAACGACCTCAAATGCTTCCATTGGAATGCCCTAAACATAACCAAAAGAAGTAGGCAAAATAAAAGAAAAGTCCCAAATGATGCCCTCCAAAGAGGTATGAGTCTGATATAAAATATCCCCGAAACCATCCAAGCGACTCCCGGTTGCTTCCATTGGAATTCCAATATAACCAAAAGAAGTAGGCAAAATAAAGCGGCAAAGAAGTCCAAATGATCTACCCTCCAAAGAGGTATAGATCAAATACGAAATCATCCAAACATCTTTCAAATTGCTTCCATTGTAATGTAATCAACATTATCTCGGCAAAATAAAGCTGGAAAAAGGCCATATCACCTCCAAAGAGGTACAGATCTGAAAATACTCACCTATCCAAGCAGCTTTCAAATTGCTTCCATTGTAATGTAATGAACATTATCTCTAGAATCAGGCAAAATAAATTGGAAAAAAAGCTATAAATGATCACGTACTCTCGGAGAGGTATGAGAGATCTGAATATAAAATACCCACAAGCGACCATATTGCTTCCATTGAAATGCCCTAAACATAATCAAAAAAAAGTAAAAAATAAAGCGATAAAATAAGTCCATGATGATCTACCCTCCAAAGAGTGCAGAGTATAGATATAAAATACCCACCGAAACTATCCAAACGACCTCCAAATGCTTCCATTGGAATGCCAAACATAACCAAAAGAAGCAAAATAAACGGCAAAAGAAGTCCCAAAATGATCTCCTCCAAAGTGCAGAGAGTACAAATGCAAAATACTCACGAAACCATCAAACTGACCTCCAAATGCTTATTGGAATAAATATAACCAAAAGAAGTAGGCAAAATAAACTAAAAGAAGTCCAATGATCATGTACCCTCAAAGGGTACAAATGCAAAATACTACCATCCAAATAGCCTCCAAATGCTTCCATTAGAATGCCTAAACATAATCAAAAGCAGCAAAATAAATTGAAAAAAGTCCTAAATGCTCTGTACCCTCAAAGGAAGAGAGATCTGATCAAAATAACCCCCAGAAATCATCCAAGCAGCTTTCAAATTATTTCCATTGTAATGTAATGAACATTATCTCAATAAACAAGCAAATAATCTGGAAAAAAATGACATAAATGCTCTGTACCCTCCAAAGAGGTACAAAGAGTACAGATGGAAAAAAATACCCAGAAATCATCCAAGTACCATCAAATTGCTTCCATTGGGCCCTAAATATAATCTCAGAAGAAGGCAAGATAAAATGAAAAAAGTAGGCCAAAAATGATCACGTACCCTCGAGAGAGGGCAATTATATTCCATAAAAAATCCACAGAAACCATCCAAATAGCTCCAAATTACTTACATTTGAATGTAATGAACATAATCTCAATAAACAGGCTAAAGAAACTCAAAAAAAGCCCTAAATGCTATGTACCCTCGAGAGAGGTACATAGAGTATAGATATAAAATAACATATAAAAAATAATCAATCTTTCAACGACGTGAAAGAAACGAGTAAATCTTAAATTTTCAAGTTCGGAATGCATGTGTAAATACCTCATGTACAATACCTACTCAATTTTGATTTCTATATCAGTGAAGGCGGATGTCGTCGAGAAGCGGGCTAGCGAGAAAAAATCCTTTCGAAAGAAAGCACTAAAAGCGTGGCGAGGAATGTCAAACAAGATCATCTCGTTCTTCTTCTCCGCTTTTTGAATGAACGGGTCGGCGAGGAAGTGTAGCGTGTGAATCGCCATCCCTTAACAAGTGTTATATTCGCCCGGTTAACCACTAAAATGGGAAAAAAATAGTAGACACGCGTTGGATTGGAGTCCACATGCGACTCGGATAATATTTTCTCCTCTCCCTCAGGTTTTAGAGTAGTTTTTTTTTTGCGATATTTGAGCGAATTTAATTGTAAACTCACACACACAAGACATGTGCAAGGACTTGAACCCAAGATCTCTTAGTTGAAAGCCAAAACTATCAACCACTAGGTTGAGATGCCTTGCACTTTTTAGAGTAGTTTCACGCAAAAATTAAAATTATTTATGAATAAAATATTAGGGACATTTTTTTAGATGAACAACTTAATGATGAACCATTATTCGGGGAGTTTATTTATTAGTTCAGCTAATAAAAAAATTAATATTATTTGAATTTAAATATAATTTTTTTTACTACAAAGAGTGCAGAATTTTTCAATATTTTAATTAGGTATTTACAGACATATCACACAATTTTTATTCATTTATATATATATCACTTAAAATTAAATATTTATTTATTTAATATTTTTATATTTAAAAAATTATATTTTACTTTTAAAAAATAAATGTTGATGTTATTTTTAATATCATATTAAATATTGAGGTATATATATATATATATATATATATATTATAAAATTTAGGTATTAGATATATAAATATATAATAATTATGTGGTATGTATCTAAATTCACCTATTTTAATTCTGGTTGAAAAAACGATAATGCTTTAGAGTAAGAGTTTGATATTTCAGCCTGCCTAACCTCGTCCAGACTATCTTAAATGCTTAACATGATTTCTGTTAAAGTTAATTAGAATATTAATTATTAAAAATCCAACGAACATCAAAGGCTGATTAGACTGACAATCCAGTATTCTAGAAGGTTGAAACAAAATGTTTGAGCTTCCGAAACTCTTTTTAAACGCATTGCTCAAGGAGATATTGCGTTTAGCATTTCCTTGACTGCGAAAAAAAAAAGAAATGTTTGATAAAATTTGAAAACAATTAAAAATAAAATACTTTCTTTTGTTTAAAAAGAAATGGTTGATAAGATTATTTTGAAAATGTGTTGAAGGTTGTATTTTTGAGTTGTGAAAGTCTCTGTAATAAACGTGTAAGATTACACACACACATATATATATATAGACACCAAAAATTTGCCACCGACCTCTCGATTAACAGAGTTTGATTTAAGTATTGGTGTAATTTTCAGAAGACAGATGATATAGTAGATAAGACATTGCCTAGAGATTTCATCCTAATTTTGTAAGGACTTTAGATCTGATTCTATGTTTCCTATAGGCTCAAGCATCCATAGTCAATTACCCATCTCAAAACTAAGAGAGAACTTTCGATTAAGGCTAGTCATTAGGTCGCTTAATACATAGCGTATAGTAGCAGCATGTGGAGTTTAAAATTTAGGGTTTAGAATTTATAAAATTCACCATTATTTAACTTAAAGTATATGGTTGGTGGAATGATGATGTGCCCGATGTAGATCTAATGGTTAGTCATCCCATTGGTCCTGTCTACTTAGTTAGGAGGTAGTTGACCGAAGGATCCTTATCAGCAATACATGAGTTACATCATCCAAGAAATTCTTGTAGACTTAGGGTGGTGTTTGTCTAAAAAAATAAGTTTAAATCTACCTTAGCTGACAAAAAGGCTTTGTGCCTATCAAATATACACTATAATTCATAACTAAAAGGGCCCATTGGAAACATCTGATTTGATTATACCCGTAATATAATGGTGTGTCATTTGGTTTACCCATTCGATCGGATGACTCACGGTTGTAGCATCATATGTGGAGCTTATTGGCAGCGTGGGAGAGAGGACGTCATCGGACATGAGATTATTTGAGTTTAAATATAGTGATTTATTTGGCTTGACATTAGCTCCTTTGTGAGCTAGAGTTTCTTAATCTATCATCCGCAACAAATGATAGTGGATGGGTGGATTAGTTGTTTGCTTTAAGTATTTAAATAATAAATTTAATTTAGTTCACATATTTTCTTAGTTGAAATTTAGTTTTAAGATGAATTAATTTAGAGCTCAAATATCTTTTAATGATAATATTCTCTCCGATTGAGATTTTCAGTCAATGCGACCATCATAGGGGTGTAATCTTGTCAACTATATTTAGTCATGACTTATGTGTAATTTAAATCATTTAAGAAATTGATATCATAATAGATCTTGTCAACTCTATTGTGAATATAGAGGATTGGGTCTTATAATCTATTGTAATTTAAGTTCCTTTATAAGTTGGTCATTTAGTAGACCTGGTCAACTCTATTTCAAGCATAGAGGATTAGGTCCAATATAATCACAATCTAGATAGCTGAATACTTATCTCTTTCATTGATTTGAATTAGCATATGAAGACATTCATTAGTTTACATGCATATAGTTATAAAGGATTAAATCGATTTCATAATTCTTCTCCTTTATTTTTAAACCCGCGCAACATCCTCAAACACCTAAATCTAAATATTCAACACTATGTCGAGGCTCATGCGGTTATTTGATAATTCATATTATTTTATTATTTATTATGAGATTAATTTTATATTTATTTAATCTCACTTTTTTAGCTGACATTAAAATTTGCACTTTAAATCTCTATGTCCGAGCACATGCAGATATTTATTTCTTAGACAATTTCACCTAATTAATAAAATTATTGGTTTTGAAAATAGAATGAAATTTCTTTTTATTTTTGGATTGAAAGAAAGTTTCTTCATTCGTGCAGCATTTAATTTAGTGTATTATATGCAACAAATTATTAGATGGTAAATTTGTATCCTGATTATATTTATATTTGCACTTAAAAGGTTGTATCTTTACTTACATTTTATTTATTCAAAGAACTTCTAAACTTTAATGATTGGCTTATGCTCATTAAAAACCTATTAGATCTTTGGAAATTCAACATTCAAATTTGATACTTGCTCATGTAAGCTGTTATACTTTCTTTAAGCGAGCTTATTTGAATTTTACATTTTGAAAGCTATACTTCAATCGTATTACAAGCTTTCAATAATCCAATTATACATTCAAATGGATTTACGTTTATAAAGTATCGTTCATCTTCACTTAGTCAATCTTTTAAATTTAAATTTGAATCTTATAAAGGTTATTTGTCTCCAAACCTTACAATTCATAATTTAATTTGATGTCATCATTAATTTATAAGTTTGAGCTCAAAAGTTACAATCAAATCGATTTATTTTGAGTTTAAATTTTATTTAGATCATAACCTTTCAATTTTATGTTAAATTCATTTCAAGTTCATTTATGTTTTAATTTTTAATTAATTTATTTATTTAGGACTTTATATTTTATATTTAATTTAATGTTAAATCTCTTTTTTTTGTTAAGTTCCAAAAATTTGAGTAAATTTTAGCTATGGCTCATCATGTGTAAGCTACATCGAGTATTTTTTGGCTTTTCGGTATGCCTATTGAGCATAGCGGCGCTTCTTGATATACAACCTTTTTCACTTCATGCATGGGGCATTGGTGTTTTTGCAACATCTGAAAATACAATGTAATATATATTTTCATTTTTTAAAGTCAAAATTCGGTTAAAATTTTGACATTTTGCAATTCAGTGATACCCCATGTAGCTACATGAAACTATTTTTGGTTTACTCGGTTACAAATCTTCATTAATGTGACTTTCGGATGCGATCTTCCGCCATTCATATGGGGCAGCGGGATCTTGGAACCAGCAAAGAAAGACATAAGCATATATGTATATATCTTTCCACATTCACATTTCCTCGTGCCCATTACATGGGGCATTTGAGACTTGGAACCGAAAGACACAAACACATATGTATATATATTTCCACATTCCTTTCTCAGCATGTATACATTGCGGGGCTTTGAAATATGGGAGTAGTGTCTCCTCCAACACTAGTGGTAAAAGAAACTCGGAAAGCGCATCAAAGGACCACGTGCAGTTGTTAACACCTATTGTTCAGCAGAGAATTTTCATGTTATTTGAACAAAACTCTCGATGAACTTTAGTCCAACGTCATCATGGCGACACTTCCACTACAAAATATCGACCCTTCCTCTTTCCCTTGCCCTCTTCTTTCCCTTTCTTAGCCTCAATCTTCTTTTCAGCCTTCATCCTTTTCGGTTGGCTCCATAGGTGCTTCATTCAACACATACTAAAGTAGCCAGGTTGCCTTAAAGCTTTGTCTTCAAGCCATTTCTGCTTCTTGTTACTTTGTCTTTAATAGATGAAGTTTTCCTCTTGCATCTTCTTCTCTTCCCTCCTCACGGTGTTATTCATCGTTGGTTTTGCAACACTCAGGCATCCCATGACTTACGGTAGCTTCCAAAGCACGTTCTGTTTGAACTTCTTCATCTCTTTCCACGTCAAGGTTGAGGAGCCTAAATATAGAGTTGTAGGCCCAAACGTTCAATATCTTTAAATATCCTTCTTATATCCATATCCTCATCTTCAAGTTCCGAGTTTCTTAGTAATTCTCTAGGCATAGTTTTATCATACATATCTGCTACCTCTGATGACGTATCATTAGGATGAACCTGGATCTCGAAGTGGCTTCCCCTTATCCTTTTCACCGTCAGCTTCATCTCCTCGAAGAAGTGTGAGAAGGAAGAGAGGTGAGAGAAACCCTAGTGAAGAAGAAAATGACCAAGGAAAGCATATGCAGATAGGAAGCAAGAGAGGTTTTTTTGTGTGTGCAGAAAAATTTTCTGCTGCCTCTTTTGTGTGGGCCCCTTTTGTGTTGGGAGGGAAATAAAAAAGAGATTAAGACTCTTAATTGCATTTAATTTACATTCCTTATGAGCTTAGGTGGGATTTTTAAAATTTGAGCACAATTTTGGATGAAATTAAAGAGTATTTATGAAAAGAGTATAATCTGATCCCTAATCCATATTCATGCAAAAATTTTGATTTAATCACTTACTAATTAAAATTAAATCGAATTTCGTTTAATTAAATTGGATGTTTGATCAGGGCACAATTTTTGTGAATCTTGTCGAAATCAAACTCGCATAATATGGACATCGTTTCTATGTAAATTCGATGTTCCGGATTCAACGGTGTAATCTGGTTCATGCTCTGAGGTTGTTTGATTAAAGTCCACGTCGAATCGAGTCAATTTTGATTTAAAGTTGCGCACTGTCGTTGCCGACCGCTCGACATTCACGTAGATTCGACCGAATTGAGCGTGAATAGTCTCATTTGATAGGTTTTGATGTTTCAACGTTAACGACATGATCAATTTTATGAACGAATGTCGTTTGGTTTGTGTAGGTGCCTCCTGACCTCGATATGCATGTAGATGTGTTGACGACTCAATCGCTTGATTGATTGATCATCAAGTTGTGTAATATTTATATTCTGATCAATTTCGGCATTCTGAATGCGATGACGAAGTCTGTTCATCGATCGAAGGTCATTTGGACTAATTTTGGAGACATTTTGTATATTTCAGCCTTAATTTGCGCATTGTCACTTCCAATCATTCTACATTTACACAGATTGATCTGAATTAAGCTTGGACAATCTCATTTAATATTTTTCGGCAGTTTGAAGCTAACGGTTCAATCAATTTTATGAACTGAGATCGTTTGGATATCGTCGTAGCTTCCTTTCTTCGGTATGCACTTAGGCGCATCGATGGATTTCCTTCTTGATCGATCATCGTCAATTGTAATGTATATTCGATCAATTTTGACATTAAAATCAATGGAGTATGTTGTTATGATTAGTTTTGGCAATATCGATTGTAAGACATTCGTGTCGCGCAAAGTTCATCATGATCGTGAGCTTCGATGGAGCATATATGTCAACAATATATTGATGACCTCCATATATGTATAACAAGACAACTCACAAGTATCGGACTTAAGGTGGCATCAATTGAGGCTTAAAATGATCGAAAATGATCGAAACAACCTCGGTCGACGACTTGGCCATGGCGTTAAATTGATAATATAGATATTATAAAATCTAGATCAATCGATTAAGCCTAGTGTCATATGTTTTGCATATGTCAGTTAAAAGCTACGATGATGATCAAATGAAATTTGATCATGGCGTCAAAAATCAAAGTATTAAATGAATTCAATTTAGTCATGCAATATCGAGTGATTTAAAGTGACAAATTAAAAGAAATGAAATGCCGATCATCAAAATCAACTCAAATGACCTCGATTGATGAGATTTTATCAAGCGTTAACATGGTCGAATATAAATGACAATGATCAACTAAAAAAAGGACGTAGCTAAAATTAGAATTAAATAAAAAAAAATCTAAAAGCAATCTCATAATTCAAACATAAAATTATATAAATTAAATACACTTGCATGTGCCTTTGAATCTTGAAATTCAAGTGTTTGAGTATGTTGGGTTGATTCTAGTTTAGTCTTAGAGTGCAGGTTAACAAAATCTAAAAACCTATAATAAGAGTTTCAAATCAGTGAAATATTTGAGAAATTGATTCTGTGAGGTGATAGTAAATCTAATCCTTTGTTAGCAGCAAAACTGAGTTGACAAGATCTAAAACTCTTAAATATATTCTAATTAATCAATTTTCAAATAGCAATATGAAACTGCTTAAATGAAACTCTATCATTAAAAACTTAAATAAAGCTCAATCTATCCACCTTCAATAATTTGTCGAGGGTGACAAATTAAAAAAATTCTAGCTCACAAAGGAGACAATGTCAAATCAAGTGTTCTACTATGTTCATTCTTAATTAATCTCTTGTCGATGGGGCGTGTGTATCTCGTGCATGGCTTGGCCAAAGGCTCATAGATAAAGCGGTCCGTCAGAGTCCTCGATGGTTTGGCGGTCGAGCTCCATTATATTACGATCCGATCATTGCGGTATGCTCCAATGGCTCGCCCTTTTTGTTGTGTAGGTATACTTGATAGGGCAAACAACCTCTGTTGGTAGGTAACTTAGATTGTCTCCTTAGAAAACACCACCGGGTCTGAGGATTTCTTGGATGATGTAACCCATTATTCTTGATGAGGATCCTTCATCGGGTTGGGTACCTCCTTTGACTAAGTAGGTAGGGATGCAGGGATGAAAATGAGATCTAGATGGGCAGTCATCATTCCCCCCATCGGTTTAAGTTGAAATGATGAATTTCATGATCCAAATTCTAAAACTCCATCTCTTCTTCTTAGGATACACATTAATGACTAGCCTTGTCGAAAGTTCTCTCTCACTTATTGAGAGGGTAATTGCTATAGCACTATAGGAAACACGGAACATCTAAAGTCCTCACCAAATGAGGGATGAAATCTATGGGTAGTGTCTTCTACTATCTCATCTACCTTAAAATTACATGATACTTAATCATACTCTCTCTTCAATTCAATTGAAATTGTCGGTGGGTGAATTTTTTGGAGCCACAGATTCGGCACTGGGGATAGGATTCTCTTTCCATCTTTGGCTAGTCATATATGAGCTATAGTAGCAATAATTTTTTTTGTAAATTCAAAACAAAAATAATGATTTAAGTGTGTAATAAATTCAATATGAGGCTCTATGTAGAATGAATCATTCCATAGAGTATATCTTTATTACACTATTATTTATTTTGTAGCGCCTATGCATCTTGAAAGTATGGGGTGAAATAATAATTGCTAATTACTAATCCCCATCTTTCACTTTTGCAGAATGGATCTACAAAGCACTCCTTTCACTGTTCAGCTAGGTCATGGTGTGAACATCTGCTTAGCCAACATCGTCATCAACATAGGTGATTTCGGGGCTATCATTCAATTTGGTAGCTTGAATTTCTAGTTTCATTAGTTGCAACTCACGAGTACCCATGGTACATTTTTCGAGGCCATCTTTGGAAGGCCTCAAATTCGTTAGTTCAACAACCATCGTTCTCCCGAGAGAACTTCATTTTCAAAATTTAGTCAATATGAAGCTCTGATGACGAAAAGAACCATTAGTGAGAAAGCGTGTCTTTAATTCCTCGTGTACAATTCTGCGAACCTTTGTGCAGAAAAAATATGATCATGAAGCTTCCTCATCGGGAAGCAATTAACAGAAAAGAAGGAGAAGGAGCTAAGGGATCAGCGGATCCAGCGACCTAGTGAACAAGCGATACTGGTAGAAAGTAAGTATTCCTACAACAACTTTGACAATCTAAAGTGGGTAAGAGGAATAGCTCTCGGCAAAATAAAGCAATCTTACGGAACCAACCACGTTAAGCTCCACCACCCAGGAGGACGAAACACTATCTTCCCGATATAAAGTTCTTAAAGTAGCTAAGAACAAAGGCTAATGAAAGAGAGGCTGTGGTGATGGAAAATCTAAAGCTCCACCAAGAAAGTTGTCATCTCTTACGGCGCGAGCAAGTATACTTCACTGGTGAGCATCATGGTATGACACTTGGACCTGTGTCCAAGAATCCATCGAAAGGTCAGTGAAAGGATAAGCAAATATGGAGGGCCGTAATGAAACTTTGAGTAATAGAAGAGGTGTGACATCGATACATATACTCAAAATCTACCTCAAAATCAATTCATCAGTGGATACCCAAAGAAAGGATATCAGATGAAAGATATGATGGTCGACACGGAGAATCCTCTAAGGGATCCCATCGTCGATCAGTTTCACCCTACAAGAGAAGGTTGCGTTGATTGTGGTCCTTTAATAGAAGAAGTATTTGTTTATACATTGAAAGAGATCCATTGGAAGCGTCGATCAAATTGTGTGCGGAAGAAAATAATGAAAGATTCTATGAAGTGGAATTCATATGGTTAGATATATAGATGAACTCTCGTGCCATCAACATCAATGCGAATCAGGAATCGAACTTGATTTTGGCTTATGAAGAAGAGTCTTTATAAGCAAATAGAGGATGGATCTTGATCTTTCTTGAAGATGAAGAAGAAAAGAGAAAAGAGATCATGGTGTTGAAGATGTCTATATGGTTGAACCAGAAATGATTAATACTACATTTTATAATCGACGTCGTCTGACCAATAAACATCTCTAAATACAAGGAGAAGGCGGTCAAGTTCTTCCCTAAAATGAGCAAGAAAAGAGAACAACAATAAGAAATAGAAGAAGAGAAGAGAAGAATGTCTTGATTGACGCCGTAGCTAGAGAGCAAAGAGAAATGTAGCGTCAAATGGAGGTCAAAGATAAGAGATTAGCTTGGTACCAAAATGAATGATATGATGGTACAAATGAAATATCATGATGGAGATGTTCGAAGAATATCACATCAAGTGCTTTTTTCACTAATTAATACAATAATAACAACTTCTATACCACTACCGTAATCAAGCTCTATGGTACATCTGCATGAAGCGAGAAATGGTTAAAACACCTCTAGTCAACAATTCAAAATCAGCTAACAGGAACTATAATAATCGGTAGAAATAATAATCAATGAAAAGATAAAGGCGTCATAGCCTTGAGTAAGCGAAGGCGTGAGTAAGGGTACCAGGTGAATATGACCAAGTCATGCAGAAGGTTACTCGGTCAAAATTTAATACTTTCAGCTTGGTAATCTAAAGCAACATCTTACCCAATTTAAAGCTACTTGTGGTAGGGGGGGACGATGCACTATTTTTTCATAAATTTGTTAGTAGCCTGACTTTAGCTGCTTTTGAATGGCACACAGAATTGTTGAATGATTTAGTTAAAATTTTTTGTTAAATTAGAGACTATATTTGTGAAGAGGTTGGCGATTATGGCAAAATCTGTCGTTGATCTTTATAAGTCATTAGTGCAACTGGTATGAAGTGCGATCCAATTGCAATAATGGGCAATATGGATGATAAAATGCACCATTTCTATGCATGACATGATTGCAACATTCGAGACTTGTTCGATGGGGTGGCTAAATTGAAAAGTTGAACCACCTAAGTCTCTATCGAGATAAAGCAAAAGAAACAAACCTTGACTCAAGAAGAAATGAAACTCATGCTTATAGCTCAAATGACAAAAGTGGGTGATATACAATGTGGATAAAGGAAAGCGGTGTATGATGATAAGGGTAAAAGAAACATTTATTCTAATCACAAAATTGGTATTAGGAGGTAATGACAAATCCTGAAATTTTTCAAGTGGTGGGGAGCATCCAAAACAAGCGACAAGTGATGAGCGAATGTAATCATCTCTCAAAGAAAAGATGAACAAAGAATATTTCTTTAGAAGGGATGGCTATTATTTTTGAAGCGGTCAAAGCGGTCTATTACCGAAATTAAAAGGCAAAGAAGGCGATCAAGTCAATAATCAACTAATTCTATCATGAATAAGTCATCCTATTGAAAATTATGTCTTCAAAGATTGGCTAGAAAGGAAGTATCGGAGGTGAATTTACACTATCGATAGTGTTCTAATCAACCCAAAAGAGTCTACAAGGATGATTCTACGTCTCTTATCATCCAAAGACAAATAAAAGGAGAAATCAGTTCAGACTGAAGAATGACAAATAATAGTCTCCAAAAAGAGCGTAAAAATATTGAAGCAGCTAAAAGACGTCCCTAGTGTTAAGTGAAAATCACCACTTGAACTTATATTAGACTTAAGAGATGCCTAAGTATTTGGGCTTCTCTGGCATTGATAAGGCTACTTCATCACATGAAAAGTCTACTAAAGCGTAGCCTCATAAATCAAAGTTGGCAAGAAAAGAAGATCAAGAAGAGAACTACAACTCAAAGATCATTAACAATCTAAGAGTATCACCGGGCAAGAAGACCATTTAGGCTTTGACTTCATGCTAAACTTACATTATTGAATTAAATGAAGAAGATAATGGTGAATCTTGTAGAGACATATTGAATCATCTGCATGATGTTAGATATTCTTCAACATTAGTTACTCTGAAACGACAAGGGTAGTAAGACAAACTCAACCAACCAATCAAAATTTTTATTAGGAAAGCAAGAAGAGCCTGAGGAGCTAATGTCTGAATTTTATTTAATGACTCAACAAGAAAATAACAATTCAGATGAAGATCTATATTTTTTTGACGGAGAAGAGTCAAACTCAACGATATCATTACATATGAAACGTATGATGTTGAAAAATGAGTCTAACCCTTTTGGCCAATCTTCTAGAAAAAGAAGAGAATTTGAAGAAACTACCTCTTCAAAAGAATCGAGCAGATAAGTTATTCAAGTTAGGTTGAGAAGTGGTAAAGTCTTACCACCTTCATCAAAGAAGGAAATGCAAATAAAGACAAAGGCAAACAAATTGAAGTCAGCGAAGATATCATTCCCAAAATCTAATAAAGCTAAATGAGAAGATAGATTATAATATTCTATCACAGAAAGATCCCACATAACTAAGTGTGTATGAGCTCTCTTGATGTCAAAGACCTCAGAGACTTTGATACTGACTCTCAGATCGGAGAATTATGAAGCTTACTTTGCTTTAAAAATGCATGGAAGCATTGCAAACTCAAGATCTCCCGATCACATTTTTTGAGGAAGATCTTATGTTGGGGCGGATCACAATCCTCTTTATATTGTGCAGAGTGATGATCTCGATCTGAATATTGATTGATCTAGGTTCTTATCAATCTTATGAGTCTAAATATATTAAGAGGATTATCACTTGATATCCAACATCTTGGGAGAGATAAGTTGATGGTTCATGATTCAATGAAAAGGCGGAAAACTGGGTTCTTTTATTCTCACTCAAGTTTATATTTATCTGAAGCCAAGTTTCATGTAATCGATGCCGATACATCATTTAGAGCTCTCTTGGGACGGTAGTGCATGAGTATGGCATGGTCCCATCAACTATGCATCAATGTGAAGTATCGAAGATGGAGAAGAATTGAGAATTCTAGTAACCTACATTCTCGTCAATGAAGCAAAGATCTATGAAGATGCAAATATTTCATCCTCAAAGAGCTAAGCTAATGAGCCTCTTGAAGCGGTAGCATCCACTTCAGAACTAAAAAAGCAATTTTACAAAGTGAAAGAAGCGAGAGTGGAGAAGAAAGAATATGCGACTCTCCCTAAAACTTGATTACACCTAAGTCAGAAAATCGGTTCCTCATTTGGGAAGTGACACGAAGAAGAAGAAGATATCTTGTCAAACCTAAAAGAACTTATAAGCTCTCAAGAAAGAGTAGAGTATGAAATAAGTGATTCTAATTGACTATGATTTTGAATCTACTTATGAAAATAGAGTTGAGATGGGCATCAAGGAGGATAGCTCACTTGGCAGTCGATGACTCACTCAAAATAATACCCATCCCTCAGTTCTTCAAAGAAATCACACCACAGGTTCATAATATTGAAGAATTGATAACATTATGTCTTGTGGTGAGTGAGAGTGATGGAGCAGAACTCTATTTTACAAATCGAAGAGTCTCAACCTCAATTTTGAACAACCTACTCAACATAAAATTTCAATGAGATAGTAGTACAGAATACCAATATACTATCCAGAATTGTGAAGAATGATGCATAAGCTTGGAATTCATATTGGAACTAAACATAGGACTCAAATCTTTAACAAGATGTGGAGCCGAAGTCCTCAAGCATCATGAAGAAGTGATAAGTTTATCACAAAGGTCTCAGGTTCATCACAAATCTCATCAATAGAGCTTTATTATAATATAATAGAAGATGAGATATATAAACTCTTAGTGATGAAGAAGATGATTCCCATGAAATTCTTCTTAAAATGATGAAGAAGAAATGGAAGCCAAGCCCTTGAAGAACTTGAAGATGGTGGACAAATAGCTACTATGGATGAACTTAAAGAAGTCAACAGAGGCGAGGATGATCCGTCCAACTTTCTTTGCCCTTCACGATAAGAAAGTTGAATAATAAAATGCTACTTTGTGAATTCGAGATTGCTTTTCTTGATATTCGAAATGGCTTATCCCGATGTAGTAGTTCACAGCTATTAAACCAACGCAATACATTAAGCAAGCTCTAGGAGAATGAGATTGGAGATTGAAAGCAATTGTATAGAAACTAAAAGGTCAGCGCTTCATTTGAAGTATCAGATTAGATAGCCAATATTGTTCCAATTAGAAAGAAGAATGACCAAATCCGTCTCTACATTGACTTCAGGGACCTAAATAAGACGTGCCCAAAAGATGACTTTTCACTTCCAATATTAGAACTACTAGCGGACAACACTTCCAACTATGACTTGTTCTCATTTATGGATAGATCATTAGGGTATAATTAAATCAAAATGGTACTTGAAGATGAAAAACATACATCGTTCAGAACACCTATCAGCATTTATTGCTACACGGTCATGCCTTTGGCAAAAATGGTACATACGAGCCATGATGAGTATTTTTGATGAGTTGATTCATCAAAGGTGGAATGTTATATCGATCGTGGTGAAAGCTTAAATCATGAAAACCACTTGAAGACTTGAGAATTTTATTGAGAATCAAAATATGATCTCAAGATGAATCCTCTAAAATGTGCATTTGTATCCTCTGAAAATTCACGGGGTACATTGTTATCACAGAGGTATTGAAATTGATCTGCTAAAATCAATCGTGGAGATGCCTCCACAGAGTTTGTAATGACTCCATTCTTTATAAGGACAGCTCGCATTCATCCGTCGATTTATATCAAACTTATCGCATCAACCATTTTGCAAGGTTAATGAAGAAGGATGCTCCATTCAAATGGGATAAGAGTGTCAGAAGCCTTCAATAGCATTAAAAGCTACTTAAATCCACCAATTAGCGCTATTCACAAAGCCCCTTTCTATACATGCATTAGAAGAGTCCGGGGCATTATTGGCATAACACAATGAAGAAAGCAAAGAGAATGCTCTTTATTATATCGGTCGATGATTGGAGCAATGAGATACTCTCGATAAAGAAGCATTATTTAGCATTGATCTTTGGTCAAAAGCTTTAATCATATATATGTTATCTCACAAGATTACCCTCATCTCAAGATTGATCCTTGAAGTACTTGATGACAAGACCCGGTGTTGTGTTGGCAAGATGGGCAATATTCTTCAATTTGATATCACATACATTCAGAAAGCGGTGAAGGGACAAGTCTTAGCAAATTTTTAGCGCACATCCATCACGGGACTCTTCTCTTAATGACGATTTGCGATGAGCAAATTATGCTCATTCATGAAAGAGAAAAATCACAAATTTGGAAAATATACTTTGATGGAGCCTCGATCAAACAAGTCCAACATCTAAATTTCCCAGAGCGAGCGAGGGCATCATCTTCATAACACGAAGGAGGGATAATGAGATGATCATATGGATTGAGAACTAATAATGAAGCTAAATATGAAGCATTAGTGGCAGTCTTGAAGAAGCTATTTTCATAGGCAAACTTGCATATTTTTTGGCGATTCTCGACATTATAAATCAAGTACTTGACATCTATAGAATTAACAAGCTTGAGTTAGCTTTCTATCACAAGCGAGTTCTTGAGCTTATGAAGTAGATACCAAATATCACACTTCTTCAGTCTCTCGATCGAGAATAACAAAGCGCTTAGCAAAATTAGCTAAGAAAATGGAAAGTATGAATGGTGATTATGTCATGATCGACATATTTACTCGATGAGTTCTAGAGCCAATAAAGTATCAATCCCATAGGTAGAGGGTTAACCAAATTTGACCCACATGATGCGACTGGGTTGCTCTCATACTCCCAAAATTAATAAGTTGTACCAAGAAGAGCTAAGAATGACATTGCCTCAGAAAAGCAGTGTGAAGCCTTCACGGTAGAAGAGTCACATGATTGGAGGCAACCCTTCATACTACTTTAAAGGAAAATTACCAAATAAAAGGAAAATCAAATAATAAATCAAAGAGAATGTTATGCTTGCTTTTATCCATATCTTAGATCCTTTGAACAAATGGCCGATGCTAGATGTAGATGAAGCTAGCAAAGTGATGGTTGAAGTTCATGAAGGACTTTGTGGTGCACATCGGTCGGGTCCCAAGATGGCGGTAAAGATCAAAAGGATGGGCATTGGCCATCTATGGTGAGGCTGTATTAATCATACTAAGAAGTGTCATGTGTCAAGTACAGAATCTCATCCATCAACCTCAAATCCATTACACCCAACAATAGCATCATGGCCATTTGAATGTTGGTACAGATGTAATTACCAATTGATCCCGTCATTTGGACACTTCATCGCGGCGATTATTTCTCTAAGTGGGTTGAAGTACTCCATTTAAAGAAGTTCTAGTGATCAACTTCTTCTTGCATAATATAGTTTATAGATTTGGAGTGTCACGCGAATAATTTTGATAATGACAACTTTCAAAAGTGCAAAGATTTATAGATTCGATCGACACAAAATTGATTGGCGATACTCTTCAATATATAATCAAGAGCAAATGGTTTGGCGGAGGCTTTCAACAAGACATTGGTCCTCAAGAAGATTCTCACTAAAATAAAAGAGAATGACATACCAAGCTAGTAGAGGATCTATCATCACAAGGCACGACTAAAACTCCTTATTCATTGGTATTTGGAATTGAAGCGGTCTTGAAGTTAGTTGCCTTCACTTTGAGTAGCCATCCAATCTGATAGCGAAGATCAAAATGCTCGTATGAGAATGGAGGAACTTCGAGCTTGATGAAGTTAGATTGCAAATCATCAAAATCGTCTATCGAGCAAAGATGTCCAATGCTTTTGACCATACTGATGACTCGAACATTCCAAAAAAGGAGAATTGGTCAGTCTTTGAGAAGACCAATTATCCCTCAAAATTTGGTGGCAAATTTGAGCCTAATTGGGAAGGCCTTTTGTCATTGAAAAGTATATTAAGGAGGGGCATACCAACTCATCGACTAAAGGGTGAAAGACCAATGCTAATTAATGGTCGATACTTGAAAAGTACTATACATGACATTCGGTACAATAGAAATCTCCACTGAGACATGGGATATTTTTTATTATATATTTAGGTTGACATTGTGCTTCATGCGATCCTAAATAAACATACTCCGAAGATGTAAATTCCCTTGTTACACGGGGGCATTTTAGATTTTATATATATAGATGAAATCAATGTTGTATGTTAAAATCTCCTTTAGAAATATCAATTCAAATATGATATATTTGTATATTTTCATCTTGAAAATTCTCTAAATGTACTTTAGAATTCCCCACAAGATAGGGGCATTTTTTTAGTTTATATTAAGTTTATTTGAGTTGACATCATGGTGCCATAAGGCGAGATCCTCAAATATATTCTAATTGAGGTTGACATCGAGCTTTACAGAAATCACGAATATATTATAATTATCATTGTTAAGTTGCATGTCTTGCGAA